>JAODAL010001858.1:0-214112 GCA_025379985.1 Phyllomedusa bahiana
AAAGTGACTTTTTTTTTGCAAGATCTTTAAAAAAAATACACCCTTTGAGTGGAAAACCCCCTTTTAAAACCCAAAGTACTCATCAGTGTTGGGGGAATGCATTCCAAAATATACAAGTGGGATGAAAAAGCCATGTTAAATGATTCCATTTGTCGTAAATATTATTGCATTGCTGCACATGTATTCTCAACTGCGATATATAATTTAGCAAATTAGGAAGTTTTAAAGTCCCCAAATTATTACAACCAATAAAACACATTTTCAGCCGTTAGCAATATCAATTAAATTTATATACACATGCTAATAATCATTAACTTTCATCTTTTTTTACTTGTAACATATTTTATTGTGAATAATTATTTCATTGTGTACTGTATATAAACTCTGTGTCGTGGTGTTTAGCAAGGATTTCCTACAGTATTGCACCCTGAGGAGATTAAAAAAAAAAAAAAAAAAAAAGTTTTGTAAAGTACAAAAAAATATTACTACTACCACTAATAAGTGACTTCTTAATGAATGAATGTCAATATGTTAATTAACTTGGTCTTGATTGAGGTTAGAGCATCTGGGCCTGTCTAGTTTTCTTTTGAATGTATATATATTTTTTACCTATTTGGTCTATGAATTTAAAAGTATCCTGGAGCGAGACTAGATGATGCAAATGGGACTTAATAAGAACGCAAACTGAATTTCAGCAAAGGAACCGTGATTTACATTAAATTAGGATCTAAAAAAAAAATAAAAAATGATTTAGCTTAGCGTTATTGAGCATTTGCCTAATAACATTTTGCCTCCCTGAGACAATAATTTGTCTGTGAAACTCCTATATGTCCTCTGCAGAGAAATTGAAAGCAACAGCTCCTTCTCCAAATCTCACATGGAACGACACAAAGGAGTATTTCAGCTCTGCAAAATTTAATAAATCATCCCATTTCCTAATTCGATCATATTAGATGGTGATGTGGAAGAGGCATTTCAAATCGCATCTCCTCATTAATATACATCAGTCGGGGGAATGGAATGCTTTATGTGGAGATGTCACCGTTCCTGTGTCTTAGTTTACTAAGTGGAACAGGTTGATGTGATACGGGGGGCTATTTGTCACTGTCTCGTTAAAATGGTTTGGGTCGAGTTATGGAGTCCAGAAAGACGCGGGCTGATAAATCAAAACTGGATTGAGTGGACAGGAGGCAGTGATTGATATCGTGACAGGATATGAAGAAAGGAATGGAGATACAAGCTTCTATGATACTTTATATGTGCAAAAATGGCCTCAGAGTATGAATATTATTCAAAGAAATGTGAATTTTCATATACACTTGAAATAGTACTACTGTGAGTACTATGCAGTACTTTTCCATTTAAGATTTATATTGGTCTGTTAAAGACTGAATTAAACTTTAAGCTTTGTGTTCGATCGCTAATGTGTGTGATTACAGTAACATTTCTTTTCATTTTGTGGCACAGTGCTATTTTGAGCTTTCATTCTGAAGGTTATGTGCACTTATGGTAATTTTAAGGACAATCTGGTAATCCAGGGTAACTAACATGTAGAATTGTAAATTTGCGTTTATTTCTTCACTTTCAGAGACATAACAGTGTGAACCTACTCACTTTCCTTTTACTGGCTAATTTGAAGTACGGTGCTGTAGTAAGGTAATTTGTAAGGTATTTCCCAAAGACCATGTCTGTACTTCTGCAAGCAGAACCACCTATCCCAAGACAGGCAACTGGAGTGGTAAAAAGGTTTATAACCCGCTGCCCTCACTCCATTGGTTAGATTTTTTTGGGTGTTCTCTGGATAGACAATTCTGTGGGAGCTCTTCTTTTGGGGGGTTTTACATTTCATTTTTTTTAAACACTCTTGGCCTAGGAATGGAGACCTGGGGCAGCTTATTTTCGTGGTTCCTAAAAGCCTCTCTTTTGAGCCTCCTTAACAGAGTCTAAGACATCTCCCCAATGCTCATGTCACCTCTCCTGCTGTTTGATGTTAAGGCTTCTATGTCCTTTTGTAAGAGCCAGAATTCCTTTAGAAAGGGAAAAAAAAATAAAGGACTGAATGTAAAAATAGCAGGTTTCTGAGAGATCTTTGAAAGGGTTTATTACAGTCGCAACAGAAGCAGAGCGAGTGTGCAGTGTGTGTGGTGTAGGCGAAAAGTTGCCTTTTTTATTTTTCCTTATGTTTGGGAAAAAGTTTCCGCTAATGAAAATCTGGTTGGAGTCCTCCATCTTCCTCAGAATGGGTCCATTCAGGCTCAATAGGCTTTAGATCCCTTTTGCACAAGCAGCCTTTGCAGGAGTGGTACAAACCTTATTCCAAAAAAGTTGTGTTCTTAGTCCTCAGAGAGAATGACGCGTAATGGGTCTTTCAGGGTAATTTCCCAATTTAAATAACTGAACAAATTGCTAACCTACTGAACATTTGTGGATTGAAGGCCAAAGCCTTCATGGTAAATTTACACTTAAATTTGGTTTCATGCATCATCCTACAATTTTTTTGAAGACTAGCGGTTGTGGTTGGACACTTTCTCTTGAGGTCTTCTAGGCTTCCGGCACTTTTTAGAAGTTGGTTGAAGCATAAGTTAGGTCAAAAAAATCCTCTAAGTAGCATATGCAGAATAATTCCTAATAGTTTCTTCTTTTCAATATTTGCAAGCAACCTTCCAATTACTTTGTCAGGCCTAGTTTGAAACATAATTAGTGGAGACTGTCACTAACTCCATTCACAATATACATCATTCTACAGTAGGGTTCCATGTGGATCGATTGGGGCTAATTTGTTTTACTTTTTTTTTTCTCCTACCTTACCTCTTTATGGTCTTTTCAGGAAATGTATGTTGTTAGCAGGACTCAGGACCTTTGTAGTCCCAGCCTAAGGTGGTCCTACTTTCATTTTGGCCCCTGAAGATTATTCGACTGTAGGACTGTTATTTAGCATTATTAGATCTTTAAGTGTCTCTGTCAGCACAATGAGTTATCTTCCTTTAGGTACATCCTGATCCTTTCATTCTCACAGCAGACACCAGTCCCAGGAGTTTGGGAGCACATATGTACTCTTCCATTTGGCAGGGGATCTGGGATGGAAAAACATGGCGGATGCCTTCAAGAACTGTTCGTTATTTTTAATTGGAGAAAAAGCTCTGAGGGTCAGTCATCGGACATTTTTGTATTAGGTAGAACTTCATCTTTTCAGTGTTTTGGCAGTCCATTTGAGTGGTCAGGACAACCAGGTGTCAACTGGTCCAGCAGTGCCAAAGTAGGTTGAGACAAGTGGTTCCAAAATAACCAGATATTCATAATTATCATCAGCAAGTGAAACTTGCCATCAGCGGACCTATTTGCCATTTAGAGAAACAGGAAGATCAGAAATATTTTCTCTTTAAACCCTCAGGATCATCTCTCGGCAGTATATGCCACAGCCAATGACCAAAGTCGGTCATTAGAATGTTGAGCTCGTCTTCTCTCCACCCCCCAGAAAGCTGCAGTTTTTTTCTTAATTACCTTGTTTTACCTTGAAAAAATTGGAATAAAAAGTGATCAAAATATCGTTTGTACTCTAAAATGGACCAATAAAAGCTTATCATTACCCTCAACCTTACCTTCCAAAAACCAAGCCCTCACACTGGTATAGTTCCCTGTTTCCCCAAAAATAAGACCGTGTCTTATATTAATTTTTGCTCCTAAAGACAAGTTAAGACTTATTTTTAGGTGATGTTTTGTTTTCTATGAACAAGAATTCGCATTTATTGTTGAACAAAATATCAACATGTATTAATATACTGTAGTGATTTCATCACAAACATCAGCAGCCAAACTCTGAATTGCATAACTAAAAATGCACTATGTCTTATTTTTGGGAGTGTCTTATTTTCGGGGAAACAGGGTTTGTAGATAGTAAAATAAAAAAAGATTTTGGTTTCAGAGTGATGTAAAGCAAATTTGTATTTTTTTTAAGCCAGTAAAACATAGGGAAAAGTATATAAATTTGGCATGACTGGAATCATACTGACCCACAGAATAAGGTTAAATTGTCATGTCACATATGCGTTATAGAGAACCCCTTAATTCCCCAACCCCCACCCAAAAGGCACAATTGCGTTTTTTTTCCTGTTCTATCCAAGAAATATTTTTATTTTATTTTACACTAAATAGTACCACTAAAAAAATACAACTTGTCCTGCAAAGAAACAAGTCCTGATAGAGCTACATTAAAGGGATTTTGCCACAAAGGGATTTCATGGCCTACCTGCCCTCTCTTTTTAGCTTTCAGTGTCTTCAAAATGGGGCGTGTACAATTTGTTTGAACTGCGTAGCATGTGACCCAGCAAGCTTGACATCACCATGCCTTTCCTCACAGTGTGCTTACTGTAGGCAAACATAGGTCTATTTATGTAAAGTCAAGTAACTTAAAATACAAGAGCTATGAGTAGCTGAGGTGTAGCTGAGTGGTTAGCATTTCTGCTTTTCAACCTAGGGGTCCTGGGTTCAATCCCTACAGGAACCAAGTGTGGATTTTTTTTTGTTAATCACATACCTGATTGTGGTTTTTTTGGAGGGTGGATGAAAAAATGTCAGTAGATAGACCAAAAAAAAAACAAGCAGCAGGATGATAATTTATTGGTACTGTATGACTTATTACTAAGAAGGACAGAGGATTGGAGTAGAATGGTACAGAATTTTTAATAATGAATGGTGAAAATGTTTATTTTTAATTTATGTTTTATCAAGTTTTGGCTCTTTGGTGGGGATGAAAAAACCCAGTGCATTGTTTCTTAAAATCACTGTGTTAGGAATGGTCTAAAGGGACAGAGCTTTATTACTAAATTATATAAAGTGTGTGCGAGTGCGTACACATTTTAGGTTTTAGTCTCCTTTTATTAAGTTTTCTTAAAAAGTGATAGGTCCTCTTTAAGTATTAGAGAAATACAAAAATCAAGTCGACAAAGTTAACACGACAGCCACAGTAGTCCCACAGATGCTGAATTAGGTTAAAGCCTGGGGAATTATTTTGGAAGTCTTGATTGTCCTCTTCCAACCAATA
Organism: Phyllomedusa bahiana; assembly: GCA_025379985.1. Lineage (NCBI taxonomy): Eukaryota > Metazoa > Chordata > Amphibia > Anura > Hylidae > Phyllomedusa > Phyllomedusa bahiana. Next base: position 5,042 of record JAODAL010001858.1, read on the forward strand.
TCCAACATTTCTAGCCATGTGAAGTGCCAAATTTTCTTGCTGGAAGATCTTATCCACCAGTAGATAATCATCATTGGTTTACATGATCTGCAAGGATGAATTAATGCACAAATAAGTTTAGTATACCTTCAATATAGGCCAGTGGTGCAAGAGTGCCATAAAAACATTCCCCAGACAAAAATTGCGTCCACCACCAGCTTGTGTTTCCAGCAGTGATTGCAGGATGTTTGTTCTCCTAAATTTCTTGCCTTTTTATTTCAATGTGCATCCATTCGCTGAAGCATAATGTGTGAGTCATCAGACAAAGCAACTCTTTGTCAATCAGTGGAAGTCCAATTCCGATACTGCAGTGAAAGTTGAAGCTTTTTATGCTGGTGCAACTTTGTTAGCAGAGGTGCAGTGACCAGCGTGTCAGTCTGCCCTTGTACACCTTCATAGCCAACATTCACCTCTCAAATTAATGGCACTTTGACACAGCAGCACGCATGCAATTCACAAACTGTGCAGTTTCAGAAATACTGTCACCCTTTGCTTGAAAGCCAATAGTCATCCATTTTTGTGCCTCTGATAAATCGCCTCAATGTGTTAGCAGAAAGCCCACACACATTATATGCTCACCAAGCCAGTTCATGACACATGATTTCCTTAAAGCTATGCGTTGCTGAGTTCAAAAATAGTCATAATAATGTGACTTGACTCATGAGTGACCATACTAGAGACAAGGGGGACATGTATGATCGGAGTTTTCGCTTGTTTTCTGGCGTATAATGCGTCTCCGCTGTCGGACGCACCTCCCCTATGTGGTAGGCGCAAGGTTCGCCACTTTCTAATGCGCCTAACATGAAAGGACATGCCGTGGGCGTTCTGGGATGGGACGCACCACATTCAAAAACATCGACGCATGTATGAATGCGGGTCGACAAAGTGAGGCACATTACAGCTCCTACAGACAGACCTATTTCATTGTGGTCTGTCTGAGCCGGAGGCGTCGAAGTTTGCCTCACATCCATGAGCGTACTTCGGCAACGACATAAATCAAGAAAAAGCGTAAAAACAGGCGCTTCGACGCGCCGATCTTAATACAGGTCTCCCTTCATTCCTGTGTTGTCTATATAGACATTAAAGTAGGGTGTGTATGACACTTTCTAAAGTTAATGTTAGCCAATTGAAGGAGCATTGTCATAGATTAGTATAGTATCGATGAATTGCTGAAGCACAGTCCTCTCTCCCAGATATGAAGAAGTAACAGGGAGATTCATACATTCATACATATCTGTATGTGTTGGTTATGTCCTGCTTTATATAGTTGTCCAGTGATATGAAGATGCTTATTGGCGGGCAAAAAGGCAATTCAAAACTCCACATGCCTATACGCTGCTCTCCCCAAGGAGAGATGTTCCCCTTTCTGAGCCACTTATTGCCTTCCATCCAGCCAGCCAGTATACTCTGCTCTGCACTGATGAGGGGCAAACCCAGAAATGGCTGTATGTAGATGAGTGATACTGGCTTGGCTAATATCCCTTTTGCTTTCTAAAGATTCAGTGAGTCTGAAGCAAACTGAGGATTTGTTACATTCAATAGAGAGCACTTGAACTTCTCAGCTCCTTTCCCATAATGCCTTGTAATATGCAGATGTTAAGTGGAGGGCAAAAAGGCAGTTCAAAACTCCACATGCCTATACTATGCCCTCCCCAAGAAGAGATATTCCCCTAGTTGTCCAGTAGCAGACTAGAGTAGTACCTACAATGCTGTCATTTACTCACCTACCTTAATGGTAAAGAGATTACTTTACTTATCCTGTCCCAGTCTACACAGCTCTGCTGAGTTGGCTACATTGAAACATAAAATGTCAGACTTTTTTTTTTTTTTTTTTTAATGTGAAGAACACCAAAGCCATTCAAAGGGAGGATCCAGCACTTTGTATTATACAAATCAAATAGCTCTAATCACTACAAAGTTGAGTTCAGAAATGACTTCATACGGAATCTTTTACCTAAAAAAATGACAGAAGGGGAATATACATCTGAAAGATTAAAAGATGTAAAAGATTAAAAATCTGCCCCGTAGAAACTGTGCCATTCTTGACTATACTACAGCTCAACCCCAATAACATACAGGACCTCTGCTTATTTGCTTATGTCCTGAAACAATGATCTCTGCCTGGTGACAGATGTTCTTTAGGGAATTGTTCCTGAGTTGTTTTAGTACAGACAGACAAACCCAAGGTGGAGTAAGGAATGTATATATGTTATTGATTCTTTTCTTTTTTTTGTTCTACAAGTGTTAAGATTAAGCATGTGTAGAGCATGTGATACACAGTCTGGCCATGAGGTCATGTATTTACATAACCTCTTTACGTGCGGAAACGAGTTCACACACGCTGATCTTGTTAGAAAAAAATTGAGAAATGGGCTGCTCAGTACGTCATATTTGAAAATAATGGATAGTGGTGGGCGAGAGTATTCTTTCCAGTTCAGTGTGGGTTTAAACACACTATTAATATAGCACCTTATTTCACCCAAGGGAACACTAAATAGCCCGTCACACTTTAGGTTGCTGAAAATGGCTTCATGCACAGCACACATGATTCTCTTATTTAGGATGGTACTTGCCCCTATATATTTTTAGGACCACCACAAAACATTTTTAGCATAGCTTGCATATTGGTAGTAAACTGGCACTGTCACATTATGGATTTCTGTTTTAGATTTTACCCAGAGCTATTATTTAAAAATAAATATGTAAATAAAAAAAATTATTCCTTTTTTTTATTTAATAGTGAATTACAATTGTGATTTACAGTCCCATTAGATACTAAATTAATGAATAATTGTTTAGGGTGCTCAAGTGCCCCCCCCGTTTCCTATGCACTAGGTTCTGTGACTCGCGCCGCGACCTGCATGTCGTTTCGCGGGCGCACTTGCAGCACGGACTCCAGCTGACTGTAGTGCACGCCCCTGCCTGCCCATTAAAATTTAAAGGGCCAGTGTGCCGGTGTCCTTGCCGGCTCCCCTGTGTGTTACTGCCTATGTATGAAAAGCATTCCTTAGTGGTTCTCCTCTTTCTGTGTACCAGTTCCTCCTGCTTATGTCCCCCGACCCCGAACTTTGCCGCATGCCCTGACCTTCCTCCCTGTCCCCAACTATGAGCCTGTTTAACGAATTTGTACCACGCATACCTCGACTGCTAGAGCAGGAAAGTCATGCCAGGGGCAGCGACCTTGGGGTTGCCTGCCGCAGCAAGACCATCTTGCCTTTCGGCCGGCTATGGTGAAAACCAATGGCACCTTAGATTCCACTCTGTGGTGTGGCTCATACCATTGGCAGCAGTGATCCAGTGGATCCACTGCCTCCGGTTGCTACAGTTGGATCTGGCCATGGATCCCGTCAAGGTGCCGGATTTCCAAAATGTCTACCGGGTGGTCACCCAGCAGTCTTGCCAGATCGCCCAGCAGACCCAACAGGTGCAACAACTGACCTTCACCTGTGGCTTTCCCAGCATCAATGGTTTCAGTCTTGCCCCAAGTTGCGACTGTTGATGCTGATGATGTTTTGGGGACCCTAAAGCCTGCAAGGGTTTTATCACCCAGTGCCCTCTGCATGTAGAACTTATGGCCAATCAGTTCCCTACTGAACAGTCCAAGGTGGCTTTTGCGGTCTGCCTCCTTGTTCGGCTCCGTGAGGGTGACGAGTGGAAGACAGCTTGCAACACACGTGATGAGCTTTTTGAGTACCTGGTAATGCTCTTCGGTCTGTGAAATGCCCCCGCGGTTTCAAAAAATTTGTAAATTATATTTTCAGAGACCTCCTATATTCTTGTGTTGTCATCTACCTGGATGACATCCTGGTCTTCTCACCCGACCCAGAGTCCTATCAAGCTCATATGCGTCAGGTACTGAGGCATCTACGAAATAATCGTCTCTACGCCAAGCTGGAAGTGGCTCTTCCATCAGGCCAGTCTTCTCTTTCTTGAGTACATCATCTCCGACAAAGGTCTGCAAATGAACCCCACTAAGTTGTCTGCCGCCCTGCAGTGGCCTCCAGTCATCAGTCTCCGGCCCATATAGCGTTTTCTGGGTTTTGCCAATTACTACCGCCAATTCATCCCACGTTTTTTCTATGGTGATAGCACCGATTATGGCGCTCACCAGGAAGTATGGCAAACCTAAAAGGGTTCTTCTCCAAAACATTTTCTGCCACAGAGAAAAATTACACTATCGGGGATTGAGAACTACTGACTATAAAACTGTCCTTGGAAGAGTGGCGTCACCTCCTGCAGGGGACTCGTCATCTGGTCAATATATACACCGACCACAAAAATCTCTGGTACCTCCAAACAGCTCAACGTCTAAATCTACATCAAGCCAGGTGGTCCCTCTTTTTCTCCTGGTTCAACTTCTTGATCCATTTCCAACCCACTGAGAAGAACATCAAGGTCGATGCCCTTTCCTATGCTTTTGACATTATAGGGGAAGAGACAGCCCCTTGGCACATTGTACTTCTCGAACACCTGATCTCCCAAGCTCCCATAGACCTCCGACATGTTCCTCTGGGTAAGACTTATGCGCACCCTGTGCTCTGGAAGAGGATTCTAAAATGGGGACATTGATCCCTGGTGGCCAGGCATCATTGTCTACAAAAATCTTGTCATGTAACTTTTCGTTTCTACTGGTGGCCAGATCTTGTTAAAGACATTAAAGAATTTGTGGAATCTTGTACCTCCTGTGCCCGCAATAAGACACCTTGGTTCAAGCCAGCAGGCCTGCTGCAACCTTTGCCTATTCCTAACACCCCATGGACTCATATTGCTATTGACTTCCTTACCGATCTACCTCCCTCTTCCGGTAATATTGTTGTTTGGGTAGTAACTGACCATTTTTCTAAGTGTCACATTTCATTCTGGTGTGCCCTCTGTTCTCAACTACAGGTGAAGCTGGACTTTTCCTTGGCCTACCATCCACATACAAATGGTGAAGTGGAAAGGGTTAATTAGGTCTTGGACAACTAGTTGTGCTACTTCGTGTCTGCACGTCAAGACAACTGGTCAAGCTTATTTCCATGTGCAGATTTCTCTTACAACTCCCTGGATTCAGATTCGACCAGCACTTCCCGTTCTACATAGTCTATGGACAACACCCCGCCCGCCACTCCCTCTGTCTTCGTCTACCGATATCCCTGCTATGGACAATCTGATCCGGGATCTGACAACCTTTTGGGATGAGACACGTCAGTCTCTGCAACAAGCCTTGGGTTGTATGAAGTCCCAAGCAAATAAAAGGAGAAGATCTCCCCCGACCATTGCTCCTGGAGACAAGATGTGGCTGTCTGCCAAATATATACCATTGAAGATTCCCAGCTACAAACTGAGTCCTCGGTTCTTGGTGCCATTCGAGGTACTAAAGAGTATCAACCCAGTTCCCTATAAGCTCCAGCTTCCTCCCGCGATCCGCGTCCTGAACTCCTTCCATGTCTCCCTGCTGAAACTGCTTGTCCTGAATCGTTTCTCTTGGAAGGTCATCTCTCCTTCTCCTGAAGCTGATACCACCAATGTTTATGCGGTAAGAGAGATCCTGGTCATGAAGACGATCAGGGGTTCTGGCCGGAAGAGAGGTTGTGGGAACCTAAAGACAACGTCTTGGACTGTGAATTGGTGCTGAAGTTTCTCCAGGCTAGAAAGAGGGGGAGGGCAGAGGGGGAGTGGGGTTGCTGTTACAAGTGCTCCTACGATCCACACCTCGGGTTGCAGGCACACCCTTAGGCCATGTTCACACGGCTTAAAATGGGACGTATTTCAGTCCGTAATTACGCGTCGTAGTGCGCGAATTACGGCTGGAATACGTCCCAGTCATTACGGTAATCCACAGTTCTCATAGAGAACTATGGATTACGTCTCCTCTCCCTGCTCGGCGAATCCGCCGCGGGGGGAGATAAGTGACATGTCATTTACTAGCGGCGTATACGCGCCGCTAGTAATGATAGTCTATGGGGCGGCGAGGTGCCGGGCCACCGCTCCCACCCCCGTCCACCTGCCGTAATTACGCCCCGCAAATAAGCCGTGTGAACATAGCCTTACTCTCATTGCCCCTGCACTAGGTTCTGCGAATGGTGCTGTGATCCATCATATGCACTCGCAGCCCGGACCCCAGCATGTCTTACTCGCCTCTCCTCGTCACGTTCCTGCCAGCCGTCTCACATCCCCGCTTCCTATGGCGCGTGCCACAGCTCAGTAAAATTCAAAGGGCCAGGCGCTGACCTTATTTAACCCTGCCCCTTCCTCCTGTCCTTGCCGGATCCATAGTGTGTTAGTGACTATGTGGGAAAAGCATTGCTTAGTATTTCTGCTCTTTCCGTGTACCAGTTCCTCTTGCATACATCCCTGCCGCCTGCCCTGACCTTTCTGCCTGTCCCCCGACTATGATTCTAACAAATTTGTGCGACGCATGCCTTGGCCGCCACCGCAGGCAAGTCGCCTCATGGGTAGCAACCAGGGGGTTGCCTGCCGCAGCAATACCATCCTACCTTGCAATGGGCTCTGGTGAAAACCAGTGTCCCCTTAGATTCTGCTCCCTGGTGCGGCTCATACCATCGCCAGCAGTGGCCCAGTGGATACATTACCTGTGGTCATTACAATAATAATGGTGTTTTTTTGTTGTTGTTTGTTTGTTTCTTTTATTTTATAAAGAGCCTTTCAGCCAAAGCGTTTTTGTCTTTTGTTATTTTGTCAGATATACAGCTCTGGAAAAAATTACTGCAAAACCACTGCAAAATCTTCAGTTTCTCTGATTTTTCTCTTCAATGGTATATTTTTGAGAAAAATTTACATTGTTATTTTATTATATAAACTACTAACAACATGTATCTGAAATTCAAAGCAAAAAATTTATTTATTTGCAGTAAATCAGAAATCTTCAAAATAATAAAAAAAGCAGTGATGTCAGACCTCAAATAATGAAAACAAGTTCATATTTAGTTAGAAACAATAAGACTAATGTTTTAAGTCAGGAAGAGTTCAGAAATCAATATTTGGCGGAATAACCATGATTTTGAATCACAGCTTTCATGCGTCTTGGCATACTTTCTACCAGTGCTTTCACACTGCTTTCGGGTGACCTTATGCCACTCCTAGGACAAAAATGTAAGCAGTTCTTTTTTGTTTGATGGCTTTGACTATCCATCTAACTCTTGATTAGATTCCAGAGGTTTTCAATGGGGTTCAGGTCTGGAGATTGGGCTGGCCATGACAGAGTCTTGATGTGGTGCTCCTTCATCTACACATTGATTGACCTTGCTGTGTGGCATGGCGGATTGTTCTGCTGGAAAAACCAGTCCTCAGAGTTGGGGAACATTGCCTGAGCAGAAGGAAGCAAGTGTTTGTATGTGGCTTGATTCATTCGTCCTTCCAAAGATTGCCTTGCTGAAGCATCCCCAGATCATCACACATCCTCCCCCAAACTTCACAGTGGGTGCAAGACACTGTGGCTTGTACGCCTCTCCAGGTCTCCGTCTAACCATTAGACGACCTGGTGTTGGGCAAAGCTGAAAATTAGACTCATCAGAGAAGATTACTTACTCCAGTCCTCTATGGTTCAATCCTTATGGTCTTTGGCAAACTTCAGCCTGGCTCTCCTTTGCTTCTCATTGATGAAAGGCTTTTTTCCAGCTTTACATGACTTGAGGACTGCCTCTAAGAGTCTGTTACGAACTGTTCTTGTCATGCACTTCACCCCGGGTGCCATTTGCATTCCTTTTGTAGGTCACTTGATGTCACCCTGCAGTTGCTGAGTGACATTCGAATAAAATGACAATCATTCCGTTCATTGGAGAGTCGCTTTCGCCCTCTGCCGGTCCCCAATGTCTGCTGCTTGACCTTGTTGTAATGGACTGCAATCCTCGAAATTTTAAGGATGGAGGCAACATGACGCTCATTGTATCCCTCTGCCAGTAAAGCCAGAATTGAACCCTTCTTTTCCGCACTCAAGACTTTTTTTTCAACTCCTTTTGCATAGTAAAGGTTATTTTTTCATTCAAATTCCTTTCGGCCTATTCCTTGCACTTGTTTTGCCATCCAGCTTGTCCTATTGCAAGAGGATTGTGAGGACCACAGCAGTGTTTTTTATACTTTCTTTTATTAAATAAGATTTGGTTCAGGTGATCACCTAATCAGAAGCACATTAAGTAGAATGAGGTGGACTTTGGTTGGAATTCATTCACTGGAATGGAATGGCTGTCAGACATGTAGAGATGCTGATTTTTAGAAAACTGTGCAGTGGTCTCTTAATTTTTTCCAGAGCTGTATGTCCTTAAATTGCCCATAGGCTCTTGGTTAGTTAAGAAGTAGCAATAAGCAATACATGTCTAATGGGAAATGGGACTGAATAGATAATTCTACAATTTGGGGTTTATGTTTACTACTATATATTTGTACAGCCTCTGTAATATAAGTCTTTTGGAGCAGACTGTAATGTTGTATATGGCACTGACTTTTTATAACCTCTGACAAAAAACTTGTGCAATATATTATTGGATACAGTATTGCACATCTGTTCTACCCTTGAAGCATGTATTGTACCCAAAGTGCCTAAAGCTGTGTAGTATGGTGCTACAGAAACCACATAAACCTCTGTTCATTCACCATGCACAAAGCTCTACCGCATGCCTGAAGCTTATTTTCTTAGTCTCTTGAAATAAGCGCTCCTCACTGGGGAGTATTTTCTGCGTTGTAGGAAGAAGTGGACCTCATTCTCCTGGGCCCCTTGCTCAAAATGTCAGCACAGTCTGCTCCCCTCCGGCTTGTATATATGTCTGCTGCCCTAACTCCATCTCCAGGCTGTGGACTCTTATGGTATAGTCACACGGCGCTTTGTTGTGCGTACGTGTGAACACTGCATTGTGCCTGCTGTTGAATGTTTGTGCTGGCTGGCGAATATTTTAAACAGCGCCACGGCCTGGTCTCCTATTACTTTTATTTTTCCCTCAACAAGTGCTATGATTTTACCGTAATTGCAGGGTGTACTTTAGGCTATGTCATGTAAACATTAGCCTGTACAAACAAAGGGTTTGCCTTTCTTTGGGGCTGTGTAGTCTCTCCACGTATGGAGCCAGCGTGTAGTCTCTTTGCAGTGCCTGGTGGACTGTGATTTTTGGAGAGTTTTTATCTTGCTCCTCTGTTTCTCTGTGTACTTCTACTTGCAATGCTCTATAATCCCCTTTACTTGGGCTTTTACAGGGCAGATTGAGAAGTTTCTTTTTATCTAGCCCTCTACCCTTCCAACTCTTTTTTTTTTTCCTTTTTTTTTCCTATCCAGTTATATTTTTGGTCAGTATTTGCCATCAATGTAAAAATAACCCTCTAGAATCCATCCAAACATTGACATCAATCCTAACACATAGATTGGTAAAGTGCATGAACACCTGCGAATGACCAGTTTTCGGATGCCAAAACTTTTTTGGATACATGCACTGGTGGAACTATCATTGTAGTAGCCGTAGTGGCTGCTACAGAGCCAGTCGCCACAAGGGGCCCAATGCATCCTGCCTCAGAACGCGGTGGGTGCGAGGGCAAGTGTCACCGATCAACGAGACAGCAAGGCCTGATTAACTTGTTGCATGTCCTCTGGACATGCAAACAGTTAAAGCTATTAGCGGAGCAGAACATCGCTGGCGCTCTTTGGCTTAGTAGGTTTAAGGTCTGAGGCCTTAAGCTTACCAGGGGTCGCCCTTTAGTACTGATGAAGGCGGCATAGTGACGTCACAACATCGTGTTGCCTTTGCTGGGCTCCACTTGTAGAAGCCGACCTGCTGCTCATCGCGTCAAAGGAACGGGGAGAAAGGTGAGTTAATTATTTTTTACTAATGGGGGTCCGGCCTGCCTACCTACCTGGGACCCGCCTACATACCGATCTACCTGGGGCCTACCTACAGTCTACCTACCAAGCTACCTGGGGCCCATCTAGCAAGCTACCTGTGGCTTACCTACCTACTTACCTATCTACCTGGGGCTATCTACCTAAATGGGACCTACCAACCTCCCTTCCTGGCGATCACCAACCTACTTACCTGGGGAAAACCTCCCTTCCTGGGGCCTGGTAAACCTACCAACTTACCTACATAGAGCCTAAATAACTGAAGCCTGCCTACCTATCTTGGGTCTATCCATTAACCCACCCGGAGCCTACCAACCTTCCTGAGTCCTCACCCTTTTACCTTTCTATCAAGGACCCTTCCTAAAGTCCCCACCTATCTACTTGGGACCTCACCTACTTGTATGTAGCCTTGCCACCTGCATTCCTGCCTTGGACCTTGCCTGCCTACTACGTTGCTTACATGGGACCTTGAAATCCTACCTGAAGCCTTCTCTATGTACGTGCCTGGGATCTTGCCTAGCTTGGGTCTTACCTATTGCTGGCCCTACCTACCTCCCAGGGTCTTATCACGTAATAGGAGGCCTATCTATCAAGATACCGAATGGAGGTGGCTACCTATCTAATAGCATGGGTTTGGCTTTGTAATTTCAGCCGCTACCTGCTTAATTGAGGCTACCTGTCTAAATGGGGGGTGGAGGGGATCTACCTATCTGTCGGGCCATATTTAGAATTCATCCTGCCCTAGGCATTATATATAGCTGTCAGCCAAATGCTGATTAGTGTTTTTGTATTTTACAGGTTTGTTGGATCCATTTATTTAATAAAATGGTTAATGAATGATGTTGGGCAGTGTTTATTTAAATAAGATTTATTGTGGTGTTTTGGTTTTATTTTTTACCATTTATTCCCAGTAAAAAGAGGTATTTGACAGAAGTCTCTCTATTACTAGCACTGGAGCTTGGTGTCAGCCAGCTCTGTTTTTTTTTTTTTTCTTTCTATTACCCCAAGGCAGACATCAAGCCCCAGCATTAGTAATACAGAAATGTCTGTCAGACACCTCTATTACAAACACTATAATGAAATGGTAAAAGAAATATACTGACACAACACAATAACATCTTATTCAAATAAATATTCCCCGATAACAGCCCTCATTGACTATTTTATTAATCCCTTCCCGACATTGGACGTACCAGTACGTCCTAGCGGGAAGTGCAGATCGTGTGGGCTCACAAGCACCATGGGACAGTGGTATCTTACTGCTGGCCTCATGCTGCATCACCTGTGGTCAGAGTGCGCTCTGGCCGTGGGTGATTAACCCTTTAGCTGCCACAACGTATTATCATCGCCAGAGCTTAGGGAAAGAGCTCCTTCTGTCTTTTCACGGTGCAGCAGTGGTGATCACCGCTGCTGTGTGAACATCTGAAAGCTAGGGAGTTTTGTAAGAAACACTTCTGGGCTATCTGTGACGTCGCCATGCCCCGCAATGCATTGTGGGCATTGCCGAGCATGGTAAGTGACAGTCGCCATGGAGACCAGTATACAGCAGCAATGCTGTGCACTGATCTCGATTGTATCAGTGATCTAGATATCACTGATACAATTCCTTATGGGGAAAAGTGAAACACTAAAAATAAAGTAAAACAAAAACGTGAAAAATAAAATAAAAACACGTGCACTGCCTTTTTCCATTTTACAAACGCCCATCGCCTTAAAAAAAGATAAATAAAGTACACATATTTGGTATCGCCGAGTGCGTAACATCATGAACGCCATAAAAAAAATAAAAAAAACCTCACAGAATTCCGATTTTTGTCGGTCAAAAACTCACATAAACAGCAAAGTGATATCAGACAGCAGTTAACACCCACATATAGGGTGTTGCCGAACTTGGAAAAAATTGCATAACACAATTTGGGGTGCTTTTTTTTCCAGGATTACTTGTAAAAAATTAAACATTTTTCAGCTAAAATTGCAGATTGTTGGAAAAAAATTATTTTATTTTCACCGCCTAATGCTACAAAAATATGTGAAACACCTGTGGGGTCATTATACTCACTGCACCCCTGGATACAGTCCTTAAAGGGAAGTAGTTTCCAATACGGGGTTTTTTAGGAATGTTAAGTTTTAGCACCTTAAGGTGTCCACAAACCTGGAATGGCACCCAAAGAAATTCATATTGAAACAAACTCCAAAGTCCAGTAGGTTCTCCTCCTACTCTGAGGCTTGTGGTTGTGCCAAATAGTGTACCAGGGCCACATATGGGATGTCTCTAAAAACGGCAGAATCTGGGGAATCAATATTGAGTGTCATTTACCTGGTCACATCTACCTTGTTCCAGTGAAAAATGGATAAAAATTGAAAATCTGCATAAAAAAGTGACATTTTAAAATTTCACCTACACTTTGCTGTTATTTCTGTGAAATATTTAATGGGTTAACAAACTTACTAAACATTGTTTTAAGAGGTGTATTTTCTTAGATGGAGTCATTTATGGGGCTATGTAACATACATGCCCCTCAAAACAATGTTAAAACTAGACTGTTCTTTAAAAATATCAGTGTTGCAAATTTTCTTGAAAATGTAAAAAATTACTACTAAATTTCAAAGCTCCCTAATGTGGTAAAAAAAAAAAGGACATTTAAAGATTGATGCCAACCTACAGTAGACATATGGTAGACACTAGTGATAAACTATTTTCAATAGAATAACGATCTGTCTTACATGCAGAATTTTTGAAGTTTGAAAATGGTAAATTTTAACAAATTTTCAAGATATTTTGATATTTTTCACAAATAAACAAGGATTGTATGGACCAAAATTTCTTATGATCTTAAAACACAATTTGTCACGAGAACACAATCTCTGAATCACATGGATAGGTAAAAGTGTCAAAAATAATTCTTGCATAAAGTGTCACATGTCAGATTTAAAAAATTGGGCTCTGTCAGGAAGGCCAAAACTGGCTGCGGTGGTAAGGGATTAAGCAAATGGATCCAATGCTGGTCCGACCTAGTCCAATAAATTCACCACAGTACAATAGAGAAATCTGCAGACTATAAAGAAACACTACAAAAAGCACTCCAAAAGACACTCCATTCCCTACACCTCCTGAGCATCATTTCTGCGGCTAATCTGGGGGGCAAGGGAAGTAGTTCAGAAAGCACAGTATGATTATGGGGGGTTTCAGGCCATAGATGCAGTACAAGTCAAGGAAGATACCGCACTCCTATTTGCTTACGATTGTGAATACTGGGGTGCTTGTGGAAGGATCACCAGTTCTATGTAGCAGGTATCAATAATTCCTCAGCACTTCACAGATTTTCGTGCAAAAAAATTGTGATATTTATTTGATTACAAGTAAAGCAGACAGTTCTTTATTATAAAAATTCATAAATAAGAAAATATTGGTAGTCCAGACTACAAGAACATTTTCAGCCCAATGGCCTTCCTCACTAGTGTCCAGTAGAAAAGTAGGAGGAGTCTGGAGAGCTGGAGAAGATATTTATATGCAAACTCTGCAGGGGCAAGTGGTGGCCGGGAGAAGTCAACATGGCGGTCTGAAACCGCATGGAGAAGAAAAGGGAAAGTGAATATCAACAGAGAAACACTTTGTGTATTTAGACACAGTTTTGTTGCACATTTTCCTTGCTTCTTTGAACACTGTTCTAGGCGCTGAAAAAGAAGTGTCATGTCAATTCTTGAAGAATTTCAAATGCTGAAAATCCCCATTAGAATCAATGGAGAGCTTCAAAACTTGGTCCAAAACCCCTGGGCAAGGTTTTTGATGCAGTTTTGGGCACGGTTTGCAAAGTTTTAATGTTGTAAGCTGGTCAAGATAAAACCGTGCCTAAAACTTGCGTCTTAAAAACCTCATAAATACCTCTTCTGAAGAAACGTGTTTCAGCCGAGGTTTTGATGGTGTGCGGGGCGCTAAAAAATCAGCGTTCCAATCAGCTGTGTGAACATACCCTAACAGACCACAGTATGAGGTTCTTGTCCACTTATGTGATCTCCGAATGTGTTCTAGATTCTTGGTAATCCAACTGCATTTTGGCACGCATCAGACAAATTTAATTTAGTCGTTTAAGTTGGAATCCCCTTGGATATTCTCTAGTTCTTGTGTACGTCTATATGGAAAAAAACATTTATAGCGTATTATTTCAGTTGTTTGTTTAGTATTCGATAAGGAAATAACGCTGGAGGGAAGAACATTAGTCGCGTTGGGGTATAATATTCCTGTTTCATTCACCATCTTCCTCTGTCCTTTTAACGGCAAAATTAATTTGTAACAGAAGTGCTACTGGAATACTGCAAATTTATTCATAAGAAAGTTTTCCTCTTAAAGCTCTAAGCTTTTGTGATACAAGGAAAAAAGATTTTCCTATTTTCCTTATATACTCTTCTTGAAGTTCTTCCAAATTAGGTTTTAAATGCCAATTAGAAGGTTGAATATAATAAAATAAAAGCAAATACAACCAAAATGGCCCAACCTTATGGCTAGTTAGACTGTTGAGAGAACAAGCGGAACCTTTGCTCTTAGCGTGGCTTTGAGAAAGATATCCAGCTTAATGAACACATTAATTAGAAATATAACTATTTATAAGATGATAATTAGAGACGAAGCACGGTAAACTGGGCTTTTCCTGCAATTAATGGAGGATTAATTACTGGAGGTAATGAAGTGGATTTTTAAATACATTAAGGTGAAGTACAGAGATGTGCAAGGCTTTGTGATAGTTGCATAATTATTTCAGGCTGTTTGAGCATAGCTCGTATAAGATCGCTAATAAGCATCATTGCATCATTATGTATGCACTTAAAAAGACTTACCACCAAAATGAATCCCTAATTATTTCTAATTGGCAGGACTCTGTGTAGTCATTGAGCTGTTTGTAGCCATTTTAAGGTTCATTTAACTATGCTTAGGGCCATGTGACGGGGAGGAAAAAAAAAAACTTAAAAAAAAAGACCCTTCTACTATACACTGGCCTTGACTAGCACCGTTAATCAGTTGTGGTGGGCTCAGGTTTAAGTGCACTTATGCAGGTTGAGGTCAAAACCTGGTATAGTCTCAGCAAAGTTTTTTATTTTTAACGGCTCTTGACTGTGTTCATTAGCAATTATTAAAATAATTGTGTCTGTCAGTGTGTTTGGGTTTCCACTGTGACTCTGCTTTCTTTCATCACTCTTACTCCTTATTGGATATTAACTTCTCTGTATAGCAAATATTTCTCCTGATTCCTGCCCCCCACCCACACGAAACAAGTTTCTTTTAATAATGCTTCCATTTCTGTGTTCATTTGCTAACTTAAACAGCGCTGCACATTTCATCACTGTCCTCCGACTTGCTTCTGATTGATTGGTGAGAGAAAGTTTCTTCCCAAGGACAATATGTAGGCTTTTAAGGGCATCTCAGAGGAATTGGTCATTAAGCATTAAGAAAGGAAGCAAAAAGAAGCCAAATGGAATTTTGACATTTGCCAGATTTTAGTAGTTAGTGGTATCTATATGTAAAATGTTGACAGCTGTTCATATTAAAGGATACAAGTTGGTAAAAGACATTGCATGTTTTGACTCTTTAGTTTGCTCTTTTTTTATGCTCAGTTTATTTATGTCTCATTTGAGGGTTTCTTTGCCTTATTGGAATGTCAGTTACAAATAACTTATTGCTGATGGTATATGATTGGTGTATAGTTATTTTTATCTCCCCATATCAGATTTATTATTATATCCCATTAGGAAGAAGTCTGTGAAAGTTATTCAATGGGTACCTTGTCCTGTTAACCCTAATCAGAGCCATCTGTGGTGTGCTGTTAAGGTATATAAACCATTCGTATAGCTTAAGAAAACAGTGGTGAAGCAAATTGTAGTCTAATAAAAGGAAGGTCAGCATTGCCTTTTCCCCCCTTATGAAAATGTGGTTCTAATCATTCCTTTCATGTCTAAATATGAGGATAAAATTGTTGAAACTGGCAGTTTTTTTAATATTAATAACAGTTCCTTGATATTTCATTTTCAGAGTTTTAATTTTTTTTACATTTTATACTAAGTGGTAGTGGAGAAAATGCTTTTTTTTCTCAACAAGCCGGCGATAACATAGACCTAACTCATTCTGGTAAAGACAGCCAAACCAATTAAGTGTTGTATGTAAATATTATATTGCTTTTCCAAATTGGGAAGCTTGCCAAATTTATTTTTTGACTTTACTACTGGGTGGTAGCTGTGTGTGCATGGAACATAACTTCTTGTGTATATAGCTTTTTAGTATAACTTTCTGAAAATTATAGAATTGTTTGAATAGCCTCAATTTGCTCTTTTAGTAGGAAAAGCCACTCTAACCTAAAACCTCTTTCAGCTTGAAAATATGGATGTTTCTTACACTAAGCCGGTCTTCTAGATTCAGCTTAGAGAAGAATAGTAAAAATAAGGCAGTGCCATACAGGACCTTTTAGGTCATGGTTTTCCTTACTTACACACACACCTATAACCCATATATGAGTTATGCCATTTATCTATATCCTTTTTTTTTAATCATCATTCGTACAGCGGTTTGTTGGGTGACAATAAACATAGTCAATCTCTTCAATGATAACCCGTACAAACAAAGGCTTATGGGAATGAGCTGAAGAGCTCGCCAGCGCCATCTGTTGGATGTAGTCATCCTTATTTCACAAGTGACTCACTGATTCTTGCAATGTAAAAAGGATTGTAGCCGAGCCAGTGACGTTCATCTGCAAACATCTGTTTCGGGGTATTTGCCTCTTTGCAGTGCAGAATAGAACTTATTGGCTTGCTGGGTGAGAGACAAGTGTGGCTTTAGGTGGAGCTGGCAAGTTTTTCAGCTCTTTCCCATAAGCCTTTGTTTATATGCAAAATACCCCATGAGGTGGAGAAGGAGACTTTTACATCCTCACACACTGTCATGGTGCTCATTCTCCCCAATTAAATACATTATCCCTTCTAAGCCTCACTCGCCTCTCACCCATTCAACCAGTAAGTTCTACTCTGCACTAATGATAGGGAAATACCCCAAAACAGATGTTTGTAGATGCACTTCACTGGCTTGGCGTTAATCCCTTTTACATTGCAAGACTCTTCTGTGAATTGAGGATTACTTCATCCAATAGATGGCGCTGGTGAGCTTTTGAACGCTTTCCCATAAGCCTTTGTTTATATGCAAAATACCCCGTGAGGTGGAAAAGTTGATTTTAAATCCTCACACCGACATGGTGCTCATTCTCCCCAATAAGATACATTACCCCTTCTAAGATAACCCATAGCATTAGAACTGAGCTGTAAAATGAGTAACCTTCATTATCTTGTGACAATGCCACCTTTCCAGAGATGGGACATAATAAACAGCAAATTTGATTGTTGTGTTTGCCAGTCTTCTTGATTTTCTATATACTCCTAAGACAAAAAGTGTTTCAGATTTTTTTCATCTTCTCCAGGGGTCAAGGATTACTGTGCCTGGCCTTCACAAAGGGGGAGGGCATCTGCTAAAGTCAGTTGCCTTACAACGAGAGTCGAGTTTGATACAAGCTTTGTGAACAAGAGAGGGGGAAATGTGTTCCTGAACAGATCACATTTTCTTCAACTTCTTTACATAGTTACATAGTTTGTAAGGCCAAAAAAAGACAGACGTCCATCCAAGTCAGCCTATTGTTCTATAGTGTTGATCCAGAGGAAGGCAAAAAACACCAATAATCCTCATTTTAGGGAAAAATTCCTTGCTGACTCCAATCCGGCAATTAGAATAAATTCCTGGATCGACGATCCTTCTCCAGAATCCTAGTCACTATAACTTGTCATATTATTACACTCTAGAAATGCATTCAGACCCTTTTTAAACTCTATTAGTGAATTCACCATGACAAGTTCCTCTGGCATGGAGTTCCATAGTCTCACTGCTCTTACAGTAAAGAATCCCCATCTATGTTTATGTAGCAACCTTCTTTCCTCTAGACGTAGACTCCTTCTTCCAAAGATTTCCTTTATGTCAGACCCTCTTCAGGTCTCTTTTATGACACACCAGTCTTTCCGTTCCTCTGCTGGGTAACTTCTTCTGGTATCTTCTGCCTCTCACTGCCACTGCAGTTAAGGGAATGTTCACATCATGTTTTTTTTTTTTTTAATTTACCTTTAGCATCTACATCTTAAAAGCTCCTGACATACATGTCCATAGCATTCTGTTGCCTGATGAAGGCCCAAAAAGAGTCCATTAGGCTTTCACGTGACTGGTATATATCAGTATTTTGAAAAATAAAATAAATGTTAAGGAATAACATAGTAGTTTAAACTCTTCCATCCTTTGGAATTTGGTTAAAAAATAATAAAATAAGCATACATTAAACATATACTTTCAGAAAAAGGTATCTATTAAATGTATCCATCTTGAGCTTGTCAATAGATTCTAATAACTCATCCTCGTCCAATAGAGACAATTCTGTACTGTCACATCCCACGTCACACCCCTGGGACAGTCTACACGGTCCTCCCTTCCAGGGCCGTGCTGTTCCTAGGTTTGGACGAGCAACGGACCATATGGCGGCAGGGCAATGCCGCAGGTTCGTGCTCCTGGTACCATCAGAATCAAGTGGGTTCAAGCTACGACTGGGTACCGAACACTGAGTCGCTACTCTATTCCTGGTCCCAGTTTCCCATTTTTCCCTTCCCACGGCTCCTACAAACGCGGGAGTGACAGTAATGCGTGTGGGACGCTTCATATTTAAAAATTACGAAACTGGGGTGTGCCTGTGACGTACGGTTAATCCATAATTCCTTACGAAATCCCGGCTCCGCTGTGACTTGTCCCTCTTTGATGCCCTGCCTCTCAGAGCAAATGTCCACCCTGGCCCTGGCCAAGGTGCTAACGAGATTACTTAATACCCTTTGAGGCTCTGAGTCCCTGCTGCTTTGGTTTAATTGAGTGCTTTCTCAATGACATGTGTTGAGCCCTGGGGGAGATTAGGCGAAATCCTGAATCCTGCAATAACAAAGTGAATTTTGAGTGAGGTTACTAGA
Organism: Phyllomedusa bahiana; assembly: GCA_025379985.1. Taxonomy (NCBI): domain Eukaryota; kingdom Metazoa; phylum Chordata; class Amphibia; order Anura; family Hylidae; genus Phyllomedusa; species Phyllomedusa bahiana. The sequence goes on from JAODAL010001858.1 coordinate 23,931, forward strand.
GCTGGAGGTGGGGGTGACCTTTGTCATGTTTCTCACTTACACTATTATAGCTTATGGGTGACAAATTTCTTAAATGCATGTTTACAGTGGCATTTAACTTATATGTTAGCTTTTTCTGGTGTGTACTCAGGTTGTACACCAAAAAAATGTGATGTGAACAGGGCTGAGGGAATGAAATGCAGTATATATTTGAGTATAAGCCGATTTTGTTCAGCACATTTGTTTTGCTGAAAACACCCCGTTGGCTTACACTCTAGTGCAGTGTCGGACTGGCCCACTGGAGAATCCAATACAGCGGGGCCCTTCCACGGTGAGCCAGTGCCCCGAACCTCGCCAGGTTCCAGGCCGCTGCTGTATTACCTATCTGTCTATACTGAGGGTCCTATTACCTATCAATTTATTATTTAAATGTACCAGTAGCTGCTGCATTTCCCACCCTAGGCTGATACTCAAGTCAATAAGTGTTCCCAGTTTCTTGTGGTAAAATTAGGTCCCTCGGCTTATATTTGGGTCGGCTTATATTGGAGTGAGTATATGCGGTAAATCTCTTTTCACGTCTAGCTAACACTGCAGTTATGCAGTTAGCACAGGAGAGTTGGAGTAAGTTCACATGGCTGTTTTTCAGCGCCGAAATGGTGTAGAATCCACTTCTACAAATGGCACTGATTAAATTCAGTTTTTAGACATAGATTTGCAATTTCAGATGTGTTTTTGTAGCTGAATTTCGTGGCAGATTTCAGCCTCCATATAGTATGTGAGGATTCCGCTCTGAAATTCGCCTCAAGGACTGACATGTCCGTTCTTTTTCCGCGCTGCATTGCAACTCTGTAATTCTATTGAAAACAATGTGAAGTAGATTACAGTCCATTTTGGACACTGTTTCTGATGCTGTTTCAACGCTGAATCTGCTTCAGAAACAGCACCTAAAAAGCCGCATGAACCTACTCTTAAAGGTTATCTAAATTTATTTTATCTTTTTCACTTATCTCTCATAAATATTCAACATGATTCTGTATAAAGTGAAAGTGTGATTGTGTCTACCTTGACGTGAAGGGCCACATGTATGAAAACTGTCTATGTCTAAAACTCACTTTGTTGCCCATAGCAATAAATCAGAGTGCCCCTTTCATATCCTATAGTGCTCTGGAAAAATGAGAGGGGCACTCTGATTGGTTGCTGTGGGCAACAAAGTGAGTTCTAGGGCATGTTCACACGGCGTTTTTGAATATGATTTGGGATCCGTTTTACATCCGAAAATCGCATCCAAAAACGTAGCGTTGATTAGATCCAACATGTATCCAACACGCAGCTGTGTTGGATGCAGCAGGATTGCACCCTATAGTTTATTATAGGGCTCCTGCTGTGTCTTTTGGACCAAGAATTGACTTGTCAATTCTTGTAACGGATCCGAAAGACGCAATGTAAAGGCATCGGCAATCACTCATGTGAATGCCAATACGCGTTTTACATTGCGAGCAATGTAAAACACACTGCTCATTGTCAGATGCGTGTTTGGGTCTGTCTAGACGGACCCAAACACGCATCTAAAAGTGTATGTTCACATGGACCCAACACGCTGTGTCCACATACCCTTAGATCTTGACAGTTTTCATAAATGTGGCCCAAAATGTTTATATAACATAAAATAGCTAGTAAATAACTAAAATACCAAGTACTAATTAGGTAATAGCTTGTAAAGTAATATACTTCGCAGGCATCCATTATAAAACTGTAGTAGCAAATTATTATTATTTACTTATTTTGTTCATATAGTCTCTTTAGAGGCCAGGCAATAAAAACATGGATAGGTATCAATGGACACCAACCCCCCAAAAAAACATGCAAATTTGTCCAACCCAACTTTACTATATATTTGTGGTGTTTTTTTAATATGCTCCCTGTTCTAGTTTGTCATAATGATACTGGTAATGTAGTTGGTGTGCTTAGGCAATTTCATTGCTGCATTTCGTTCATAACAAAGACATGCTTGGATATTGTTAATATTAATCAATTTTAATGTGAGCGGATACCTTCAGCATCTGTTAATAGGAATTCTACTTAAGTACTTTTTGCATATTGGCATGTTCTGAGCTCTCTGTCTTTTTGGATTCCTATGGGTTTTCTGAACAATATTCACCATGAAACCAATTTCCTTCACCTCTGAAATGGTTTAAATTAAAGTGATTGTGATTTATTTGTAGAGTCATGTGATCTGTTCTTGAAGCTTTTTTTTCTCATCTCTTGTCCATCTCTTAAATTGTATTTCCAAGGCTGTAAATGAAAGTTGTTCAGGGTATATATATATATCTCCATGTCTACCATAAAACTGCTACAGTTGTGTCCAGACTGCCAGCTATGTTGATTTTTATTGAAACAGGAGGTAATGCTAGTTACTGCCTCGCTCTCCAGTGTTGCTTTTTTAAACTAGACTTTCTTGTAAGTTGTAAATTAGGGTGAAGGCTTTTTACTGTCTGGAGCATCCTTGACGGGCAAATAAACAGTTCTTGATATTACAATTAGTCTACAGGGTTTTGCACAAACTGATTCCAGGTAGAGCTGCAGAGCAAATGTGAAGGCCTTTTTAGGCCATGTCTACACATCACAGGATTACAATACTTAGAATCTGCAAAACTCCGACTGTAACCAGTGCCCATAGACCGCAATAGAAAATCCGAACTGTAGTCTACACAGCATTGATTTTCTACTGTTGGATTTCTAAACCGGCAGAATATATAACATGTTCTATCTTCTGGCGGATTCTAGTATACTTCTATTTACTGGGCCACCCGAAAACCGACCACGGGGTTTTTTTTTTTTTTTTTGCGCAAACCCATGTAAAAACCGTGGTACTGTAATGTTAAAATACCGTCGAATTTCGGACGGCATTTTAACATTGCAGTGTAGACATAGCCTTAATGACAAGTTGACAGATATTGGTGCCAAGAGTGCTAGTGTAGTTGCAAAGGTAACTGTCCCACTTCTGTAACAGAAACAAAAGGGAATATAATGTAGAACAATACCAACTGCATTGTCACACTGTCACTGCACATTAAAAGGGTTTTCTCACTTCAAAGATTAGCTTTCAACATGTAGGGACAGGTAATGGAAGACTTTTTTTAAATACATTGGTCTTTTGATTTTACTTTAATCATGAGATTAGAGAGATTTTATCTGCTCTGTGTGCACAAAGTTTTCTATTGTTAAGCGACCATAACTCTTCTATCTGATTACAGTAAAGGGAAGGGAGGGATGTCACCAGTGTTGGAGAGCTCATGCCGAGAAGAATAATTATCTCTTTCAAGATTAGCTTTTGTTTACAGATAATAATTTTTTTTTTCACTTCTTATGGTATGTTCACACGGCGTAATTGCGGGGCGTACAGTATGCCCTGCAATTATGTTGGGTTTTTGGGAGTTGCGCTTAACGGCGCGTACTCCAGTGACGGGGGGACCGGCAGCCTGCCGGCCCCATAAACATGCATTACCGCGAGTAAGTAACATGTCACTTATCTCCCCGTGCGTACAATACAATTGTATTGTACGAACGGGGAGAGGAGGCGTAATCCATACTTCTCTATGAGAACTATGGATTACCGTAATTATGGGGCGCATCTCGCTCGTATTAGAGCGCAGTACGGCACGAAATACGCGGCGAAATGCGCCCCATAATAAGCCGTGTGAACAACCCTTAGAGCATGTGTTGCTTTGTTTACAAAAATATTATCTATGGCACTTGTCAGGGTCATGACTCAACTGGTCACAGAGAATCTAAATATGCTAATCACTGCAATAGAACCACCTGCAGACTGACAAGACCAGAGTGAAAGAATCTGACTGTGACTGTGAAACTGCGTGGTGCAAAAAACCCTTTTAAGTTTAAGTAATCAAGTCAATCTTTCATTTTTGGATGAAGCTGCAAGTTACTGTTTAACAGGGAAGCTGCAGGAAAAAAATTTTTTGTTGTTTTTTATCGTAAGCTTCTTCTGTCTCCACTGACAGTGGTTCCTCTTAAAGATGAATATTATTGATCTGTTTAATGCTCAAATTGTGTAACTGTCAGGGTAGTTCTAGAATCCAAACTATGTAATTTTCTATGGTTCCACCCATTTTTTTGTACTGCAAAGCTGTACTTCTTAAAGTAATTGCATCTTAGCAAACGTGGCTGTGTATGAAAGCATTAGTTAGATGCTAGTGGTATTATGTTTTGTGTGAAGCTGTTTGTTTTTGAATCCTGGATTTTTTAAATGCTCCCTCTTTCCTTGACTTTCTCACTTGTAGACTCTCTGGCGTGCACTCACAAAAGTGAGTACACCTTTCACTGTTTTGTAAATATTTTATTGTATCCTTTAGTGGGACAACACTGAAGATATGACACTTTGATACAATGTAAAGTAGTCAGTGTACAGCTTGTATAACAGTGTAAATTTGGTGTGCCCTCAAAATAACTCAACACACAACCATCAATGTCTAAACTGCTGGCAACAAAAGTGAGCACACCCCTAAGTGAAAATGAATAAATTGTACCTAAAGTATCAATATTGTGTGTGGCCACCATTATTTTTCAACATTGCTCCTTTACCCTCATTTTCTTTAGCAAAGCAGTGATCATCTTGGAGGTGTGTTTGGGGTCGTTATCATGTTGAACTACTGCCCTGCAGCCCAGTTTACGAAGAAAGGGGATCATTCTCTGCTTCAATATGTCACAGTACATGTTGGCATTTATGTACACACTTGTCATTGTACTTCTCATCTGGTTGCCGCCATACACACTTAACACCATCTGAACCAAATAAGTTTATCTTATACTCATCAGACCAAAGGATATGGTTCTGGAAATCCATGTTCTTAGTCTGCTTGTCTTCAGCAAACTGTGGGCTTTCTTGTGCATCATTTTTAGAAGAGGCTTCCTTCTGGGACGACAGCCATGCAGACTAGTTTGATGCAGTTTGAGGCATATGGTCTGAGCACTAACAGGCTGACCCCCTCCACCTCTTTAAACTCTGTAGCAATGCTGGAAGCACTTGTACATCTATTTTGAAAAGACTGTTTCTGGATATGATGCTGAGCACGTGCATTCAAATTCTTTGGTCGACCATGGTGAGGTCTGTTCTGAGTGGATCCTGTCTTGTTAAACCACTGTGTTGTCTTGGCCACAGTGCTGCAGCTCCGTTTCAGGGTGCTGGTAATTTTCTTTTAGCATAGGCCAACTTTGTGTAGTGCAACAATTTTTTTTTCAGATTCTCAGAGAGTTCTTTGCTATGTGATGCCATGATGAACTTCCAGTGACTAGTATGAGAAAGTGTAAGAGCAATAACACCAAATTTAACACAGCTGCTCGCCATTCACAACTGAGACCTTGTAGCACTGAGTCACATGACACTGAGGAGAGAAAATGACAAATTGGGCACAATTTGTCCTTTTTCACTTAGAGGTGTACTCACTTTTTTGTTGCCAGCGGTTTAGACATTGATGGTTGTGTGAGTTACTTTGTGGGCACACACCATATACACTGTTATATAAAGTGTACACTGACTACTTTACATTGTGTCAAAGTGTCATATCTTTAGTGTAGTCCCATGAAAAGATATAATACAATATTTTACAAATAAAGTGAGGGGTGTACTCACTCTTGTGAGATACTGGCTATAAACAGCTCAATGGTCCCGTTACTACAGTCACACATATTATTCAGAAGTTTAAGATCTAAAGACGCAAAAATAAAGCATACAAACAAAAGAACATTGTACCTACTGTGAAACATGGAGGAGGCTCGTGTTTTGGGGCTACTTTGCTAGCAGAGGGTGTCTTATTCTGTGCAGGGTAAAAGAAATTCTGAAGACTATTGAGGCATTCTGGAGCAAAATGTGCTGCCCAGTGGCAGAAAGCTTGTTCTCAGTAGCAGGTCATGGGTCTTCCAAAAAGATAATAACCCAAAACACACAGCTGAAAACATCCAGGAATGACTATGTACAAAGCATTGGACTTATCTGAAGGGACCTTCTATGAGCCCTGATTTAATCCTATTGAACATCTGTGGAGATGAAGCATGCAGTCTGGAGAAGACACCTTTACACCCAAAACGACTGTAGCTGCTCAGGAGGCGGGAGCCAAAATACTTGTGAACAGGTGCATAAGAAATTGTTTGCAGCGATTTGCCTAAAAGGTTGTGCAACAAAATATTACGTAAAATGGGTTTTCTAATCACAGCATTTCAGGCAATACACAGGCTCTTGCCTTGTTAATCCTGGGTGTGTTTAGAAAGATAGTAGGGGCATCTTCATCTGCAGTGCAATGATGTGATCAAGCACCTGCAGCGTGCAGGCTCGCTCCCGCTGCTAGCAGCCTGTCACTTACTGTAATCAGCAGGGGTGAGAGTAATGCTTGCCTATTGCTACTGTTACGGTTCCGGAGGCGGAAGTGGATCCACTGGACCACCACGAGCGATGGTGTAAGCCACGCCAGGGAACGGAATCTAAGTAGGTCCCGGTATTCACCAGAGCCCGCCGCAAAGCGGGATGGACTTGCTGCGGCGGGAGTCTACCAGGTCGTTACCCCTGACGTGACTTGCTTGCGGTGGCAGCCGAAGTATAGCGTGGTGCAAAATCGTCAGGCAGGCTCGTAGTCGGGGGTCAGGCAGGAGGTCAGGGCAGGCAGCTATGGTTCGTGGTCGAGGACAGGCAGGCGGTCAGGGCAGGCAGCAGAGATACGTGGTCAATAGACGGAAGCAAGGGTACGGTACACGGTAGATCAGGACGAGACAATAGGAACGCTTTCTCAATAGGCAAGGCACTAAAGATCCGGCAGGGAGCGGGCGGAAGCGCCCAGGTGAAATAGAGGCAGTGCCCGGCAATTACCCAATTACCGGCGCACTGCCCCTTTAAATCTCACAGAGCCGGCGCGCGCGCCTTAGATCACAGGGACGCGCGCGCCGGACAGCAGGAGACTGCGAGGAGACAGGAGCGCGGCCGGGTAAGTGGTGACACGCCTGGGGGCGAGTGCGCCCGACACCCGGGTGGCGGCGGCACCCGTCCCGGGGACCGGGGCAGAGCTGTGGCGGCGCTCGCAGGAGGGATCGCGGGCGCCGGACGCAACAGCTACTACTACTTCACAATCAGAATATATCCAGAAACGAGATCACGGTGCATGCGCCAAAATGCGCACTCCTGTGATTCCCACCAGGACATGGACAAAGATAACGATGCATCACCAGCAACCAATGCCATCCATAAGGCGGGATCCTGACCATCCCAGTCACAGTATGTACTATTGAGGCAGAAGGTAGGCAGTTTCTTCTAAACCATAGCATTCCGATAATACAATCACATTACAAAGTTGATTATATTTACCGTCCACATATTTTAAACTGTGATCTTTGTAGGGAGAAGACCCCTTTAAAAGTAGCGTCATTTTTGTCCAGGCCAGTTTCATTAGTTTGTTTTTTGGTTGAATCACACATCGAATGCAATATCTAAATTAACTTTAGTTAAATACCAACAAATTTAAATATGTTATTACTTTTGCTTCAAATTATTTCAGTGATCGTTGTGAGTTTTTCTTTCTTTAACGGAAGGGTACCAATAATTTTGTCCACAAGTTTAAACTATAACTTACCTAACCACATTCCAAACATTTTAGTTTGTTCTCACCTTTTTAAAGGTTTACTTTTTGGTTCAGACATGTCCTTGTTACCTGAAGATGGGAATATCTCTCCTTGGGAGAGCCACCCAAAATTTGGTTGGTGTCAGGATTTTTTCACCTTTCACACCTCACTGGCTTTTTTGCATAAAGTAAAGGCTTATGGAAAAGAGCTCCAGAGCTCTATCTATTGGGTGTAGTTATCCTCAATTTGAAAGTCCAGGTACCGCTACAATATCCATTACCTCAAAAATAGTTTTGTTTAAAAGTTAAACATACTTTATTCGATATAAGATAAAACATATGCACATATGTCTCAAAACCCATGCATGGAGGAGCAAACAAGGCATGCGGCTGATGCATTTCAAAACAGGAAGTTCCTTAGTCGTAGCTCCTTCATGCATGGGTTTTGAGAAACATGTGCGTAATGTTTTATCTTATATCGAATAAAGTATGTTTAACTTAATGGATATTGTAGCGGTACCTGGACTTTCAGATTGACTGTGAACCAAAAGGCTGTGGTTGTACCTGGCTCTATCCTACCCGTGGGCATTTCACTACAGGTGAGCAAACCCGTGTTTGTTTGTTTCTTTGTGTAGTTATCCTCAATTCACATGTAACCAAAAATTTGGTTGGTGTGAGGATTTTTTCACCTTTCACACCTTACTGACTTTTTTTTGTTACCTGAAGGAATAGAATGCAACAACTTAAAGGGGTTGTCTCGCTACAATGATTGGGTTTTAATTAAAAGATCTTTAAAAAACAAGCAGCTTTGCAATATATGTTCATTACAAATGTCCTACTGATTTTGAGTTATCCCTGTTAGTAGTAGTGCATCAGCTCCTGAAATCCCTATAGCAGCTGACCTGTTGATCTTTATCTCACTGGCTGTCAGTGCTGATGACTCATCTGTTTCTGAATACAGGTCAGAGCACAGAGCCCCTCCTGCACAGTATGCTTCTGTAGGGAAGGGAGGGGGAGGGCTCTGGCTTCTGTGTCTGTGTAGCTGGATTAACCCTGTGTGTGCCTGCTCCCTCCTGCTCTCTACACAGATTGAGGAGAGCAGAGGTGAGGCTGACAGCAGTGAAGTGTGTTACTATAATCATGATGTGTCTGTGGAGCTTTGACTATAATAATAGAACAGATCAGGGGAGCATGTGAACGGTTCATACCCCTCCCTGCTCTGCTGTATTAGTGACACATCGTGATATAGTAACACACTTCACAGCTGCCCTGTGTCTATTCTGACAGGGTTTGTTTGCTGTTGCTTGAGATGGAGATTTGTATGCTAAGCAGGGGGTATAGGGACACTTACATCCCCTCTGCTTTCCATTAGCATACACAGCTTCACAGACTTCTCCACACTCATAGATCAGCCCTCTCCTGTCTCCGTGGAGCTGACAGTGCAGCTGATCCAGCAGTGAGTAGCAGACCTAGGCAGGCACACACAGGGTTAACTCTGGCAGCAAACCCCTTTGCCTTCCCCCTGCTGTATAGAAGTTATGGAGGAGAGCTTTCTGTGTGCTGAGGGTAGGGGGGATGAGGGTGGAGAAGAGGCAGACAAGAAGCACGCCCCTGAATTCAAAAATCCTTTGCTGCCAGAAGCATTGAAGTAGGCTGAGAGCTTGTAATGAGACAACTCCTTTAACTAGTCTGGCCATGATATGGTGTTCTGTGGAACAAGTTTATGGTAATAATAGCAGTGCAATAAAAAATTAACTCCACTAAAAATGGATAATAGCAGCTTTAAGCACTACATTTGTAGGTTTTAAACTTATTGTCTATGTTTGTTGATGAAAAATTGCTGTTGTCAGGAGTTTGGCTGAGCTCGAAACAGTACTCATTTGGCCTGATTGGATCCTAGCGATACTGGCATTCAAACATTGATAGTTTGCTACTGTGTATTTCTGGATGTGTTTAAAAAAATATAGATTAACATTAACGCAGATTATTTTTTTTTCAATCCTTTCTCATCTCTACTCAACTATTGTTTGATTCCTGCAGGGAAATGCTGATATTCCACATAGTGATGATAATGGCAGTAGAGGTTTTACATCTAAAGCAAGAAAGGGTCACCTCTGGCACTCCAGCTGTTCATGAACTATATCCCCCGCGATGTTCTACCAGCCTAGCAAATCTCCCATGCTCTGAGCCAGGTTTTTGCTTGTGATTTGTTATCTTAACAGAGCATCATGGGAAATGTAGTCTAGTAACAGCTGCATTGCCAGAGGTTGCACTTCTCTGATTTGAAGACTTAAAGTTCAGTCGCACATCTTGAATGCCGCTTATCGGCTTTAACACGCAGTTTGTTCTTAGCAGATTCCATAGATCGTTAATGCTTATAAACGGTCCTCTACTGAAATACAACCTGTGATAATATTTATACACCAGCATCTTGTAATATATGATTTTTTGGGGAGGAATGATCTATCTTCACGCTAAGTTTAATAAATATTGGGAAGTACCCAATGACACTGACCTCATTTCCTTTATAACAATGAAAATTAATAGTTTCACGTTTTATGAGGCTGATAGTCCAGATGTAGTGTACATTTAATTAAGTGTAGTTTCCTCTTGGTTATGGTATGTGTATCTGCTTTTTGTCGCAATTTCTTTCTAGTTTTACAATTTTCCACATGTTTTCCTTCATCATTTATGATTTTTTTCAAAGAACAGCTATGAGGATTTAAATCACTTTAGCATGCAGCAAAACAGTACCCATTCAAACAATAAACGCCATTTTAAAAAGCCTTTAGATCTTCTGTCACTTCATAAATAAAAATGTATAAAACATTATGCAGTTGTAGTGCCCACCTGCTAATTAAATGCAGATTTTCTCAAACTTATTTTCAAATCTGCCTTTTCTGTTTCAACTCTGCCTGCGTAGAGAATACATATGGCTCTTGTGAAATTAATTATGCTTATGGAGCAGCTGTTAAATTTAGTGCAACTAATTTTATCCAATATTTTACATTTTAATTGATTACCTGTGAAGAAATTAGCAAATTAACACGTAGTGTGCAGCAAGTAAATGCACTTTTATGGACCTCCCTTTCATTTTTTTCCCCCTTTTTTGGATATAGTGTGCCAGTCTATAATTAATTGTTTTACAACTTGTCTGGGTACGGATTGAATTAAGACATTTATGTTAGGTCTTTCACATAGGAAGATATTGGCGATCCTTCATTATCTAATGGGAGGCTTGGAGAAGGGTGCGAGCCAAGCATCTGTGTGTTCTGTAAGTCCCGACATGAGAAGCAGATTGGAACGTAATGACTCTTTCACAGAATTTTTGTAACATATGGGCCTATCTGGATCTGAGAAGGCTTTGAAGATCTTTCAACATGACTAAGTGACTTAACCTTTGCCACAGCACTGGGTCTTTTATGGCATCCCACTTTTCAATTAATCTGTTCTGGGTTTTTTATGCAGCTAGTTTCAGAATGTTATTGGTGCACAAGGATTGTATTTGAATTAGGTCTGTATTCCTAGTCTATCTGTTTGAATTTTGTCTATAAAAAGCTGTAAAAATGTTATTATTGGGGTGAATCCATATGGGACGGAATTGCTGCAGATTTGTGCAGGTAAAATCTGCAGTGCATTAGTAAAATCTTATCCGCATGCTGTATGTTCCTCCCCCCGTCCTTCAGATACAAGCATTTAGCAAATCTGCCATATACTCATTCTATTGCAGATTCGAATTTTAACCGCAGGAATGAAATCCAAAGATAATCCACAGCAGTTCTGCATGTGCACTTACATGCATACAAAAATTTAATTTTATAAGTATTCATTAAATTTTTTGTCATTTTAGTTCTAAGATGTAAAAACATTTTAGGAGTACATTATGGCTCATTGTTACACACTTATGTGTTTATAGGAACTTGTCAGAAGTTTTGATCAACGAAGGTCATTGTGCCGAAACCCCCATTGATCTTTAAAAGGAAGTGACAGAAGCGCTTATCTGAATACTTTACCCCTTCATTTCTGCTTGACTATCCCTGGAAACCCGAGCATGCAGTGTATGGATCTGTAGAAAGTCCCACAGAGTTTCTGATTCCGTATTCTGCTTGCTTATCTCTCCAAGGAAGGAAATTGGTTTAGCACTTCTGCCCCTTCCTTTTAGTGATCAATGGGTACCTCATCAGCCGCATCCCCACTAGTCATTAAAGGGTTTGTCAAACCATGCTGCAGCCACCTTCAGACTCATACTTCATGGTTAGTCTGTGGGTCGTTCTATAGCAGTGAAGGCATAGTATCTTGCTAATCCTACTACGGTGACATGAGTGCTGGAGATTTATTATCTGTAGTGCATAAGGCCACAGAGCACTAAGGGTTATTTGTCATTAGATTAGATAGACAAGCTCCTGTGCTAGAAATAAGACTCAGTAGTGAGTGACTCATCATGGTCGGACAGCAGCTTGGAGCAATTGGGTAATAGAAATTACCACAAAATCCTTAAAATATAACTTTTAATATGGTAACAAATGGTGGTATTCCTAGGCTTACCTGGCTTACCCATATACCTGAACATCTTGAGTTATCCTATATTCCCTGATGATTCCTTGCCGGGTGGGTAACATAATAGGTAGGTAACATAATATATATCGTGAGTCTGTATGAAAAATTATATTTATTTGCTTATATTGTCTGTAGGGAATAGCAAAGGGCTTTGCTGGGCGAGCCATCGATAGGGGGGCGATTGCTCCGCCTTCTGTGAGGGATTTTTAGGGTGAACGAGAGGGCATAGTTTATGCTTTAAATTTTCCCTCTATATGTAGAAATTAGTGGTGAGATATATATTGGTATTATTGGTATGATTCTACTATTTGTGCAAGCTGTATTGCTTGGCTAGGAATACGTTTTAATGTTACCATATTAAAAGTTTATATTTTAAGGGGCTTTGTGGTATTTTCTAGCAGTGATTAACTTTTGAATAGAACCCAGATCATTGGTTGTTTTTCTTCAGAGCAGCTTGGAACAATCAAGAAAAATCAGGGAGAGATGTTGGTAACCAAGAGAAACTTGTGTTATTCCTGAACAGTTAAATCAAAACAGCAATGTATGTGGCAATAGTCTTTATTTACGTTTTCCTTCATGTTAAAAGCTAATCATTGTGGTGAGAAATCCCCTTTAAGTGCACCTACTGACTGGTGCACCTAACTGTGGGCTAAGAGGTACTAATATAATTTATAGAGATGTGTTTGTTTCCTTTTTTTATATTATTAATGAAATACTAGATAAAGGATTTCAGCACAGGAAGTAAGGCCCACCAAGCTTAGGTGCACATGTCCAGTGATCCTCTCGTCACAGAAAGAACTTAATGATGAGAATGCAGAAAATAAGGATCAACCCGCATCATTCCAATCTGTTCTAAAAACATCAGCTTTATTTTAAATCCTTCATAAAAGCATCAATTTTCATGAACACCTTTGCTGGCACGTTTCAGACTACCATGAGTACTTACTCATAGCGAACAGGTGTAACTGTAGAACCAAATATAGGTATGCCTACGTCTCCGCGCCACCTACTAATCAGCGTATGCCAATAACTCCATAAAAAATGTATTTACATTTTTTTTTCAATAATTGAGAATCAGGTCTGTTCTTCAGTGAGGTCCATGAGTATTTGGACAGAGACAGCATTTTTCTCATTTTGGTTCTGTACATTACCACAATGAATTTTGAACAAATCAATTCAGATGCAGCTGACATTCAGACTTTCAGCTTTAATTCAGTGGGTTAAACAAAATGATTGCATAAAAATGTGAGGAACTGAAGTACTTTTTAAACACAATCCCTTCATTTCAGGGGCTCAAAAGTAATTTAACAAATTAAATAATTATAAATAAAATGTTAATTTCTAATGGTTGAAAACCCTTTGTTGGCAGTACCCCTGAAGTCTTGAACTCTGGCTCACCAGACTCTTGTTTTCCTCCTTTTTGATTGCTCTGCCAGACTTTACCTGGGGTTTTCAGTTGCTGTTTGTTTGTGGCCCTTCTTCTTGAAGTTTGTCTTTAATGAGTTGAAATGTGTCAACTTTTTGGGTTTCGAGATCAGTGACGACTTGGCCATTCAAGAATATTCCACTTCTATGCTTTAATAAACTCCTGGGTTGCTTTGGCTTTATGTTGAGGGTCATTGTCAACCTGTGTTATAAAACACTTAACAGTCAGTTTGGCTGCATTTGGCTGGATTTGAGCACATGGTAAGTCTCTGATTACCTCAGAATTCATCCGGCTATTTCAGTCCTGTGTCACTTCATCAATAAACACTAATGACCAAGTGCTACTGGCAGCCATGCCCAAGCTATAACACTGCATCCTCTGTGTTTTACAGAAGATGTGGTATGCTTTGGATCATGAGCTGTACCACGCCTTCACCATACTTTTTTCTTTCCATCATTCTGGTAGAGGTTGATCTTGGTTTCCTCTGCCCAAAGAATGTTCTTCCAGAACTGAGATGGCATTTTTTTTAGAATTTTTTTTTTTTTTTTTTTTTTTTAGCAAAGTCCAATCTAGTCTTTTTATTCTTGAGGCTTATGAGTGGCTTGCACTGTGCAGTGAACCCTCTGTGTTTACTGTCATGCAGTCTTCTCTTTATGGTAGATTTGAATATTGATACATCGTGGAGAGTGTTGTTCACTTGGTTGGCTGTTGTGACAGGGTTTCTCAGATGGGTTTTTTCTGTTTTCGCAGCTTAAAGATGGCTTGTTTCACCTGCATGGACAGCTCTTTTGACCACATGTTTTCTTCACAGCAATATCTTCCAAATGCAAGCTCTACATCTCAGACCTTGTATCTGCTTAATTGAGAATGACATAACGGAGGAATTGGTCTCACATGCTCATGAAACAGCCTTTGTTGTTGTTCAATTACTTTTGGTCCCTTTATAAACAGGGTGGCATATGTCAATGAGCTGAAACTCCTAAACCCTTTATCCAATTTTTATGTGGATACCCTCAAATGAAAGCTGAAAGTCTGTACTTGATGCTCATGTCCATTGTATAACTATAATTTAAAGGAATGTTAACCAAAAAAGAATACAATGACAAAAAAGTTATAGGGAAATATATATTGACATTCTTTATTAATTCAATAATAAATATTAAAAACTAATATGTCACAAATTGTACAAATTTAAGGCTAAAAACAAATTAAAAAAATAATGCCCATATCAAACAGCATACAAATCCACACCATTCCTGAATATAGAAAGTCATCTACGGTGTATAACCTATATATTTTAACATTAGTATTAAAGTGTCTTATATTAGAGATCAAGTGATTAAAAAAGTATATAGACACATCAAAATGGGCATTTCAATAATGCCACACCTCTCACACACAATACATTACCAAGTGTATACAGGAATGGAGGAGATGCACTGCCAAGGAGATGGGATAGCCTCGACGTGCGTTTTGAGAAAGCTTGGCGAAGCGCGCATCAAGGCTAGCCCGTTTCCTTGGCAGTGCATCTCCTCCATTCCTGTATACACTTGGTAATGTATTGTGTGTTATTTTTAATTGTTTTTAGCCTTAAATTTGTACTATTTGTGATATATTAGTTTTTAATATTTATTATTGAATTAATAAAGATTGTCAATATATATTTTCCTATGACTTTTTTGTCATTGTATTCTTTTTTGGTTAACATGCTTATGTGATATAATGACTTTTGACTGAGCATTGGACCTTATTGAATTGGTGATTATAACTTAAAGGGAACCTGTCACATAGGTTGTGCCCCCCTTGCTGAGGGCAGCACAAGCTAGTGTCAGACCTGCTGTTCCCAGCGCTGCGCCCCTTATTCTGTAAGATGCAGCAGTTTTAGACCATTTACCCCTCAAATCTTATTCATGAGCAGGTGTTCGCCCCACCCACCAAAGGCTAGCCCCACCCACTGACAGTTATTCACATGTTTCTACCTATTCAAAGTAATAGGTTTGTCAGTCGAGGTGGGCGGGGCTAACTCAGGTGGGCCGGGTTTGAAAACACTGATACGGAAGGACTCTTCGAATGACTCTTCTGGCTGAAAACTGCAGATTTGAGCATTAAATACACGAAAACTATAGCATCTTACAGAATAAGGGACACAGCGCTGGAAACAGCAGGTCTGACACTACCTTGTTCTGTCCCCAGCAAGGGGGGCATAATCTATGTGACAGGTTCTCTTTAAATATGTTTCGGGTAACAGGTAAAAAAATAAAACAACAAATTTTGTGTCGGGGTCCATATATATTGTATGTGGACCTAACTGATTGATGCTGATTTGACAATCCAGTGCCCCGCTGTTTCTGCACAGGAAGAGCCTGGCGGTCATTTTTTTCTTCTATAATGATTATCCTCTAGACAAAATTAGCAGACTTTTCTTATTAAAGGTATTTAGAAATTTTTTCATTATGACTTACAGTCATGAATTTATTTTTGTTCTTTTCCCGGATAACCCCTTTAAGGCCCAGAACAAACTTTGTCTAGAACATCACTTTTCTATTATATAGTACCAGTCTGCAATACAAGCACAGTTACATATCATATCATCAGTATTAAAAAAACATTATTGTGCTATCAGTGTTCATTATCAGATTACATCTTTAAGATTTAAAGCTTGAAATAAAAAACATGATAGCTTTTTTCAAGAGACAATACTAACAAAATTTTTCAAATATTGATTAGCAAAGTTCCCTTACATACGTTATTCTATATGATTTCCCATATGAAAAAATAGTTTTTCAGGAATATTAGTTTTAACAAAAATGCTCCTTTCTGAAGTGTCCCTTTAAATTAATTGATAGAACTGAGCAATATGCGGGCTTTGTGAAAATGTTGAGCCAGTTTTCAGCTCTGAATCCTGGAGAATTATTAATGCAGCTCTGGACTACAATACAAACATTAAATACAGAATATGTAATAGTTTTCCCCCCAGGTTATTTTAACTTTTTGGGGAAATTTTGGGGAATTGGTTTTAAGTGAACCTTTTTAAATAACAAAAAGTAATAAATTAATGTTTTGCCATCAGATCCAGATCAAGACGTCGCCAGAGGTCTCGTAGCCACAGCAGTGATGCCTGCCGAAGAAGACTCGCAAAAATTTTTGATAGAGAAAGAGGAAAAGGTAGAGCAAAGGAGAAGACAAGAGAAAAAGAGAGAAGAAGAGAGAACGAGCCAAGTTCCAAAGTTGGGTACGTCTTTTAGTTTAAGACCGTACTAGTAAATATATTGTCTTACAAACGCTTATGAACAAAGGTAAAATCAAGAGACTAATGTATTTGGAAAAAGTCTTCAATTATTTTTCCTACTGTTTAAAACAAACCTTATTAGTAGGAAAACATTTTTTAATTTTTTTTTAGTTTTAAAGCGAAAAAATGGAAAACTTGTCAGTAGTGGGAACAGAACCTTTCCCCCTAAAAATTATATTAATGGTCAATCATAATGGAATGCCTATTTTTTTTTTTTTTTTTTTTTACTCACAGACATAATATACTTAAATATATAAGTAAAGCAGTGTAGTGTAGAGGCGATTATCAACAATTGCATGGTCAGATGCCTTGATTGGACTAAAGTCGAAAAAGATGATCGATTAAAGTTTATAGAAAAAAGATAAAATTGAAGTAAAAAAGAAAAAAAAACTTTCTGCTTTAAAAATTATTTTTTAAGGGAAATTTAAAAAGGGGAAAGCAAAAGCCGAAAAAGTCAAATAACAGTATTGCTATGCATTGTAACAGTGATCTAAAGATCACTGATGCAAGTCCCCACAAAATCATTTACACTGTCAATGACCCCAAAAAAGATAAATTACGCATATTTGATATTGCCATGTGTGTAAAAATTAGCCTTTTTAAAACTGTCCTTTTTTTTTTTACCCTTTGCGGAACCCGTAAATCACCCAAAAAAAGTCACAGAAGTGCGAGTTTTGTTCAATCCGCATCACATAAAATGGAATAAAAAGCAATAAAAAAGTCATATAAATGACAGTGGTACCAATGAAAACTTCAGTTCATCCTGCAAAAAAACAAGAAAAAAAAGTCCCATTTTGTCCAAAAGAGAAAAATAACAAAAAAATGGTGTGGGACTATGACAACAAAAAAGTGCAATTTTTTTTAAAATGCTTCTATTGTGTAAAAGTAGTAAAACATTGAAAAAAAATATATAAAATTGATATAGTTGTAATTGTACCAACCCACATACTGTGGTAATGTTATCATGTAATTTATACCCCACAACAAATGCTGTAAAAATGGACCCCGAAAACAATGGTGGAATTGTGGTTTTTTTTTTCCCCTCACCATTTTTAAAGTCCAATTATAAAAAACACAGTGAAACACCTCTGGGCCCGATATGCACAATACACTCCCTGAGGAGGGATGACTTCAGTAAGGTTTCATCTGTTCTGGCAGTTTTGGGGCTTTCCAAATACGACATGGCACCCAACAATATCTGCGTTCCAAAACCAAAGAGCACTCTCTCCCTTGTAGGCCTTGCCTGTGCCCAAACACATATTGGGTATTGCTGAACTAAATTTTGGGAGGCTTTGTTCCAGGATTCCTTGTAAAAATGAACCATTTTCAGCTAAAATTGTAGATTGTTAGAAAAAAAAAAATTTTCATTTTAACAGCCCAACGCTAAAAATCTGTGAAACACCTGTGGGGTTGATATACTCATTCCACCCCTGGATATAGTCCTTAAAGGGGGTTTTTATTTTTTTATTAAAGTTTTAGCACCTTGGGGTGTCTGCAAACCTTAAATGGTTCCTAAAGAAAATCAGAATGAAAATGAGACCCCGAAATCCAGTAGGTGCTCCTTCTTTTGATTGAGCTCAATAGGGCCACATATGAAATTTCTCTAAAAACTGCAGAATCTGGGGAATCAATTTTTGGTTGCATTTCCTTGTTATCATCTATCATATTCCCGAGAATGATGGATAAAAACTTAAAACTGAAAAAAAACAAAATTAATTTTTAGCTCCCCTTTCTTCAAATTTTTGTAAAAGCCTAACCCCCTTAAAAACTTTTCTAAATATCGTTTTAAACTTTAAGGAGTGTCGTTTCTTAGATGGAATCATTAATGGGTGCATCTAACATAAAGGCCCCTCAAAGTCACGATACAACTGGACTGGTTCCTTAAAATAAAAAATCAGTGTTGCAGATGTTCTTAAAAATGTGAAAAATAACTACTACATTTATAAGTCTCCTAACATTGTAAAAAATTAAAAAGGCATTTAAAAATTTCAACATGCATACAATGTTGCCGTAATGAAAAAATGAAATTTGTTGCTATAATTCTCTATAAAAATTTTTAAATAAATTCCCAGCAGACAATTCACTGCGTGTCATATACTTTATTTTCAACCTTTTAACGCCCAAACATGGCGGTAAATTTAAAAACCCAACCTTTAGTCCAACAGTGTGGATCCTGGGCCGAAGACCTGTCACATATTAAAAAGGAGATAAGCAACAATTTTTTTGCTTTTCGGCAACATTGTTCTGTTTTTGTTGTTGAAAGGAAAAAGGGGGATAACCCTTTTGTTTTGGGTATTTGAAGTCGGGGGAATACCCCCCTTACGAAAAGAGTGACATATCCATAAAAAATTTTTTGATTTAAAAAAATTTAAATTTACACTAGATTTTTTGGTTGCTAGTTGTAAACTTTTTTGTGTGATAAATATCTTCCTCCGTACAGAAATTTTGGATGTCTGAAAAATGGCTAATTTTCCCGACATTTTGGAAAGTTTTCCAAATAAGATGAATTGTATTACCAAAAATTTCTTACTCTTAAAGCACAATATATAAAAATTTTTTTTTTTTTGGAGAATCAAAAACAAAGGGGGAACCTTTGTAAAGTTAAACAAAATGTATTGGATTTTTTTAAGCTTCTGAAAAAAAATAAAAAAATAAAAAGGTAAATTTTTTCACCCCCCTTTAAAGTTAATATTTTGTAGCGCCACCTTTTGCTGCTTACAGCTGCAAGTCGCTTGGGGTATGTCATTTTGCACTTTTAATTTCATTTAAACAGTTAACAAGAGTTAAAAAATCACATTTAAACATTTTTTTCCGGTTATTTAAGGAGTGTTATCTGTTTAACTGGTAAGCTATGAAAAGGGCCCTTACATTTTTATAGACCCGAAACGCTAAAGCAATGAACTTTTTTGCTACGATTTTTATTTTTTAAAAACATGGGGACAATAAAGATTAGAATTTTTTTTTCCGTGTGGCTGGACAAACCATTTTTAACTACCAAGATTTAAACAGTTGGGATGGTTCTTAGGTTTCCAAAGCTTTCCCTTTTTTCCTCCAACTGGAACAATGGTCATTATGGCCAAACACAAAATTTTTAGTTTCGTCAGACCCCAGGACATGTCCCAAAAAAATTTGGGGTCTTTGCTCCTGTGTGTATTTAATACATAATTCCCCCTTTTAGTTTCTTTTGGAGTAATTTTTTTTTTTTCCTGGCAGAGGGGGCCCTTTCTGCCCATGTTGATACAGTACCTTTTCACTGTGGAATAACACAATCTTCCAGCTTCCCCAGCATTTTCCCAAAAGGTTTTTGTTTTGGGTTGTTTTGCACATTTGGACCAAAAAAAGTTTATCTCGAGACATAGAACCCGCTCCCTTCCCGAGCAGTATGATACCCGGGGCATTTCCCCCATTTTGTTTGTAGTTGCGTATAATTTTTGTACAGTAACGAGGAACCTTCGTTTTGGGAAAATTTCACCTAAGGAGTTCCCGATTTTTTCAAGTCCACAAATCTCTTCCCAAATTTTTTGGGTTTATTTCTTAGACTTTCCCATGATTTACACACGAAGCAGTGGGTTTCTGGGGTGTATTAAAAACTCCGGTTGTGTCTCTCCATTGTTACCCAGTAAACCGATAAATAATCAGAGCCCCTAAAACTACTCACCAAAATTTTTCAAAGGGGATAGAAACCTAGGATTAAAATTTTTACCTTGAAAATAATAAAAATGGTCCAAAGTTCTCATTATTCCGGATTTGGAAAAAATAAATTTTAAATTTTTGGTAATTCCCAATTGACCTAAAAATTTGATTTCATGTCAGATAGTAGAAAAACGCAAAATGTCTTGTTATATAGTGTAGAAATTTGGTTAAACTGTTTATTCCC
This sequence comes from Phyllomedusa bahiana, assembly GCA_025379985.1. NCBI lineage: Eukaryota > Metazoa > Chordata > Amphibia > Anura > Hylidae > Phyllomedusa > Phyllomedusa bahiana. The sequence goes on from JAODAL010001858.1 coordinate 44,678, forward strand.
CCGCCCGCTTCTATTTTTAATTTTCATCCTTCTCCAGAAGGGCTCTAAACCTCCCAGCAGGTGGCATTTAAATAGAATTCTGGCTGATGAAAAAAAATCTGAGTAGTCATATCTGTTAGATTGCGACTTTGTTTTTCTCACTGTAAAACAATAAAAAGCTGAATAAGATGGCATGATGTGTCCAATTAATCAATCCCCTATCAATACAAGATAGATAGTTAGCAATATAGGTTAATTTTGTATGTTTGCTAATGATTGCTTAAACAAAAATCCCTTTTTCAATCGTGTCCAAATTTGCAAACATTACAGCAAACACCTCCAAATTTGTTTAAAACTATTTGCATAAACCATGCCTTAATCCTGCCAAACCTTGAATAATAAGTCTGTGATGAGATATTGCCTAAGTTTTTGCCTTGTTGGCAATATATTCATATCATTTAAAAAAAAAAAATTAATTTGAGTTATTGTTCCTGAAAAAGGATGGAATATGTTTGTAAAAAATGATCTTTATCTGTTGAAAAATTCTATTTTAAGGCTATGTTCACACGGCTTAACTGTGGGACGTAATTACACCCCGCAGTTACGCCGTGTGGCCGGGGGCGGGAGCGGGGGGCCGGCACCTCGCCGGCCCATAGACAATCATTGCTAGCGGCGCGTATACGCCGCTAGAAAGTGACATGTGAATTATCTCCCCCCTCGGCGTATTCGCCGAGCAGGGAGAGGAGACGTAATCCATAGTTCTCTATGAGAACTGTGAATTACCGTAATGAATGGGCCGTTTTCAGCCCGTATTTTGCGCACTTCGGCTCGTAATTACGGACCGAAATACGGCCCATTTTAGGCCGTGTGAACATGGCCTAAGAGGTAGAAACAAAAATTCCTTGTTCTGTGGTTTTTCAAATAGAAGAATAAAAAATAGAGGTACGTGGTAGGTACTACACTCTATTGAAATCCAGTTTTTACAACCCACCTTATCTAAGATTGATATCTAGACCCTCATTATAATATAGAAAAGTATCAGACCATGCATGTCTAGTTCTAATATATTCACAAGGTAGGGTGACAAATGGGGTTTCCTCAAAATTAGCTTTTTATATAGAGGGGTAATTTCTCCGGACTATTGTGGAAGAAATTAAATAACTAAGTACATTTTTTCCATATTTTCCTTCTCTTAAACAACATTTTTGCTAGACATCAGATGTATCCATGTCACTGACTACATTCTGTGTATGGGATCCAGAAAATCTACCTTTTTTTTTTTTCAAAAAAATGCAGTTGTAAAATGTAGATTTATGTACATTTGTTACTATTTAGTGCAGGGGTGTCAAACTCGTTGTCACCGGGGGCCACATCAGCCTCACGGCGTACCTTAAAGGGCCGACATAATTTTAGAACTACTTGTAGGTAGATAAGTGGGTATAAAGCCCCCTGTATATGACAGTTATATCTGCCCATGTAGGTAGATAGGTATTTTTTGCCCCCTGTATCCAGGTAGTAATATGCCCTCTGCAGCCAGGTAATATGCCCCATATAGAAAGGGAGATGCCCCACATAAAAAGGGAGATGCCCCACATAGCCCCCCTGTAGCCAGGGAGATGCACCACATAGTCCCTTGTAGCCAGGGAGATGCACCACATAGTCCTCTGTAGACTGATAGATGCCCCATATAGCCCCCCTGTAGCCATGTAGATGCCCCATATAGCCCCCCTGTAGCAAGGCAGATGCCCCATAGTCCCCCAGTAGCCAGGCAGATGCCCAAGCCAATAGTCCCAGGTAGTCCCCAGTAAACCAGGCAGATGCCCCAACCCAGTACATGTCCCCCATAGTAGCCAGGCAGAGATGCCCAATCCAATATTCCCCCAGTAGCCAGGCAGATGCACATATCCCCCATAGAGACCCCATAGTCCCAGAGCCAGCATGCCCCCATAGTCCCCGTACCCAACCCCAAGTAGCCAGGCAGATGCCCCATAGTCCCCAGAAGCCAGGCAGCTGCCCCCCTAATGATTATACATTAAAAAAAAGCTACTTACCTCGTGTCCGTGCAGCGCGTTCGGTCCACTTCGGGAGCTGTGTACGGTGTAAGCGGTGTGACGTCACGCCGCTTACGCCCGCACGCAGCTCCTAGAGATCTCCCAGAGACCCAGCATCACAGGGGGCGTGAGCAAAGCGGCGCGTCACGCCCCCTGCGACGCCGTATGTACAGCGCTCGCCGAGCACAGTACATACAAAGGGAGAAGGTGGGAGGGAAACGATCCCTCCTGCCTTCTCCCTGTACTAGCTGACTGACTCCGTGCGGCTGTGGTAAAACAGCCGTGCGGAGTCAGGGAGATCGCGGTGCCCGGAAAACACAAGGCCGTGCGGAGTCAGGGAGATCGCGGGCCGGATGTGGCCCGCGGGCCTTGTGTTTGACACCTGTGATTTAGTGTATCAAAAAATTGTATGTATGCTATAACACAATCCAATATAAGCAAGAGATCATCATCAGCCTTACCACCCCTATAAGGGTTATGAAATGAACAAATTCCTCCCACCAAGCCATAAATGCATTGTCCAATACAGGGAGAATTTGGACTCTATAGTGACTCTTTTAATTAAAAAATATATAATCTTATCCATAAAAAAATATAAACGAAAGGGAAGTTGACCTGAATACAAATTCTATTTGAAAAGATGGTGTTTTATTGCTGTGAGAGCCAAATTATTTGGGTTACATGAATATAAAATAAAATTGAAAAATCTTAATGCTAGTCCATAGTTCTCTTGGATATGCATGTATCTACCTAAATTTTCTTGCATGTAGGTTTGATTAACCCATTAAAGGAGTTTTTACATCAGGCTGTTTTACAAAGCCAGCTTAGAGCTCACACTTCCTGTTCAGGCCGTGGGTGGTTCTACAGCAGTGACTGACCTGTCAGCTCTGCTATTCCCTACTGAGCCTTTTAGACTATGTTGACCCGGTGTAATTGCGGGGACGTATTTCGCCCCGCAATTACGCCGTGTGTACGGGGGCAGGGCGGGAGCGGGACGGGGGGGCAGCAGCCCGCTGGCCTCATAGACATGCATTATTCTCGGCGCGTATACGCCGTGAATAAATGACATGTCACTTCTCTCCCCGCTTGCCATATTTTGCAAGCAGGGAAAGGAGACGGAATCCATATTTCTCTATGAGAACTGTGGATTGCCGTAATGACTGGGACGGATTTCACCAGTAATTCACGCAGTACGGCGTGAAATACGGCTGAAATATGTCCCAAAATAAGCCGTGTGAACATATCCGTCCCAGTCATTACGGTAATCCACAGTTCTCATAGAGAACAATGGATTCCGTCTCCTCTTGAAGTGCGAGCGGGGAGAAAGTGACATGTAAATTATCACGGTGGGATACGCGCCGTGGTTTATTAATGTCTTTGGGGCCGGCGAGCTGTTGCCCCCCCCCCCCCTCGCCCCTGTTGCCGAGCACAATGCTGTAATTGCTGGCAAAATCCATCCCGCAATTACGCTTGAATAAGCCGTGTGAACATAGCCTAAAGGGTTAAAGTCTGTCAATAAGACAAACAAGCTCCTGTGCTGCTAAGACACAACAGAGAGTGACTAAAAGCTAGGTAATAAACGAGCACCACCATTAATATGCATGAATTGCACACTACTGTGCCAAAGAGGTGACTGATTTTGTTACTATTCTGTCGTTTTTAAGTACATTTAACATTTTTGTATCCGTTTTTTTTTTTTTTATATATAAAGATGTAATTTTGATGTGCAGCCTCTAGTATGTGCTGTACCTTTCTTTCTATTCTTATTAGTGGTGCATAGCAGGGAGTGACTGCAATAAGAAGTGGTCAGTATTTAAACAAACTTGTATAAACATGCAGTATTCAGATTCTGGCTTTGAAAATAAGCAGAATCAGAACAGCATTTTATTTGGTAATGATCTTTATTTACTTTTGCCTACATGTTTAAAGCTAATTAACGTGGTGGTAATATCCCATTAATGTCCACACAATTTCTGTTTTTTTTCTAATCTTTGTCTTCCAAGATCTACAACTTTTTTCCTGCTGACATAACTGTATGATGTCTTGTTTTTTGCAAGAAGAATTTTATTTGTAATAGTACCATATGATGTATTAGGGAAACCAAAAAATTAAATTGATATGGTGATGAAATTGGAAAACAAACATGCAGTTGTTCTTGGAGTTTTTTTTTTTTTATAGTTTTTTTTTTTTAGGGGGATGTCTGTATGGAGTTAATTATGTGAAATAGAGGAAATGCTATATTTATGTTATGGGTGGATGTGATTCCAACAGAACATAATAACAAAACCCCAAAATATCAATATTTATTTCATCACAAAAATGGAACAATGAATATATTTAGGTTGTCGCAATTCAAAACTAAATTCAAAAACACAATTTGACCCATTTGCATAGAATGGCATATCCCTCAAATACAACAAAAAACAAAAATTCACAATAAGTGGAGAAATCCAAAGTGCATAAAATTATAATCCATAGATTATAATCCATAGATTATACAATGGATTAACCCCCCCAAAAATTTATTTTTGTATAATATAAACCAATCAAACTAAAGCTTAAGTAAGATCATTAAAGGGGTTTTGCGACAGTGTAATGTTGACGTGGGATCCTCCAAAATGGGTATTTAATCACTTTTCTAAATACGGTATATGTGATTACAAAAATTAAAGCCTGTGAGAGCTACAGCATTGCTCAGTCCCCCTTAGTTCCCTAAAAGTTTACATTAGACACGACTAGGAGCTGACAGGGAGCTGATCTGGCCGCGCTTGCGTGTTTGCACTTCCTATCTGATGACAGGGAACATGAAGGAGCTTGCAAGAGGCTGGGGAGAAAGTGCAGTGTATGAGTCTGTCTGCTGTATAGAGAATCCACTGTTGTAATGTTATTATTTGAGTAAACTTTAGAGACGCTCCCTGCTTCCTCTCTCTCTGCTCACCCCCCTCCCTCTCACCCCTGCAGCCTTCATGACTCAGCATGCTTTGTTTATATTCTCCCCTGAGCAGAAAAGAGGTAAGGAACTCACTTTGCGGCAAAACCCCTCTAAATAATACAGATCATACCCACTATGATAGATATGCCATCCGGGAATAGGTCAAGAGCCTCGATGCGCGTTTCGCCGTCCTGCTTTCTCAAGAGGCTTAAATATTATTTGGTCTATTGATTGGCTCAGCTTTCTTTTCTATGTTTCACTCCAGACTATCACTAATGACGTAAGTTTGAAATGTGCAAGCATCTTTGCACTTTCCTTGCCCTTGCTATGTGGATTTATAGCCTGTTTTTTTTTTTTTACATTGTAGCATGTGCTGGTGACCAGCAATATTTATTTTTATGAATGGGAACAAATAATCCTATTAGCGGTTGTATAGGCAATCATTACCCTACGTAGCAGCCCTTTGCACATCTGAAGAGATTTAGGGTATGTTCACATGGCGTGTTGGATCCGTTTTGAATCCGAAAAACGCATTCAAAAGCGCTGTGTAAATCGCATCCAACACGCATGTGCGTGTTTGTATGCGTTTTGGCATAGTTTTAAATAGGGCGTCTGCTGCATCAAACGGATCATGAATTGACGTGACAATTCTTTGAACGGATCCGAAAGACGGATCACAAAGACGCAAGTAAACTATATCAGCGATCACTCATCTGAACGCTGATGCGTGTTTTACATTGAAAGCAATGGAATTCACACTGCACATTGTTAGATGTGTGTTTGGGTCCGTTTAGGGTCCGACATACATATCCAAACACACATCTAAAAACGGATCCAAAACGCCGTGTGAACATCCCCTTAGGCTATGTTCACACGGCTGATTTTGGGACGGATTTCAGTCCGTATTGCGCACTCTACTGCGCGCAAATACGGCTGAAATCCGTTACCGTCATTACGGTAATCAACGGTAATACGGTAAGCGGGGAGAAAGTGACATGCACATTATCCCGGCGGGATACGCGCCGTGGATAATGAGAGTTATGCCGCCCCCCCCGCCCCGCCTCCATACACACGCCGTAATTGCGGGCAAAATCCGTCCCGCAATTACGCCGTGAATCAGCCGTGTGAACATAGCCTTATAGTTAGAACACTGTTCTCTCCTGCACGGATTGTTTGGAGCAGGGTGTGGTGGAGTAAGTTATCACTAATTATTGAACTCTGTTTCAAGTTTACAAATGTCATCAAATTGTTCTAGAACATTTTTTTTTAAACATTCAAATTAGATGTAGTCAATCAGTAAGTGAGCCATGCAAAACCCCCCCCCCCCTCCCCAAAAAAATGTAATTGGTTGAGTGTTTCTCACTTCCCCGAGCTGTGTGTCCATTCTGTTAAGCCTTTGGAACAGGGAGTATAATTTGCTTTGTCTATGCCGATCATTTATCAGATAAATGATTATTCTGTGCTTCTGAGCTTTTTTTCTCCTCATGTACAGTGACAGGACTCCTCTTTTGTCAGTGATTGCTGATGATCACCGGCATCTCAGGCTTCGGCATACAAATCCGGCTAACAGCTCGCCATCTGAAGCCTCTGATGGAGCATACATATTTTATCTCAACAGCTTCCTCAGAAAATCCATGTGAGGTTCTTATCTTTTTTAGTGTATGAAGTTTGATTTAAACCAGAGTGAGGAAGTTGTATCATGATAATGTGGATGTTATTCATTTTAAACATAGAGATATTAGCAATTCTATGTGATTGGTGAAGGCCATCTCTGAGCGTGGATATAAAATAGCATAATTTTATCAAATAGAGCCGAGACCACCTCCATTTTAGGATTGACTATGACCACAAATCTCTTCCTCTTGATAGTATTAGTTACTATGACTCCTACTTGAATAAACTCTTCTTGTATAAATTTATGGGAAGTTCCACCTAGGTCCTATAGAATTATTTAAATCAAAGGTCTTCACAGTTCATCTGTTTCCCCTTATTACATTATTACGGTCTGGCTGCATTTTTACAGTCTCCTGAGTTATTATATTACATTCAACTTTGTCCATTTTGGTAGCGTAAACCTTATCAAGCATCAGGACTCCATTGGTGTCATCGAGCAGAGCGCATTCATCTGAATACAATTTTCTCTATAACAGATACTTGTATAGGGGTGGCATCTGTTTTGAAAATGGCTTGCTGAAAATGGTTGCATTGAAATAACTGCACGCTACTTGTTGGAGTTAAAAGTAACTATTTTCCTTCTGCCTTTTTTATGCATGGAGCTGTTATCATAGAAGCTACTTTTAGTATTGTGGTACAACATTTCCTGTTTGCTTTCATTGTTTATTGGAATCAATTAAAAGGGAAGCAGTTCTCTCCAACCTTGATGGACAGCTGATTCCCCCCTGCCCTTTTTTTTTTTTTTTTTTTTTTTTAAATTTGGTATAAAGTTGGTGTCACACAGACGTATTCTCAAAGCAAATCCTGACCTGGCTGCAGTTATTATGGCACAAAGTAACAGCAACAAAGGAATCATTTTAGTTTTTTAATATATTTATTTAGATGCATCTCAGTCTATTTAGAAACACTAAATGCTAAACCTGTTGCATCATTTAAATGATCTTATACACCAACAAATTGTACCTTTTTCGCTATTTAACACATTAAGAACCCCTCTACCTTGGGTCTTAAAGTGAACCTGTAGGTGGTTCTAGGTTGCCCTAATTGCAGGATGTTTTAGAGGGAGAGAAGCTGAGCTCTGTGGTACAGGTTTGTATAATTTGGAGCAGGATTTCTGCATAAAAGACACCTTAAGAGACATTGATGCACATATAATAATTTGACAGCTTTCCTTCTATCAGTGTATGTACTGAGCAAACTGTTAATCATTGTATGTGGGCAGGGTCAGCTTTTTACTCAGAAATTCAGCATTAAAGCATATAAAGATGTATATCACAGAGCTCGGCTTCTCTCCCTCTATCAGATTCTGCAATCAGATGGGGGGTGGGCGGGGAATCACTTACCGGGTTCCCTTTATGCACCAAGCAAATTTTTCTTTTTAGTTTTGCCAGATTTTTCAAAAATTTCCATGAATGTAGCTGCATGAGGGCTTGTATTTTGTGCAACAAGTTGCATTTTACAGTAACACTTTTCTTAGGTACCGCCATTTCATTTTTTCCAGTTTAGCATTTGGTACAAAATCATAACTTATTTCTCCAGGTCTGTACAAATGTGTACCAATCTGGATAGGTTTTTTTTTACATCTGAATACGTTTGCATAATAAAAATAACAAAAAAACATTATTTTCTGTTGCTCATTGTGATCCATAACTGTTCTTTTTTTTGTCAGCAGAATCGTATGAGAGCTTGTTGTTTGTGTTATGAGTGCTAGATGTTATTGCTGTTATTATGGCGTACATATTTTATTAACTGATTTTTGAAGAATATTTGGGGATAAATGGGGAAAAAAAAGTTGCAAATATGCCACTCTATTTCTTTTTTTTTTCCTTTTATCCCATGCCACATAAATAACATTTTATCCTTGATTTGTATGGGTTGTTATGATTACAATAATTTCAGAAGGTTTTTTCCCCCAGGAAAGCTATTTAACAAAAAAAATTTGATTTTTGTACTTGCCGTAAAATCCTTTTCTCGTCTGATTCATTGAGGGACACAGTACCTTAGTATAGGCCCTCGTCCTACGAGGCTGGCGCCAGGCAGAAATTAAAGTTTTATATCCGCTTAGGTGGGCAATATGCCTCCTACTGACGCCATACTACAAAGATGGTACAAAAACAATAATATCAAGGAAAAGCCGCACTCAAATTCCAACACGAGAATGTTAAAAATTAAAATAACAAAAAAAACAAGATATAAAGAGGAGACGATCTGTGTCCCCGATGAATCAGATGAGAAAAGGATTTTACAGTAGGTACAAAAATCCAAATTTCTTGTCAATATTATTGGGGAACATAGCACCTTGGGATGTTCAAAAGCAGTCATATAGGGTGGGTAAAAACTAGAAAGAAAATTTAACAGCACTGCGAGTCAGCTAGCACACTGCGGTCTGAAGTGCTTTATGACTTGCAAGGCCATGATATGGATTTAGTAGAATTTAATAAAAGTATGAACTGACGCTCCAGCTGGCAGTGGTGGCCTTCTGGAGCGACAAAAAGGGATCCGGGGTGCCTGAAAGGATCAGTGGCCATAAGATAGATCCGGGCTGCCTTGACAAAATCCAAACAATGAATTGTCCACTCTTGAGGGGGAGGGACAAAAGAGGACAGAACTATGTCCTTATTAAGGTGGAATGAGAAAACCACCTTAGGGAGAAACAAAGGCATAGGACGTAGGACAACCTTGTCCTTATGAAGAACCAGAAAGGGGGATCTGCAAGAAAGAGCCACCAGTTCAGACACTTGACGGATAGACGTAATGGCAAATGGAGGGAATCTTCCCCCAACAATTCAAAAGGAAGTACCTGCATGACATTCGAAACCAGATTTAAATCCCACAGCTCGATTGGCGTATGAACAGATGGGATGGAGCAAGCAACTCCTTGCAAAAAATTCTTGACCTGAGAACAAGAGGCCAAGGTGTGCTGAAAAAAGAACAATGAGGACAGAGACCTGTCCTCTTAGAGAGGAAAGACCAAGGCCCAGCTCCAGACCTCAATGAAGGAATGATGGTGCCCACGGGATAGTGCAATCCAATGGGTGAAATCCCCGTGGCTTGCACCAGGTAAAAAAGTCCTTTCAGTAACAATAATAAATATGGGCAGACTGCGCACAGCTCACATTGATGTGCCATTCTGGACAAGCTGCACTACCTGAGGAACTTTTGTGGGTTGTAGACATCACCTTATGCTACCTATAGGGATTAGAGAAATGACAAAATGCAAAAGTGATCAAAACAGCAGCCAAAAAGTATGAGAACAGACTTTTTTACTGTGGCCCACCACCAACAAAAACCACCATTTATATGGGTTCTTTTTGCAAAATTTGCATATTATTTTTACTGGTTGTCTGCTCCATTTGCAAAACAGCGGGAAAAATTTATTCACAACGGGGTTTGTTTTCGAAACTGACGGTTTTTTCACAAAAGTGTTTTGAATGGAGTTACATTGTGTTGTTTAAGTGTTCCCTTTGCATACATATATACAGCAGGTTAAATGAATATTGAACGCATCACCAGTTTTCTAATTAAATATACTTCTAAAGGTGCTGTTATAAATTTCTCACCAGATGTCTGTAACAACCCATACAATCAACAAAATAAATCAAACCATAGAGGTCCAAAAATTTAAGTTTGTTAAAATGAAAAATACCTGGTAAAAAGTAGGGACACACCCCTAAAATGAAATTTAATACTCATACAAAACCTTTGTTGGATGACAAATCCTCCTGTATGAGGAAACTACACATCATGCTCATGTGTTTTTTGGTCCTTTTTTACACAAACCCCTTTTCAAACCCTGCGGGTCCTGGGCTTCTTCATGAACCTGAGCTTAGTTTCTTCCCTAATTTTCAATTTGGGTTCAGTCAGCTTTTTTTTCTTTTTTTAAACCCAAATTTAAGTTTCCTTGGGTGTATTTTTGAGATCAAGTTTTTGCGAAATGTCCCCCCTAGTTTCATCTTTCCCCTCCGGGAGATGGCAGCAATTTTATCAAGAATTCTCATGCATTCATTTTTCCTCAATTTTAAAGTTTGCCATGCGATGCGAAAAACAGACCCTCACCATGATGTTCCCACCTCCACACTTCACTTTTTTAATTGTTTTTGGGAAGGCATGCTTTTTGAACTCCAAAAAAATGGGGTGTAGTATGGCATCCAAAGAGTTCTATTTTGGTCTCATCTGAACAGACTATATTCTCCCAGTATTACACAGGCTCGTGTAAATGTTGTTGAGCAAACCTTAAATGTGTTTCAACTTGCTTTTTTGTAGATTAATGGAGTCTTGCATGTTTGAATGCATTACTTATTGTTTTTTTTGGAAACACTTGTACCTGCTAATTGCAGATCTTTCTGTAGCTCTCCACAGGTGGTCCTTTGCTCTTGGACAATTCTTTTGCTAATTCTTTTCACTCCTCTGTCTAAAATCTTGTGGGAAGCACCTGGTCATGGCCGGTTTATGGTGAAATTGTTCTTTCTACCTCTGGATTATGTCCCAAACAGTGCTCACTGGAACCTTCAGTAGTTTAGAAATTCTTCTGTAACAAATCCCATCAGTATGTTTTGCAACAGTAAGCTTTCAAATGTCTTGAGACAGTTCATTGGTTTTACCCACCATGATATTTTCTTGTGTGGCAGCTTGGAAGACACCTTTTTAAAGGCCATGAGTTAAACCAGCTGGTATTATTTTTCACTTAAGTGGCAGGATTGTTTACTAATTACTGATAGATTTCAGCTGCTGTCATGAGTTTCCATGGCTTTTTGTATCTCTTTCCTAATGTGTTCAATACATTTTCCCTGTGTAATTTCTCACTATCACACATAACTTTATTTATGGACATCCATGGTTTGATTGCTTTACTTCTGTGCATTTGTTCAATGCCACCTGCTGTGTGTGTATATATGTATGTATGTATATATATATATATATATATATATATATGTGTGTGTGTGTGTGTGTAATATATATATATATATATATATATATATATATATATATATATATATATATACACACACCGTACAGACCAAAAGTTTGGACACACCTCATTCCAAGAATTTTCTGTATTTTCATGACTATAAAAATTGTAGATTCACACTGAAGGCATCAAAACTATGAATTAACACATGTGGAATTATATACTTAACAAAAAAGTGTGAAACAACTGTAAATATGTCTTATATACTAGGTTCCTCAAAGTAGCCGCCTTTTGCTTTGATTACTGCTTTGCACACTCTTGGCATTCTCTTGATGAGCTTTAAGAGGTAGTCACCTGGATTGGTCTTCCAACAGTCTTGAAGGAGTTCCCAGAGATGCTTAGCACCTGTTGGCCCTTTTGCCTTCACTCTGCAGTCCAGCTCATCGCAAACCATCTCGATTGGGTTCAGGTCTGGTGACTGTGTAGGCCAGGTCATCTGGCGAAGCACCCCATCCTTCTTTCACACAATCCTTGGTCACTTTTATGGCACTAACCGGAATTTTTACACATTTCCTGTGCATCTCTTGTTATCTACAATGTTTTTTTTAGACACTAAACATTTGTAGCATTGTTTATTACTACCTAAGACATTTGCCACACATTACCGCGCAAGTCGGACTGACTGTGGAACACAAGTGTGTAGCGTTGTTTGAAGTAGCTTTGACATATCTTTGTGGTTCCCTATTTGGTTGCAGTACTTGTTGTGACTTCATATTCTAGGAACATTTTATAAGGCCTGTTTCCTTTTTTTTATTGGTCATTACTAATTCATAAATTTTTTATTATTTCATTATTTTTGTCATGTAGTAATATTTCTAAGTTTTTGTTTGATGGACAAATTGCGTAATTTAGAGTGAATTGGTTAATACTATGTCAAAGAACATAATTGGATGTTTTAATTTGTTTTAGCACATCTTCTATCTCTTGCTATAACTAAAAGCCTTTTTGGCTATGTCTACACAGCACTGGATTTTGGTCGGCTTTTCAGCGGATTCATTATTTTGAATCTGCAGAAAATTCGACCATACCCAGGGCTGTCCTCAATAGAAAATCCGTGCTGTAGTCTACACAGCACATAATTTTTTTTACTGAGGGTTTCCAAAAACTAAAACCATCTGGCGGAATATAGAACATGTTCCGCCGGACCGACATTGGAATCTCACAGCCCCAATGTACTGGGCCGCCAGGAATCCGAAATCCGGCCAAGTTTCTTGCACAAAAAAACATGGCAGTGCGGTCCAGCAATGTGAAAATGCTGTTGGACTTTGAACAGAATCTTTACATTGCTGAGTGGATATGACTTGAAACGCATCAGACAATGGAAACTGTCTGTTTCATGTCCGATTTTAATACATATGGAATAAAGCTATTGGATTTCAATGTAGAAAGCATTTTAGTGCAAGAATACATTTTGATTAAACTGTACTCTGACCTTGGAGGCCCTAGATTGTGAATAACCTCGCAGTTGCATTCCACTCTCAAGCATGGTGAGCAGTATTGAATTCGTTTTATAAGCATTAGAACAACATTAAAGGAGAATTCCACTTTTTATTTTTATTATGTATATCATAGTAAATCATACAATTTTCTAGTATACTTGTATTAAAGGAAGAGAAGACCTAAGTTAAATATATATATACTACTGCTTCCTTCTGCACCCTGTTATGCTCTTAACTAAAAAAATTGATTTAAAAACTTCAGTGCTGCTTTTCTCATTTATCAAAATTGCCTTGCATTAAAACTGTCAGACATAGCGACCAATCAGAGCTAAGCTTTTATTTTTAAACTGCTCTGAAATAATGAGCGCTAAGCTCTAAATGGTTGTTATGGGCAACAAAGACACTTTTACTCCTAAACAGTTTTCATAAATGTTGCCCACTGTGTGTGAAACCACCCTTAAGGGGGTTTTCTCTCGACAATGATTAGCTTTAAACATATGGGCATCGGTAAATAAGGCCTATTACCAAATACATTGCTGTTCTGATTTTGCTTTGTTTACAACATACAGGAGATTTTATTTACTGATTGTATACACAAGTTTCTCTTGGTTATTAACCACATCTCTGCTCTAGCTGTCATGTCTCACCATAGTGATGGCACTCCCTGCTGAGTGTTATCAGTGAAACAGGATCTTGCTTATCTATGTTACTGACAAACTTTTACCCTTTAGAGCTCTGTGGCCTTGTGTGCTACAGTTTACAAACCTCTTGCAATCATGTCACTGTAACGGGAATTGCTAGGAATAGCAGAGCTGATATGTCAATCAAAGTTTTAGACTCCCACAGCCTAATCAAGTGTTAGCCTGAAACTGCCTGTGGCTCTGTAAAGCAGCATGGTGAGACAACCCCTTTTAGGTAATTTTCCCTGGAACTATCTGCTGTTTTTTTGGTTTTCTTGGGTGTAGCCCTCCATACTAAAGGGGTCGTCTGTGATGAGCCTACTCATTTTAAAGCTTGCGACCTTCCGGAGTTCAATTGCGGAGCAGGGAGCGCTCGCTCTCTGCTACGCAATAGAGGCTTCGGCTCTATGCACTCCGGAGGAGTGCATTACAGCCGAAGCGACCCCCCACCGATGCCCGGGACAGGGCAGTGCCCGACACCGACGGGGACCGGAGAGTCAGCTGTATGCGCTCCTAGGAGTCGCGTACAGCTATAAAGATTGCTGACAGAGCCCGGGCCACAGCAGCGCCCGGACGCTGTCAGCTGTCCCTGGCTTGCGTCGTTCAGGTCCCCGTTCGTAACTAGGGGACAGACGTAAGTCGGAACGACGTAAGTCGGGGACTCACTGTATACTTTTTTGTTATGTGAATCTTGCCTTAGGATGGAATCGCAGATGCAGTTTTTGTGGTAGTTTTTGATGCAATTCTTTGCGCCAAGAACCAGAATTGTTACTAAAGAGAAGAAAAGTCTTAGGGCCTTATGTATGAAAACTGTCCAGCAGTAAGACTGTCTTTGTTGCCCTTAGCAACCAATCAGAGCTCAGCTTTTATTTTTCCAGACCACTGTATGAAATGAGAGCTGAGCTGTGATTGGTTGCTATGGGCAACAAGGACAGTCTTACTGCTAGACAGTTTTCATACATGAGACCTTTAGTCTTTCCTTCATACTTTTCCTTTTGTGGGGTGGCAGGGCTCAGACTGCATTAAAAACTGTATGTGCGATTCCAGCCTTATGTAGCGGGTTTTCATTCTGGATTTGACTGTTTTCACAGGAAAATCTTCACAACTGATATTTGGTGAAAACTGAAAGAGCAGAAAAAAGTGAATGGATTTAAAATCTGCAACACTACATCTTTGGACACGCTGTGGATCTAAATCTGCAGCGCGTCAGTTTTTGCACTAATTCTTGAAATCTCATCCATGTTGCTAGTACTGTCATATGCTGCAGATTTTCAGACCACAAAATCTTGATGGAAAATCAGCAGTGTCTCCGCCCTCTAAACATATACTTAAATGAACTCCTCTAATGTCCTAAAAATCAGGAGTGACTACAGTTAGGGTATGTTCACATGATGTACTGCTGCGTACAGTACGCGCCGCAGTACATCGTGTGTATTGGGAGCTTGCGTTAATATGCACGTACCCTGCGGCGCCGGGGAGGGGTGCCGCAGCGGGGAGAGGAGGCATAATCCATAGTTCTCTGAGGATTATGGATTACTGTAATTTCGGCGCGCATCTCGCCCGTATTAGAGCTCAATGTGGGCCGAAATCACCCCGTGGGACCATACACTTATCGGTGACCTATTCTGCCAGCGTTACAATTCAAGTGGCTTAGAGATGATATTGCATGGTGGATTGCTTGGAGTCGAGAGGACTTTAGCTGTCCCTGTGACTTTGAGAATTGTGAATACTACTTATAAAAATAGACACTTTGTATGATATGAAGAGAAAAACATTTTTTAGACTCGCTGACCCTGCAAATCCATCAGTGAGGTGTTTCCAACTCTCAGCCAGTGGTGTCCCTGGTCTTCCTCGGGAATCTGCAGTGGGCATAATTTAAGGGCGACGTGTATGAAAGGGGCTGCGCCAGAATTCTGGCCTAAAAAGCTGTAGTGGAGCAGTTCTATAGATGTATGAACAGGTGTACTCCATACTTTGGCATGATAAGTGCCCTGGTACCGCGCCAAAGACACTTTTAGCGTGCTAAAGTTTTGATGCGTTCTGGGGGCGTCGCACCACATTAGTAGAAGTAGACACATTTATGATTCTTTGATGCCAAAACGTTGGCGCAGAACAGTTTGAACAGCCAGACCAGGGTAAAGGTGGTGCCTGAGCCTGACTTGTCGTATTGGCACTAAACTTCACCTGTATGTATGAACTGCAGAAGAACAGATTCATACATTCTGGTGCAGTCTATACTACCTTAAGGCTATTTAGAACTGGTCTATCAGCGCCAGAATTAATACATGTCGCCCTAAGGCTGAGTTCACACGGCTTAATTGCAGGACGTGTTTTGCCCCACAATTACGCCGTGTGTACGGAGGCAGGGGGGGGCCCGCAGCTCGCCGTCCCATAAACCATCATTACTAGTGGCGCGAATTCGCCGCTAGTAATTGACATGTCACTTATCTCCCCGCTTGGCGTATTCGCTGAGCGGGAAGAGGAGACGTAATCCATAGTTCTCTATGAGAACTGTGGATTACCATAATGACTGGGACGTATTCCAGCCCGTAATTCGGCAGTACAGCGCGAATTACGGGCTGAAATACCTCCCAAAGTAAGCCGTGTGAACATTGTCTAGGTCTTTCATTTCTGGTACAGATTCTCAGGTGGATAGGAACACCAAGATAAAGTATAACATAAGCAGGTGATGCAAAATATGAAAACATTTTTTCATTTGCATTTTTAATGTTTAGGATGATTGTTGACTCCAAACACCTTAATTCCACTACACCTGTTTTCATATTAAGGCTATGTTAACACGGCCTAATTGCGGGACGTATTACGCCCTACAATTATGCCGTGTATACAGGAGCGGGGCTGCCGGCCCCATAGACATCCGTTATTCTCGGCGCATATACACCGCCAATAATTGACATGTCACTTCTCTCCCCGCTCGTTGTATTATCCGAGCAGGGAGAGGAGAAGTTATCCATAGTTCTCTATGAGGACTGTGGATTACCGTAATGACCGGGACATATCTCGCCCCGTATTTAGTACGGCGCGAAATACGGGGCGAGATACGTCCCAGTTTAAGCCGTGTGAACATAGCCTTAGTGTTACTTAGATTTCCAATGCTCACAGTTTCCCCAAATGTTCTTCATCTCATGTAAATATTTAGTAGATGAAGAAGCATCCAATTAAAGGTGTTGTTCGGTTCTACCTTAAAGAGGTTTCACCACAAAGGCATTTCATACCTGGTTTGTCCTGCTTCAGCCTTCAGTTTGTTCAAAAGGAGTCGTGTATGATTTGTTTGAACTGCATATAAAGTGACCCAGCAGGCTGACATCACCATGCATTTTCCCACTGTGTGCTTACTCTAGTCAAACAAAAGTCTGTTTATGTAAAGAGCTGTGAGCAGCTGCAATGTAGCTGAATGGTTAGCACTTTTGACTTCCAACAATATTTTCAAATCCCTGCAGGAATTATTTCCACTGTTTGACTAATTACTAAGGTGTACAGAGAATAGGAGTAGAATGACAGCACCTGGGGTTGAACACTCGCTCAGCAGTGAGTATGTATAATTATAAGCAGGGAAGAGACTGATAGTAGCTGCCTGAAAGGAGAGGTGATGTCTGAGCATGTGCGGCAAGACTGAGGAGCTCTTGTCAATGGTTGTATCCCCTAGAGATGAGCTGTACACTATGGACCAATAAGGGAGCAGCTAAAGCAAAAATGGTACAGAATTTTAAATAATGATGAATGGAGAAAATGTTTATATTTTAAATTTTCAGACTTCTCACATCAATTTTACTCTGTGGTAAAAACCCATTTAAATATTGTTGCTGCTCTCATAAGGTAAAAAACAAAAAACGTATTCGCCTTTGTCCTTACCTCCACTCTGCCACTCTTCTGTTTACTTCTGCTGCCGGCAGTCAATCATCACCTTTGCAGCCACTGATTATTTGCAGCAGTCTTGTGCTATTGCCTAATATCACTGCTTGGAAGTTTAAGCTCTGAATGGTAATTTCAGGCAGTAGCAGATTATCACTGCAGCCAATCACCAGCTGCTCGGTGATGATCTGACTGTCTGCAGTGGAAGTAAACAGAAGACCAGACCGTCAGTGGCAGTGCTGGAACGGAGATAAGGACAAAGGTGTTTTTTTTTTCATTTTGTGACAGCAGGTAGACCCGGACAATCCCTTTAATTGCCAGATTGGTAAATCTGGCTTCATTGATTTGAGCTGGGGAACCCTGCCTTGCAGCTTTAGCAGTATAGGTAGGTGTTCTTTGCTCACCACTTGTTTTGCCGCATTTGATGTGTTTTCAGTTGAAGATCCTGGCATGGGAAACACTTCTGTATCTCCTCTGTGACAACATATTTTCATAAACAAACTGCGGTTTCTGGACTTTTCTAGTCTAACAGCAGACGCTAGCTTTTTATTTGGAGCTTGTCATATTTTTTTTTCCCCTCTTACATCCTCTTTATGCAGCAGGAAGTCATTTATGCTAATTCCCTGCTATTTGCATATAGGTTATAGAGTTCTGTGGAGCAAAGCATTCTCAGAACTCCTTTTAAGTGTCTGCTTAGATCAAAGCAGGTCTGTGTGATAGCTGTTGTCTGACACCAAGCTGAGCGGTGTTGTTTTCATTAAACATTTATCATACTTCCAATGCGACAGCAGGCAACTTTGTGCTTGGGTAACATGTTTTCATGCAAAATTTATTGAAAAAGACGAGACCTTGTAAAAAGATCTTGTTGCCTTTCACCAGTGGCGAAGGGTAAATGTTTGATTGGTGGGAAGGAAGTATATATATTTACGGTACCCTCGCTGTTAGCACACCCTGCATCAGACGGTGTGATGAAATGCTTTAGCTAAACATGAGTGTGATGTGTTTTGTAGAGATCCCATTATAGGATTTATAAGCATAAAAAAAAAAAAAACAACATTGTTAAAATACATTATTTACTGCCATGTTTGATTTTAAGGTGGGTGATTTGCTACACATTATATGAACTCAGGAGAACTGAGCCAATGACTAAAATAGATCTGGCCTCTCCATACTGACATATGACAATTGGAAACACCAAAAAACATTAGTGGAATTGCTGTTTTCTTTTACCCGCCAAACAAAAAATGAATAAAACTTAATAGGTTGAATGCACCTCAAAATGCTGGCATTGAAAGTACTCATCCTGCAAAATATTCCACAATATTGGCTACACCATACATGCCAACTCTCCCGTTTTTGGCGGGGGGGCCCGCTAATTTGGGGTCCCCTCCCGCCCTCCCGGGGGGGTTGGCATTCCTCCCCCCCCGCCTGCAGGCGGCGGGGGTCCTTAAATTAACCGCGGCGCAAGAGTAGCGCTGGTGCCTACTCTTGCGCCGCGGGACCGCTCCTACAGGCGGGTGAAGCGGCCGCAGCGGCCGCTCACCCGCCCCGGTCTCACTGTGCGGGAGGAGGCAGGGGGGATCGCTCCCTCCTTTCCCCCCCTCTCCCTGTATGTACGGCGCCGGTGTGTGCGCCGTACATACAGGTCAACAGCGCAGGGAAGTGACGCGCGGCTGCAGGGGAGTGACGCGCGGCTGCTCCACTTCCCCCTGCGCCGCAGAGGAGATCGGCCGGGGGCTGGCAGCGCGCAGGAGCCTGGTAAGGTAAGTGGATTTTATTATTTGATTTTATTAGCTTTAGGGGGCTCTACCTGGCTAACAGAGAGGGCAACTACCTGGCAACAGAGGGGGCACTACCTGGCAACAGAGGGGGCAACTACCTGCAACAGAGGGGGCACTACCTGGCAACAGAGGGGGCACTACCTGGCAACAGAGGGGGCATCTACCTGGCAAAAAAGGGGGGCAACAACCTGGCAACAGAGGGACATCTACCTGGCAACAGAGGGGACATCTACCTGGCAACAGAGGGGGCACTACCTGGGAACAAAGGGGGCACTACCTGGCTAACAGATGGGGGCACTACATGGCAACAGAGGGGGCACTACCTGGCAACAGAGGGGACACTACCTGGCAAAAGAGGGGGACTACCTGGCAACAAAGGGGACTCCTGGCTAACAGATGGGGGCACACCTGGCAACAGAGGGGGGACTACCTGGGAACAAGGGGGGGCACTACCGGGCAACAGAGGGGGCACTCCTGGCAACGGAGGGGACATCCCTGGCCCCCAAATGGGGACATCTACCGGCAAAACAAGGGGACATCACCTGCAAACAGATGGGACATCTCCCCTGCAAACGATGGGGGGCACAACCTGGCAACAAGGCGCCCACCGGGCTAAAAATGGGGGGCACTCCCTGGCCAACAAGGGGACTCTCCAGCGCAGGGGCATCACCTGGCAACAAGGGACACTCCTGGCAAACAATGGGGGCACCTACCTGGAAAAAAAGGGGGGGCACCCCTGCTAACAATGGGGGGCACTCCTGGCTAACAAAGGGGGCATCTACCTGGCTACAAAATTTGGGCCCCCTACCTGGCTCAAGGGGGCACACGGGCTAAAAAGGGGGCACTACCCCCGTAAGGGGCCACCGTTGGGGGTCACCTCCAAAGGGTTTAAAAGGCTTTCCCTTCCCCAAACCCTTTTATGCATTAGGGGGAGGGGTGTGGCTTTTTGAAGGGCTGGCTACCAACAAAGGGGGCGTGTCCATGCAAATTTTTGCCGCGGCGCGCTAAGCGCGCCGCCCACTGCATGCTCCTGCTTTTTCATTTTCAAAAGTTGCCAACTATGGGCTACACTGTGAGGGAAAAAAAAAAAAAAACTTATGACTTTCAAAATGCAGCAATGAGCGCCATAAACTTTTTTTTTTCCAGTTATAGCCTCATGAGAATTACATTTTGCTGGAAGAGTTGCATTTTTAACAGCAGCATTTTGGGGTATGTATTATGTATTTATTGTGTATTTTCATTTATTTTTTTAAGCTCAATTTTGAGGGACTAAGGTAAAAGAATTAAAGGGTTTCACAGGTATCTGAGCAGCTTCACTGGCTTAGATTTTCAAATATAGGGGTGGGTCTCTCCCCTCAGTAGGGCATGTCTTCGCTCACTGAAGAGTGGTGACCTCATCACCCTGTTCCTGCTCCCTCCTGAGGCCTCTTCATTCTGTGTGAGCAGTGGGAGGGAGTGGATATCACAGCCCTCCAGATGTCCTGCAGTGGTCAGTTGTCATGCCTGGAGAGCTGTCACCTCCCTGCCAGGTTCCAGTTCTTGTAACCGGAACACCTGCATTGCTGTAAACCGTTATAAATACAGCCTGAAATAATGAAACAAATGTGAGAAATGCACTCTGCTCCCCCCTCTTTTATCAGGCAGAGTGTATAAGGATGAGTTATATTGGTGTGGGGAGCAGAGTGTAAAAGGGTGTGGTATATGAATGGGGGGAGCAGAGTGCATAAGGGTGTGTTATATGGGTGGGTTGAGCAGAGTGTATAAGGGTGTGTTACATGGGTGGGGGGAGCAGAGTATATAAGATGTGTTATATGGATGGAGGGAGCAGAGTGTATAAGGGTGTGTTAAATGGGTGGGGTGAGAAGAGTGTATTAGGGTGTGTTATATGGGTGTGGGGGAGTGAATCTAGCAGCTAAAGAGACTCAGTGTTTGCCGATATCTTTTACATTAGCGCTGTCACTATGAGAGGAACAGAGAGAAGCACAGGCAGCCTGTTTCACGCAGCTCAGGGGCGAGAGAGCTCAGGACAGCCAATCGCAGCACAGCTGGTGTGTCCTGACCAGAGTTTGGACTAAATGCAGGCAGCCAATAACACCAAAGGGGGCATGGCTGCAAAAGTAGCTCTAAAAACACACAAATTAGCTAATAGCTGTGCTATACTAAATAATTTAGGTATTACAAACTAATTGCAAAAGTCCTTATTTTTTCTGTCCCCATCATTACAAAAATGCTGTTTGTATTGACAAAACCCATTTAATGATCCCACTAGCGCCATTTGAAAAAAATATGTATAGATGCCCGAAATATCACATTTTCATGGTTCTGTGAGTTTTTGCAATAACTATAAATATGCCTTTAAAGGGAACCTGTCACATAGTTTATGTCACCCATTCTGAGGACATCACAAGCTAGTGTCAGACCTGCTGCTTCCAGCGCTGTGTCCCTTATTCTGTGAGAACAGTTTTAGCGTATTTTTGCAGTTTTCAGCCAGAAAAGAGTCCAGCTTATTCATGAGCAGGTGTTGCCCCCTCTCATCCAAAGCTAGCCTCTCCCACCTGACAGTTATTCACATGTTTTCACTTATTCAAAGTAAAAAGTTAATCAGTTATTGGATGGGTGGGGCTAGCCTCAAGTGGGCAGGTCTTGAATTAAACTGAGACTTTTCTGGCTGCAAACTGCCAGATTTGAGCATTAAAAACTCTAAATCTACTGCATCTTACAGAATAAGGGACACAGCTCTGGAAACAGCAGGTCTGACACTAGTTTGTGCTGTTCTCAGCAAGGGGGGCATCATCTATGTGACAGGTTCTCTCTAATTCCCTTTTTCACCTCCATTTACTATTCAACGCTTTACTCTGTCCCATGATTACTGCAGGCAGTCATTGACCATAGTGGTGATATCCACATGTGTGCTGTGGCACACTCATTTTTTTAAAAATCCTAAAAATACATGTGACAAATTTTCATATTGGGACTGCTGCACTTATCAGTGAAATGCTGCCGGTCCAGCTCCCAACACCTGTAGCAGATACTTGGGAAAGCAGGAGATGGACGGAAATTTACATTACAGGAGAATTGTTGTATTGCATTGTGGCCATACGGATGAATAGCTGTCCATGTACTCGATTCTGCTAAAGCAATGGTAGCTATGGCTTTTAGAGTCGGATGAATGGGTTCCATCACTCCTCTATATAAAAACCATACTCTTTTTTTTTTTCTTTTTTTTTTTTTAATATCTAAAATAAAAAAGTGGATGAAAGCGTGGTCAGGACAACAGGATAGGAATATTTAATATTTTGATGAGTTCTGGAACTTTGTAGACAAAACCATAGCCTTGGGCCATGTTTGTGTAGTTACAGGCCAGATCTATTCCTGACACCTATATTAAGATGTTGAAGCTGGTTTAAGGTGGGCAGTGCAAGATGGTGAACATAGCTTGTGCTAGATCAATACTTATGGACCAATACAAAATATAGTGTAAAGATAAAACTGGTTGCAAGAGGTATTTTTAACACCATTTCATTGAATGAGAGTGTTCATGGTTAGTCTAAAACCATCAACAAGTTAATAGGGGTATTATTATTTTATATTTATTTAGTAGCTCTTAGACATCTGTGAGCCAAAACAGAAGACTCCTGCTCTGTAGACCTGAGCAGTCATCTGGTATACTACAGTTCTTTTGCAATGGTTATGTCTGGTAGGGTGTTGCAGTAAAATGTATTGTCTCTGTTGAAAGAACCTCAAGGGAATATGTCATCAAAAAAGTCCCATTTTTATGTTAAACACATTTTTTTTACGAATTTTTTGTTGTTTTTTTAATTTTTCATATCATTTTCAATATTTTTTTATAATTCTTAAGTCTTGCAGTTTTCCACTGGGCCTTGTTTGCACTGCTTTCACAGCAGTCAGAGAGATGCTTTACGGTAACTTCATGCACATAGGAGACTTAAGACTGACTCAGTCCCATTCACTTCTATAGGAGAGTTTTCTAGGCATGCTCTGTGACCTGGGAATAACTTAGTTTGCAGGGAGGTGAAAGGGTGAACTGTGACATCTCCTCTTGTGACTTGTGAATCCTGTGTTATCTATTCACACTGGTGTCTCCTTTCAGTTTGACCCTCTTTGTGCTTATAATGAGCAGATTACTGAGAATCTTTATCTACCGAACAGGAAGTGTCAGACTGTTATTAGGTTTAGTGGCCAAAGTGAAAACTGTAGAACTTAAGAATTATTAAAAAAAAATATTGAAAGTGATGAGGAAAATTAAAATAAATAAAATATAACCAAAAATTGTAAAAAAAAATGTGTTGCACATTAAAAATGTGAGTTAAACAATAAGTCATTTTTGATGACACATTCTCTTTAAGGGTGTTGTTTCCATCTTGTGAAGTGATGGCATATCACTAGGATATGCTTTCAGCTTATGGTTACAGAATAATGTAAAACAGCACACCATAATTTTGGTGTACTGTTTTACATTATTTTGTATACCTATCTTTTTCAACAAGCACCTGGTATATTCTAATAAAACCCTTACAGAGTGCTATACTATCGAACTTTTCACTTTGATTGGCATCAGTCAAACCTCTAGAATCCCCACTGATCCTGAGAAGTAAAGAGCTGTAGCACTGGTTTAGCACTGTTTTTCCCTGCACATCTGGGTGGTCGGGAGCACTACTATGCAGGTAAAATATCCCTGCTTTGTTCTCAGGCTCAATGGGATTCCCATAAATTTGAGTTATCGTAGTAATATTTACAACCTTGTTTCCAGTACCTATAGCTGCTGCAAATTTTGAAAAATTAACATTGGGACAGGCTTTGCAGAAGTAGAATTAGGGATGTGTTCACTTCTGTACAATGTGGTTGAGGGGGATGATAAAACATTGACTGCAGCACTTTTCCATGCAGTCCTTTGCACCATGTCCTGTTTCAGGCTGTGGATCTGGCATTGTGATCCGAAGTAATTATGGATCACTAGCAATATGTGAACCTTGGTTTAATTGGACAAATTACCAATTTGACCCATATGAGATTTTGCACCATAATCTGAAACAAATTAACATCTGCACTTCAATACGTTATGTATCATTTTCAGTTCATTAGGAATCACATGAGGTATTCCATTTAGCGTATGTCCCTAATTTTGGCTAAAATTATAGGCCTTCCTCTAGTTGAATTGAACTTGTGTTCCGTTATGTTTCAAACATCTAATAGTAAATTCATATTGAGCCAAGACATTGAATTTAATATAAAACTAAGAGTGTAAAATAATTGAAGACTTTGTGATATGTGTAGAATATCTCTTTGAATTACTAGGCATCTGTCACCATGTACAGCTTTTGTTTCATAATTAAAGATATGATTAATATACAGCCGCTCATTTATTAACATTGGATACCCTTGGGTCCAGCAGGGTTGCATGGCTACACGTCTGAAATCTGAGTATGGTCACAGCAGAGTGTAAAGAGGTCTGTGTTACTATTATTTTTTTTTTCCTGCTTTGAAATGTTCTCCATGATCTGCTTGAATGAAACCAAGTTAACAGGAAGAATTACATTTTAATATTCATTTTTGTTAACTTCAGTTATATTTGTATTCATCCTCAACCCAATTATGCCGGAGGTGTAATTTCACACAATTGTTATAGAAATAGTCTGTTTAGAGATATCGGGGCTGAAGCAAAATAAATTATTTAGAACCTTTTTTCTTTAATTTGAAAACCTGTTATTGTGTAATTAAAGTATCCCACAGGAGCTCTCATGTACACTGTGCACAATTATTAGGCAATCGATGAGCGGAGAAGAGCCCTCCCCCCTTCCATAGACATGCACATATTCCGTCCAAAAACCGGACGGAAGATTGTGCTTCCACAATGTTTTGCGGCCAGACCGCGGGCGGATAAACCGCTGGACTGAAAACCTGTGCAGTGGGGACTGCTGCACCGGTTTTCCATAGAGGACCATTGTGCTCATTTTCGGCCGGTTTTTCAGGCGGTCTGAAAAAACGCAAACAGGCTGAAAACCCGGCCGAAAACCCGTGCCGTGGGGACATGCCCGAATGCTTATTAGATTTAGGCCTTTCAGGTGATGCTTAATTGTGTAATGAGTGCAGGTGTGCATGATTATTAGGCAGCTTGTTTTCATGAGGCAGCCAAATAGGGGATTTAACCCACTCTGAAAAGTCAAAACATTTTAAGTCTGTCAAAGGGATAAAACACTCTTGATATTGGGGCTTGATCACAGAACCATCAAATATTTTAGTGGAAATAGTCAACATGGTCATAAGAAACGTGTTGAGAAAAAAGACACAATGCAACTGCCAAAGATAAGAGAATAATCAAAGATGAAGTACCAGCAACCCATTATCCTCCAGTGCGGTCATATTCCAGAACAGCATCCTCCTAGAGTGCCCAGAAGTACAAAGTGTTCAGTGCTCAGAGATCTAGGTAAGAGAGGCTTGATCCAACCACCACTAAACAAGACACATAAATTGTAAAGTCAAGACTGGGCCAAGAAATATTTTAAATTTTTTATTAACTGATCAGATGAGAGCGACTCTAGACGAAGCAGGCAGATGGGTCCGTGGCTAAATTAGTAACGTCCACAGACCTCCACATCAACCTGGATGCCAGCAAGGTGGAGGTGGATACTTTTATGGGCTGGTATTGTTAAATATGAACTAGTTGGACATTTTAGAGTTAAAGGGGTTTTGCCACGATGTAATGTTGACGTGGGATCCTCCAAAATGGGTATTTAATAACTTTTCTAAATATATGTGATTACAAAAATTGTAGTCTGAGAGAGCTACAGCCTTCCTTACATGCCCTTGGTTACTTCAAAGTTTGTATTAGATACGGCCTGACAAGAGCTGCTGGAGGGGCTTACGCAGAGAGAGATTCTTATCTGATGAGACTGAGCTGCAGAAGTTTTCAAGGCACAGGGTAGCAATATGTTTTCTTTTGTATACAGAATAAACTAGTTGTAGTGTGATTAGATCCCTGCTTTATCTGATGACAGAGAACATGAAGGAGCTTTCAAGCTGCTGAGGAGAAAAACTGTTGTCTTTTGTATACAGAATCCACAAGTTGCTGTTTGATTATTTCAGTGAATATGTCACACGATCCCTTATGCAGCTTTGTGCTCTGGCTGTGTGCGTCTCTCTCTCTTTCAGCTCCGTGATTTGTTTACATTAGCTTCTTAGCAGATAAGGCTCCTCCTGGCAAAACCCCTTTAAAGATGGACTCAGAATCAAATCCCAAACCTACTGGCACTTTTTAGAAGACATTTTCTATCAACAGTGGTCCTGAAAAAAGTTTCTTTCAAGAAAACCATGACTTCTATGCAGAACAATGCTCCATCACATGCACTGAAGTACTCTATTGTGTGGCTAGCCAGTAAAGGCCTTTAATATGAAAGAATAATGACATGGCCCCCTTCCTCACCTGTCTTAAATCCTATTGAGAACTTATGGTTCCTTTTTAAACTCGAAATTTACAGTGACGGAAAACAGTACACCCCTCTGAGCAGTCTCTGGGAGACTGTGGTTGCTGCTGCACAAACAGTTGATCAAAAAAATAAAGAAAATGAAAGATTCCATGGATGGAATTGGTCATTATTTTTTTTTCTTGGTGGGAGGGATGGGAATGTTAGAATTGTTTGTAAATTTTGTGTTGTTAATTATCCTCAATTTAGTAGATGAAAAGTGTTATGGGAAAATTTTCAGTTTTCATTTAGTCGCTAAGTAATTCTGCACACTAATAGTTGTCCAATAATCCTGTACGCATATACTGTTGAAACCAAAAGTTTACATACACTATATAAAAAGACACATATGCATGTTTTTCTCACTACCTGACATGAAATCAGAATAAACCATACCCGTTTTAGGTCAATTAGGATTACCAAAATTATTTATATTTGTCAAATGCCAGAATAATGAGAGAAAAAAGTTATAAGACATTATTATTACTTTCTACAAAGTCAAACATTTACATACACTAGATTACTAAGCCTTTAAACAATTTGGGACAGCCCATATGATGATGTCATGTCTTTGGAAGCTTATTAGCAACATTTGAGTTAATTAGAGACACACTTGTGGATGTACATTCAGGTATCTGGAAATTGCACACCAGAAACACACTACTACTTCTGTATGTAACATCATGGGAAAGTCTAAAGAAATCAGCCAAGATATGAGGATGAGAATTGTGGACTTGCCTCGTTCATCTGTACAAACAATTACATGCAAGTACAAACAAGATGGGAATGTCCAGCCATCGTATCACTCAGGAAGGAGATGGGTTCTGTGTCCCAGAGATAAACGTGCTTTGGTCCGGCATGTGCATATCAACCCAAGAACAAAAGCAAAATACCTTGTGAAGATACTGGCGAGAGCTGGTAAGATTGTGTCATTACCCATAGTCAAACAAGTACTGTATCAACATGGGCTGAAAGGCCACTCTGCCAGGAAGAAGACATTAATCCAAAAGAAACCTATAAAAGCTAGATTAATGTTTGCAAGTGCACACAGGAACAAAGAACTAAATTTCTGGAGACACGTCCTGTTCTCTGACGAAACTAAAATTTACCTGTTTGGTCATAATGACCATCGTTGCATTTGGAGGAAAAAGGAGAAGCTTGGAAGCCTAAGAACAACATCCAAACTGTGAAACACCGGGGTGGAATCATCATGTTATGAGGTTTTTTGGCTGCAGGAGTAACTGGTGCACTTCACAAAATAGATGGCATCATGAGGAAAGAAAATTATGTGGCAAAACTGAAGCAACATCTTAAGACATCAGCCAGGAAGTTAAAGCTTGGGTGGAAATGGGTCTTCCAAATGGACAATGACCTGAAGCATACTGCCAAACTGGTTACATAGTGGCTTAAGGATAAGCAAGTCAGTGTTTTGGAGTGGCCATCACAAAGCCCTGATCTCAATCCTATTGAAAATTTATGGGCAAAGCTGAAAAGGCAGGTGCGAGCAAAGCGACCTACAGACATGGCTCAGTTACACTAGTTCTGTGAGAGGCTTTTTGAAGGATATCCAAAATGTTTACCAAATAGTAATGAAATGTATGTAAACTTTTGACTGCAGAAAATAATAAAAATGCCTTAAAAATTCTCTATCTATAATTATTCTGACATTTGGAAAATCTAAATAATGTTAGCAATCCTATTTGACTTAAAACAGGTTAGGTTTATTATTTCATGTCAGGTAGAGAGAAAAACATGCATATGTTTAAAAATATAGTGTATGTAAACTTCTGGTTTAAAGTGTATATTCTCCTAAGAAAGCCAAAACCTCATGTTTGCTTTCTTAAATATTAAGGTTTGAGTTTTTTTTTTTTAACATTTTGGATTGACCTGTGGTTATATAGTAATAAAATGAATTCTTAAAAATACAACTTAACTCAAAACTGTGCACAAAGTTTATTTGTAAGGGTGCTTTCACACAGTGCGGTTTTGGTGCGTTTTTTATGCGTTTTTTTGGATGCATTTTTTGTTCAACAATGTATAGCAATAATTGTTGTGTCTTCCTGCACAAAAAACACATCAAAACTGCACCGTGTGAAAGCACCCTAAGGCATTCAAGTGCATCAGTAATTTTATCAAATGAGTATAATAGCCCTTGGTATTATTAAAATGTACCATTCTAATTGACGCTATTGGTACCCAATCTTTTATATTAACTTTTAGCCACATGTGACTATTCTGTTGCAACATATTAGTACTTTTTTAACAGAATTGTTTTAAGTTACAAAACGTTAATGCTTAAACAATCATTTTACAAAGTCTTTCACTCTCTGGAAGCCTGGACAAATTACCAACAGCTGCAAGACTAATGAACAGACTATAATGTTAACAGTCCAATCAAACCTTTCTCAATGCAAGTCAAGTGTTGAAACTGTCCTCTGTTTGCCATGCTACATGCCTGAATCCAATGTGCCATGTTGCTGAACATTCTTGTGCAATATCCCTTTCTAGTTCCTGGTTAGTTTGTAGCTTATTCCAGTAAACTTTCCCAAAAAAAAAGTCAGTTTGGACCAAACATGTGATGACAGTAGCCAAAGCACCCTAAGTACAGATGACTTGCTCTGCGTGGGCACGTCTGTGCCGAACAAACGCGTTCATTTCAGCCAGGAAACAACATGGATGATTTCTGCCTCGGGCATTTTATTTGTATCAGCGCATAACCCGCATCAGAAAATTGACATGTCAGTTCTTTGACGGTGTGGATATTACGATTCTGATTTTACATAAGGCACAGTGTAAATCACTTCACATTTGGTTTCGATGCTGATTCAAGGTGTGGCAGCAGCATCCAAAACAGTGTTGTGAACATACCCTTAGAAATTATTCAAACTATCCAGGGGTTGAAAAAGAACATAGCGCAAGAAATTGCTGCAGTGATGGCAGCAATGCTTACCATAGCATTCAGAAATCTAGAGCGTTGGGCTATAGCTGGTTTTACTGGGTATCCAGCAATATTGGTTGAAGAACTAGGGATGTTTGTGCACAGTTGTTTCATGCTTCTGCTCCTGTCCTTGAGGAAAGACTTTCCAGATATTACAGGACAATATCGGAGCCATTTCTTGGCTCATGAATATAACCAAGTGTTTTTCGGGGTGTAAAGTCATGTACAATCCAGAATCATATTGCAAATGCAAGTTTGCATTTGGGATGCCATATCCCAGACCAAGATTTCTCCTAATGGCACTAAAAACCGTGCATTCATCATTCTCCTTTTGATATGTACTCTTAAATGCCACCTTATTTGAGATCCAAGCTTTATAACAAGTTGACACAGTCATCTGGTAGATTCATGTCAGCTACCCTCATTGTAAGAAGATGGTGTATCTGTCAGGGGTCATTACCACACTTCAGTTGGCAGATGTATACTATTACTTCATGTATTAAGTGGATGTCATGTTAATATCCACTTGGTATGCTGCAAAGACCTCTGCTTGTGATGTTTTAACCACGAGTGTGTGCACATAGTTTTCTTTTGCTTAAGAATAAAAAGAGGGCAGTTATTTTCCCAGCCAGGGCATTTTGTATCTATTAAGCTACCATTGTCTGGCAGAGCCCTCTTAATCTGGGCATGTGG
Source organism: Phyllomedusa bahiana (assembly GCA_025379985.1). NCBI lineage: Eukaryota > Metazoa > Chordata > Amphibia > Anura > Hylidae > Phyllomedusa > Phyllomedusa bahiana. Next base: position 75,168 of record JAODAL010001858.1, read on the forward strand.
AATCCAAGGTGAATGATATGGAGCTGTGAAAATCCAGTTAGAGTGAGCTGTAATCTCTTTACTGGTTTTAAGTAGTTAGAGGGGCATTCAAACACCCTGCAGATACTGAACTACAGAGATACAGTAATCATCCAGCCATGCACACGATGTTCTGCTATCACCACGCTGCTGTGAGAGCGCTCGCAATAATTGAGTGGCTAAACAGATAATCATATTGGCTTCAGTGTAACTTGCAACATCTCATGTGTTAATTACATTTCTTAGTTTGATGTAAAGCAATATAAACAAAATTGACTTTGCCTGACCTGTAATTTCCTGTTGGTTTATCCAAAGTGCTAGTCTCCATTACTTACAGTTATTGTTTTTGATCCTGACTATAAGGCCATTCCTTTTTTTTTTCTTTGTATTCAAATTTTAGTCACGTACTTACAAATCTTTAAATAAGAAGTCATTTTTGGACTCCATATTATATAAAAGCAACCCTTGCAGCTACTATTAGGCTTGGGGGATAGCGGGTCAACGGTCTTTTCTATAGTAATGGTGAAGAATCTGTGCAACACTCTTGTGTTTTCATAAGGAAGAGGGGAACTTGGTCCAGCACCATGTCATTCGTTTTACTACAAGCAAAGGAAGTGGTTAGTTTAATGAAGAAGCTTTGAGACCTAGTGTCTTGAACCATCACCTCGTAAGGGTCTTGATTTTTGTTTTCTTGTTGCACATTAGATGCAGTCATTGTCAGTCTATTCATTAGGAATTAGTGACATCACTGAAGCTGGGGGGACTCCATTGAATGGATTGTGTATCCAGTCGTTCTGCCTGCCAAACCAAATGTGTAACTGCTCAGCATATCACCAGAAAATATTGATTTTGTTCAGGCTTAGACAACACGTCCTCGTAATTAATGGCATGACTTTTTACCAGCAAGTGTGTACATGGTTATATATATATATATATATATATATGTGAATATTTATATGAATAGATATAATGTGTGTGTGTATATATATATATATATGTGGGGTGGGGTGTGGGGTATTTTATTATATTTTATTGTTATATATATATATAATGTGTGTATATATATGTGTGTGTATGCATATACAGTATATGAATATATGTATGTATATATATGTATATATGAATATATATATCTACACATACATATATTTATATATATATATATATATATATATGTATTATACAACTACATATGTAACCATGTACACACTTGCTAGTAAAAAGTCATGCCGTTAATTAAAATACATATGAATATATATATTTGTGTATATATATATATATATATATGAATATATATAAAAATATATAAATATATGTACACATGAATATATATATATGAATATATATAGTATACAACTAAATATGTAACCATGTACACACTTGCCACTAAAAAGTTTTATATATATATATATATATATATATATATATATATATATTGTTTAATGTTATTATGCGTTGTAGCATAACAATTCTTACTTCAACGAAAAGCCTTCGCTGGTATTAAACCCCACAGGAACTCATTGATTGGCTGATGATGTTCATAGTGCTGCTGCTACAGATGCCTCAAGCCATGCCAATAATTCCACCAGTTTCCTGATCAATAGCTGTCCAAGAATGCAGCAAGTGGTGTTTGAACGTTAGTGTATCTGTGAAATAGATTCACATGTCCCTTTAAACTCAGCGTTATAATTAGAAGCTTTGTGATATTAGCCAACATACATATATGATATCTTGTAAACTCATATTTACAGCTTTCTAAATGGCTTTATTCCTAGATATTCCAGTAGTTTCTTTCCACTCTCATCCATTCATTAGTCAATGTATTCATGTCATGATTTATTTAGTAATATTATGTCATCTCAACAGAAGTTGTAGAAAAATCTTGAAAGACTTTTCTTGACATTAACGTGTTTTATTTGTCAGAACTTGACAATCCCGGTTTTATGAAAGCTCAGAGGATGAAAACAAGTCTTTTTTCTTCCAATTTTTTGGTATTTATTTGTGATGTGGATGTGACACGTTACCAGTATTCATTGTGTTCTGAGTCAGATACATCAAGATTTTATGACGAAGACCAATATGCAAACTTTAAGGTTTATGAAATTTTAATATACACATGAATCATTAACAGGGATCTGTCCTGTTTTACATGAGTAGGAACTCTCGATTATTGTGTTAAATGACTTCAGTGGGCATTGGATAACTGTTTAACTGACATCTAAATAATCTATGAAGTTTGGGATATTAAGCTGCACTATATAACATGATTGTAGAATTGCTCTTTGGTTAGTTGTAGCATCCTGTGTCGAAGTTCACAACTCTTATCCGAATGTCGTTCTCTACATTCTAAACAGTTAGCAGGAAAATGAAGGCTGTTAAAAATAGGAGTCCTTTAATTAACGTGCCATGTCTTTCATTGTGGTAAAAAATCCACACTAGTGCTCCAGGGTATGTCTTCCTCCCACAATGTCCACACACTGGCATATCGCGGAACTGTAGACAATATGAATACCAATTGTTCGCCGATACACTCTTCTATCCGGCTGCATAACCTGCAATCTATGGAGGCTGAATTAAGCAGCATATAGCTTTTGTCACCACTTATCCGAGCTGTGCACTTGTAAAGAAGTGTACGGATAATCGCCTAAATCTAATTAGGGGTTAAAAGAGGCCATGACTGTGATGTGGCAGCGAGACACCTTACTGTATCAATCCTGTTTGCGTTTGAAAAATAAGGTTGTCATATTGATTATTCAGATGAGCTCCTATTAGCTTTGGCTCAGCGGCCTGTAGCACAGCTGAACATGAAGTTTTTTTTTTTGGGGGGGTGGGGGGAGGGGAAAAAAATGCTATGGCAATTTTGTGGTATAACTTTAGACTTTTAAAAAAAAACAGCTTTGCAAGGAAGCTTGACTCCGCCCCCTTTCTGTAAAATCTCCGAAGGGTTGGGTGTTTTTTGGGTTCAAAAAAGAAATTATGAATATTTAAAAATTAACTCATTTAAATTTAAAAAAAGGGTTCCCCTATTTTTCTTGAAAAATTTTGAGTAGATATTTCTTTTTTAAATTTTAAAAAATTTTTTTGCTTTTTAAAAGGGTTTTTTTAGATTTTATATTTTTGCTTGGGTTTAAGGCCTGTTATTTTTAGAGAAAAAAAATTTTATTATATTTAATTTTATATATATATATATTTTATATAAAATTTATAATATATAATTAATTTTGTATTTAATATATTGTGTATCTGAATAAATACCAAACATATTATAATGTGGTATAAAATTTTTTTACATTATGAAATCGATTTTGTATGAATATTTATAATTAATAACCGTGTGTTTTTTATATAAAAACACACATAAAGTTTAAAATTTTAAAATATATACATACTACACACACCCCATATATAAAAAAATGTGGGGAAAAAATATCTATACATTATGCATACCGAGTATGTGGGGGGGGAAAAATATAGATAATGGTAAAAAATATATATATATATATTTTTAAAAATATATAAATAATATATAAAATATTTAAAAATTTATATTTTATAATTTAGTGTGGTTTTAAAATCAGTACATGTATGTATATCAAATTTTGGGGTAGGGGTGTAAATGTTTTATATGTGTCTGTTTTATTATTTGAGTGTATGTTTTACATAATGTAAACTATAGATGTTATTCTAAAAATTCTGCAGCCTTTGGTACATCCATTGGCCCTTCCCCTGGCCCCCCCTTGTCACACTTTTAGCTTTGGAAAAAATTTTGCCACTTAAATTTCTTTTCCCCAACCCCTCTGTTATTGGGGCCAAATTTAAAAAAGGGGGAAGGATTGGGCATTTCTGCCTCCCGGGGCCCGACGATAAATTTAAAAAAAAAAAAAGCAGAGGCAGTACAGGATGGAATAAGTTATAACACACTGGTGGGACGTTGTTCAGACTTTCTAGTTGTGTGAAGAACACCACCAAACCCGTAAAAAATAGCAGTAAAGGTTTTTCAAGGCTGCAGAACCTCTTTTTGGTCCCCGGGTGGGGGTCCAGGGCCCCCCAATTTTATAAAAAAGATTTTGGCAGGCCCAAAACCCCTTTTTGCAGCTTACCCTTTAAACCCTTTGAAGGGTTTTGGGTTTTGGGGTTTGGGAAAAAAACTTAATTTTAATAAACCTAAAACATCTCAGGTTTTCCCTTTCACATTTTGCTGACTAGGGGACCCTTCCCGATTTTCCATTAAACATAAAAAAAAAATTTTTCCCCCGACCAGTCTTGGGGATTTTGGGCCCAGAGCCCGGGAAAGGGGTTCATTTTTACTTCCCATGCTCCCCCAAATTTCCCTATGACTCCGTCCCCTTTTTAAACTTTTTTCCCGTTTCCCCCGGTAAACCCGTAATGACATGCTCCCAGCTTAAATGTTCTTCCCCCCCCTTGGGTTTTCCCCCTGTCAAAATAACCCCCACTAAAAACTGGTTTTTGGGTTTAAAGGAGCCTCTGTAAAACAAATCAGAGACCACAGCCAAATCAAAAGAATTTTTGGACAATTCCTGTTGACAATGGGAAGCAAGGGAAAACCCCTTGCCCCAAAAACCCCCTGAATTTTTTTTAATGTTAGAACCGTAAGGGGTTCCCATCTGACTATAACCCCTTTTTGGGGGGGGGCCCCAAGAGCCTGATACCAAATTTTTTTTAAAAGTAAATTTTTCCCAAAACGTCAAGCACTCATGGGACACAGTGGGAAATCTAGGGGACCCCAGCCCCATACAGGCTCCCTTTAACAGATTTTAAATTTCCCCCAAAAACAAAAAAACCTGTTTAGGGAACAATTTTTTTTGTCGATTCATATTAGGGGAAAAGGGGCCCCTTTTGGGTTTTTGACAGTCCCCCGCCATGGCTTTTTTTTTTTTGAGCCCCCAAATACACAAAATTTTAAACTTAAAAAAGTTTATTTTATTGAATAACCCCGGAAACCCTCACTTCAAAAAAAAAAAAAAAAAATTAAAAGAACTCCAGACCAAACCCCAAATGCGGAAAAAAAAGTGCCCTTTCAATCGGTTTTTATTGACAAAAAACCCAAAATGACGTTTTTGCTTTTTCAAGATTCCCCCAAAAAAAATGAAACTTTAAGGGGGAATGTTGGGGGGGGGGGGGGGGGGGGGAAGGGGGGGGGGGGGGGGTTTCCACCCATCCTTTCTTTGGGGGGTTTTTTGGGGGGGGGGGGGGGAAATTTAACCAATTACAAGGTAAAAAAACCCCTTTCCCCCCCGGGGCCCGAGTTTAAAAATTTTAAAATGTAAAACCACAAGGGGTTTCCCAAAACCCTTGAAAACCCCATCATCCAACACTTTTTTTAAAAAGATATTTTGTACTATATTCCCTACTTAGTGCATGTAAAAAAAACCAACCTTTTTGCTAATGGTTTTTACAGGCCCTTTTTGCCGTCCGAAAAAATTCAATTCATGCTAATTTTGGGTTTTTGGAAAACCCGATCCCCCATTAAAATCCTTGTGCAAACAAGTTAAAAAAAAAAACTTTTTGGGGGCTTTTTTACATGAGATTTTTAAGGGGCCAATTTTCCCTTGACCAATTTAATGTAAATTTTCCCCACCCCCCCCCTGTTTTTTGGAATAAAAAACCCAAAATGAAAGAAACATGTTTCTAAACTTTTTTTTTTTTTAAAAAAAAACCCTGCATTGGTTTTTAAAAACCCGCCTTGGGGTTTTTGCAAAGGAAAAGGGGACCTATAAGCCGCCCTTTTTTTCCCTCACAAAACCCCTGCTCCCCCTTTTCCCTATTTTTTTTATGTACGTTAAAAAAAATAAAAAAAATAAAAAAAAAATGTCTTTTGAAGGGAAAAACCCCCTGTTGAGGTCGTAGAGATCTATAGGCAAATGCAGTCCCGAAATTTGGGTTTCTTTGCCTTTTTTCTGAACTTAAATTTATTACCTTTTTTTTTTTCCCATTCCCTTTTTTTTAAAAAACCACTTTTTGGCTTTGGCTTTAAAAAAAAAGAAAAACGAAAAAAAAAAAAAAAAAGAAAAACTGCAGCATTAATAAAGGCCATATAAGCAGCTTCTGTAACACTTGTTGCAGATTGGTAATGCATATTTCTTTCTAAAATTATAATAGTGCATAAAGAAACACAGATTTTGGGGCATGCTAAGAAAATTACATTTCACAGTATGGCCATCTCCCACAGTGCTTTGCATTTAATAACTGTGCCACTGATTACAATGGGCCACATGTATGAAAACGGTCAGTGTTGCCGATAGCAACCAATCAAAGCTCTGCTTTCATTATTCTAGAGCAGTAAAAGAAATGAAAACTGAGCTCTAATTGGTCGCTATGGACAACAAAGACAGTCTAAATGTTAGACAGTTTTCATACATATGGTCCACAGTGTTTTAAATTACTCTGAACAATGCAGAAAAAGGATCTCGTCCTTCAAGTACAGCATTTGTGCACAACATGTGGCCCACGGGCCATGTGGAACCTGCTGAAGCATTTCTGGGGCAAGGGCCTATGGGAACCACACCCTAAAACTGCCAGTACTGTGGTGTAGGGGCGATCCAGGGTGTTTCCTATGAGGTCTGGTCGCCAGGTCTGATTTACAGTTACCTTCGCGCTCTGGTACACAAGGTTTTTGAGTTTTTTATACCAGTCGTAGATCTCTCTGACATCTGTGGAAACTATTGTTAGTTAATAAGCATTTTAATCCATTCAAGCTTCAACAAAATCACAAATGCCAGCACCCTTCCTGCTTAAAAGGTTTTGGGCTTACTATGTAGGATATCTTTTCATACCCCATTACTACTGTTGTAATGTACCCTATGTACCAAACAGCATGTTGCATAAAAGGTTGAAATTGATGGTGCTGCTCTTTATTTAAGATATGGACAATAAATCTTGAGTCTACTCTCTAAGGATAGAAATAGATGGTGCGGCTGCAGTGCCAAGAGGCAACTAACCAATTGCTGCAAAAGATGAAAACAAAACATTGGTTGCTGTTTAGAGTGCGGGCTTCTTGGCCATTAAAGGGAACCTGTCACATAGGTTATGCCCCCCTTGATGAGGGCAGCACAAGCTAGTGTCCGACCTGCTATTCCCAGCGCTGTGTCCCTTATTCTGTAAGATGCTGTAGTTCTAGAGCATTTACCCCTCAAATCTTATTCATGAGTAGTTGTTAGCTCCACCCACCAAAGGCTAGCTCCGCCCACTGTTCACATGTTTCTAACTATTCAAAGTAATAGGTTTATCAGTTGAGGTGGGCGGGGCTAGCCTCAGGTGGGTGGGGTTTGAAAAAAACTGACACTCTGAATGACTCTTCGAATGACTCTTGTGGCTGAAAACTGCAGATTTGAGCATTAAATACACAAACGACAGCATCTTACAGAATAAGGGACACATCACTGGAAACAGCAGGTTTGACACTAGCTTGTGCTGTCCTCAGCAAGGGGGGGCAAAAACTATGTGACAGGTTCTCTTTAATAAACAGGCGAAGACCTCTTTTGGTACACCGCCTGTGCTGGAGTGAGTCTTGGGCGTATTCCTTTTAGCCCTGGTTATATCAACACATAGTGAAAATCACTCCTGAAAGCGACTAGTAGTCACAAAATGTCAATTCTTTATTACACTATTCTCAAGCAATAAAAAGCATAGTTGAATGCTATATGGGAAAATATACAATAAAAGTCAATATGCACTTGCGGTTTTGTGATCTCCAATGCAGGAGTTTCCAGGAATAAGTCCCATTAGAATCGCATATGGTGTTCACAGCATGATCGATTTCCAACCCTGCAGCTCACTCAGCCCATCCAGGGGTGTGCAGCTCTGCGACGTTTCGGGGACACGCCCCTTTCTCAAGCATTTTTCTATATAGCAAACATCTATGCTTTTTATTGCTTGAGGATAGTGTAATAAAGAATTGACATTTTGTGACTACTAGTCGCTTTCAGGAGTGATTTTCACTGTGTGGGGCTTCTTGGCCATGCCACAGTCTATTCCTACCCTAACACTTTTTATCTTTCAATTTTTTTTAAAGCTGGCAATCATTTTTAAGCTTCTACATACATGAGATATTTATCTGCAGATAATTTGTGGAACCATTTTATCTTATACTGTTGTTTGTTACCACAGTCTTCAGTTTCTCAGATTTCATCACATTTAGCAGGATTAGTTTCCCTAATTTAGTGTTGAGTTAATCCAATGAAACCAGCTTCTTGACCAGCATACACACATATACATTTGCTGTAATATAAAGCAAATACTTATCAAAACAGCCAAGATATGATGAGACCCATCTATAAGTTAACTGGATGTCTGGGACCTGCACGGATAAAGGCTAAATATAATCCCTTTGTGTCTGCTTATATGGGTCCTGGGTGTTCAGGAAACGAGTGCAGCGTGTTTTAATGGAGGTGACTGATGGCCGTGTCTTTTCATACCCCTCCGTCTGCGGCCATTTTTTGTACAGGAGCTGTGTACGTTTCCCCCAAAAAAAATCTTACGATAGCTACCAAGGGGCGTGGCTCAACAAAAAAAGAAAATGGCGCATAATTTCTAAAAGTATATATCAGTAAGTTGTATACAGTCATCTTTTATACATATTTGTTACTTCAAGTGGGTCACTGTTAGGCTATATTCACACGGGTTAAATTGGGGCACATTTCGCCATGTATTTTGCGGCATACTTCGCTCAAATACGAGCCAAATGCGCACCAGTCATTACGGTAATCCATAGTTCTCATAGAGAACTATGGATTATGCCTCCTCTCCCCGGGCGTACAATACAACGCGCGGGGAGATAAGTGACATGTCATTTATTCACGGCGCTTACGCGCCACGAGCAATGACAGTCTATGGGGCCGACGGGCTGCCAGCCCCGCGGGAGTACGCACGATCGCTCCCGAGCACACGGCGTAATTGCGGGCTTACCGTATGCCCCGCAATTATGCCGTGTGAACATAGCCTTATAATGCCTAATGTAAAAGTGTGCTTACCATGCTGTTTCACAGATCTTGCACCTTACAGCCAACTTCAGGCTCTCACTTTCTGGCCGGGCAGCAGTGATTGTCATATCAGCTCTGCTATTCCTAGCTGAGCCTGTTAGAGGGACATTGGGAATGAAAAGATTTTTAAAGTGGAGCACAAGGCTACAGAGCTCTTAAAGGGTTAATGTTTGTCAGTAACATAGATAAACAAGCTTCTGTGCTGCTAATAAAACACGACAGGGAGGAGCTTCATCATCCTGGCCAGGGCTTCTTCAGTGATAGAAGCACAGGGAGGCGGTTGGTAACCTAGGGAAGCTTGTGTACGTAGGTAGGAGATAAGAACTGCTCTAGCTCTGAATCAATACAAAATCAGAACAGCAATGTATTTGGTAATGGTCTTTATTTACATTTGCCTACACATTTAAAGCTAATCACTGTGGTGAGAAAACGGGTTTAAACTAGAGATATTGGAAAATATCACTTAAGCTTTGCTTTTCTGGGAAATGTTCTTATATGGTTTTATATTTTAAGAGAAATAGTAAGCTGTGATGATTTTATGTATCTTTGTGTAGGTTTTAATATATCTTACATCCAATCCATTGGTGCTTGTTTTGCTATCTCTTGGGTTAATGCCCCTGCATTGTTTTCTTGTATCAAATGCTTCTTATTTTGCCACAACAGACTGCAGGCCTCAAGGAGTAAAGAAAGAATGGACACAGATGTATCCAAATATTTAATTTTGCCTAAAAGCAAGTGCCGGCAGATAAATGCCCATAAAGGGATTTCTTCCTTAAGCCCCGTGGATTTTCCTCTTTCCTCCTTTTTTTTTTTTTTTGGCAACTTTTTTGTGCGAGTTAGAAATGAAAAGCATTCATCCAGTGCCCTAAAGAACAGCTCTGCTGAATGGAATAACAGCGTAATATAGCATTGAAGGCAGAATTGAAAGTGATTATCTAGTTAACTCTTGACAGTTACCTCCAGATTGAAAAAGAAGTGGCAGGCTTGATTTGCAAATGAATTAGAGCTTTTTCATTTGGTGCCAGGATCATCTTTTTATATTCTGATATGACAGATGCTGTGTTCCACGCTTTTGTCCCTCCTTAGTCTAACACTAGCAAATAAAAAACAAAGGATAATGGTCCTCATTTTATTTGCATCTTTTCTCCATGAGTTTATGCTTTGTGTGGAAGTTTTTAATATTCGATATAATGAAAAAAAAAAATGAAATTGTTCTGAATTCTTTTGTTTCAGCTAGAATAAGACTTGATTTGTTTAGGTATACTGGTAATTGGGAGGTGATTGGGTTTTGGTTCTTATTCATTTTAGTGTCCAATGAGAGCAAACTTTCTGGTTTTAACTTATGTCTGAGCAATGGGAGATGAATAGAAGGAATTGTGTTGAGGGACTTGTAGGTACGAGATGTAAGTCATTTTTTTTATCTCTTTTTTTTTGTTCTCTACAGAGATGGTTCACCATCTGGTTTTTATACCCTCATTTGTAGGACCAGACAAAGTGTTTCTGAAAATGGTGTACTGTGTATATTTCACTCTGACCTCTGGAAAGTTGTGCTTGCTTTGCATAGGTTCTGAAAACCTAGACAAATAATAGATCATATGGATAATATTAAAATGTTAAAATCTCTAGTTCTTGGTAGTGCCTTATAAAATCAAGGCCTGCTGTTTCTTGTGTATAGGGGCAATACAAGGAGCAATTGCTTATTACAATTATTTACTGAGCGCTCTTATTTTTTATGATTATTATTATTATTATTTATTTTAAAGCGCCATTGATTCCAGGGCGCTGTACATTCAGGGGGTTACATACATAACATAAGTCAAACAATTATAACAGTGAAAATCTGTGACTAACAACAGGTACAGAGGGAGAGAGAACCCTGCCCGCGAAGGCTTACAATCTACAAGGAAGGGGGAGAGCGACAGAAGGTGAGGGGCAGACATGCTTGTGGAGGATGTAGTGACCGTGGGGTTATTCTAGGTTGTAGGCTATCCTGAAGAGATGGGTTTTCAGGTTGATTTTGAAGCTGGTGAACGTGGGGGAGAGTCTGATGATGGTTATGTGGGGGAACGGTGAGTTCTCTAGAGATCGGGGGAGGCAGCTGATAAGAGGAGAATCTTGGAGACGGTTATGTGAGGAGCGGAGGTTGCATGAGGGGAGGTATCTGGAGATTAAGGCGGAGATATAAGGAGGAGAGAGGTTATGGAGAGCCTTGTAGGTCATGGTTAGAGTGCTAGATCTAGAAAGAGATCCTACACAAAAATCATGAACATGGAAGAACATTTCTCGTGGAGACCCAATCCTCCTCATGCGATTTTTGAATGTCTTTTAGGTCACACTGTAGTTTTATTATAAACTGAAATCTATGGCTTAGTGTCATTGCTGCTCATACTCTCTCCAGTGACTTGAAAGGTTAAAGAGGCTTCCTCATCAGGGTGTTTCACCGAGCCTGCACAGCTAACTTCAAGCTCCCACGTCCTGTTCAGGCTGTGGGTGGTTCTACAGCAGGGACTGACATTTCACCTCTGGCATTCTTAGATGAGCCTGTTAGAGAGACATTGTTGATCAAGGGGTTTTAACTGCAGGGCACATAGCTACAGAACTCTAAAGAAATAAAGTTTGACCGTAAGAAAGATATAGATAAGCTCCTGTGCTGATGCTAAAATACAGCAGGGAGTGACTTCACATTCCTGGCTAAGGCTGCAAGAGCAGAGGGAGGTGGTCGGTAACCTAGGGAAGCTTGTGTACATACCCTGTTTCCCCAAAAATAAGACATAGTGCATGTTTTGATGCAATTCAGAGTTTGGCTGCTTATGATGATGTTTGTGATGAAATCACTACAATATCTTAATATATGTTGATGTTTTGTTCAACAATAAATGTGAATTCTTGCTCACGAAAAAATAAGACATCCCCTAAAAATAAGTCTTAGCTCGTCTTTAGGAGCAAAAATTAATATAAGACACTGTCTTATTTTCGGGGAAACAGGGTAAGTAGGTGATAAGAACTACTCTAACTCTGAAAGGAAGCAAAATCAGAACAGCGATGTATTTGGTTATAGTCAGTATTAACCTTTTCCTACATGTTTAAAGCTAATCAATATGGTGAGATTACCCCTTTAATATCTGTCAACTTGTGCTTGGCATATATTTTGGCATAATATAAAGCTGTCTAGATATGACACTTCCAACAATCAAAAGAGCTTTTTGTTTCCACTATCTGAATCCTAATAGCTTTGCAGACATATATTTTTGTAATAGTTGAAACTTATTTCCACAAATGCATTGGGTAAAATATTCTGTTAGGCACCATGTTATTGCTTATAGTAAACCTATGAGAAGTTGTTTAACACATAACATGTGGTAGAGTTATTCTCTTGCTGACAATTTTTTGCTTTCGGTAAAGCCATTCTCTTATAGATGTGTACAGGTATAGCTAAATAGAGCTCTCCTGATTGCTGACCATCTTCAGTTCCATAAATCTTTTTCAGGGGCAGGTGGAGTAGAAGACGTTGTCTCAGAAAAGAATGGAATAATAGAATATACACTCTCTTGGTGGCTTCCATATGACTGATCCTCCTATTTTATGGGATAATTAATTAAACCTGCTTCCTCGGGCCAGCTGAAACAGTAGCACAAGAATATTCTGCATATGTTGGTCACAGGATTTTAGACTGACATTATTAGGGTATGTTCACACGGTGTAATTTCAGCGCGTATTTGTGCTCTAATATGGGCGAGATGCGCAGCGAAATTACGGTAATCCATAGTTCTCATGGAGAACTATGTATTACGCCTCCTCTCCCCGCTCGTACAATACGATCGTATTGTACGCGCAGGGAGATAAGTGACATGTCAATTATTTGCGGCGAATATGCAGCGCGAGTAATGAATGTCAATGGAGTCGGCAAGCTGCTGGCCTCCCCCGCCGCGGGAGTATGCACGTATCAGCACGAGCTACCGAAAGACACGATGTACTGCGGCGCGTACTGTACGCACCGCAGTACATCGTGTGGACATAGCCTTATTTGTATAGATCCATTACCTTCTGTAGTGATCAATGTGGCACGCTATTGGGGTAACTTATTGGAACAAATACAGATAGGAAGTGTATTGGAAAAGCATGAAAATCCAGCACCAAAACACTGGTGTATGATGAAACTAAAATTTACGTGATTGCAGTTAAAATGACTCCATATACTATTGACACAGGGCACTAATGCGTAGTCATTCTGGATATAGAACTAATTTATAGCTTATATGCTATACCATGAATTTAATGACACTCAATAAAAATTCCGTTTTTGTTGCTGGACCTCCATGCTATCCTCAATGTGGCCATGATCCTGGCAAACCTACGGGCAGTCAACTGCTCTATTGACTTATAATATACTTTATATGGGCGAGCTGACTACTGTGCTTTGTTATCTTAAAGTGTGCTAGAGACAAAATAAGGGCGCGTTCCCACTGCACAGGACAAATACCGGCCGGTTTGCCGGCCGGTATTTGTCCTGTTTTGCGCCCGTCCCCACGGCCGCGGGGGGGACAGCTTTTCTCCGCGATGAGCGAAGAACAGCCCTCCCCTCCCCATTGAGAAGCACATTTCCGCCCGGGAAACCGGACGGAAGTTTGGTGCTTTACATGTTTTCCGCCGGTCCCGACAAAACCTTTCCGACCGGCAAAAAACCTGTGCAGTGGGGACTGTTGCACAGGTTTGCATAGAGACAATTGTGCTCATTTTCGGCCGGTTTTTCAGGCGGTCTGAAAAACCGCAAACCGGCTGAAAAACCGGCCGAAAACCCTTGCCGTGGGGACATGCCCTAAGGGTTCAGAAGCTGCATCAGGTTTGAGCATTTGATTAACCTCCTCTTTAGCTTTTATCCATCTTTCCTGTCTCTCAGCAACTCACTTCCTACTTTCTTTTAATGTACATATGTTTATTATTTCATAACTTTCCATTGCTATCCTTTGCACTGCTTACCTGTTGGGAAAAACCATCAGTAAAGTGGGCAGCGTAATTGTCTTTAGTGGTCTGAAGTAATTAGACCAGTGGACCAAAGCAAACCGCCAAAGATTACTATTACATAAAAAAGACTTTATTCATCCATATGGTAAAACAACAAGGCTCAACTTTCTACATCACTCCCCATAGTCATTATACATACTTACCCATGTAACATAAATTATATTAAATCATAATTAACATAATTTACCATCACAGTAAAGATGGATATATACACAAAAACCTACTCAAAGTATATATGTAAAGTTGATGACAAAATACCAGCAAAAGTACAAGGTATGTTGGTATATACTTGACTTAAATAATGATGGGTGTGCATGTTAAAGGGGTTTTGCCACGATGTAATATTGACGTGGGATCCTCCAAAATGGGTATTTAATCACTTTTCTAAATAGATGTGATTACAAAAAGTGAAGCCTGTGAGAGCTACAGCATTGCACAGTCCCCTTTAGTTACCTGAAAGTTTACATTAGACATGACCAGAGGAGCTGACAGGAGCTGATCTGGCCGCGTTTGCGTGTTTGCACTTCTTATCTGATGACAGGGAACATGAATGAGCTTGCAAGGGACTGTGGAGAAAGTACAGTGTATGAGACTTTCGGCTGTATAGAGAATCCACTGTTGCAATGTTATTATTTGGGTAAACTTTTGAGACGCTCCCTTCTTCCTCTCTCTCACCCCCTCCCTCTCACCTCTGCAGTGTTCATGACTCAGCATGATTTGTTTATACTCTCCCCTGAGCTGATAAGAAGGTAAGGAACTCACTTCATGGCAAAACCCCTTTAAGGAGGATATACTTGGTGTTATATGGATGAATTAGCAAAGGCTTTTTTGTGTGATGGTTGACTTTGGCGGTTTGTTCTAGTTTTTTACCTACCTAACTTCTAGGAGAAATTGTGTGACATTTTTTTTAGATTTTAGTATCTCAATATTTTATGATTTCATTGCTCTAAAATATTTGAAGTAGTTCAAGGAAAAAAGAGCTCACCTGTTTTTGCAAAGGAAAAGGAATTGATGTGTTCAAAAATGGATCTACTTAAATAAGCATCAATACATTTGGTATGTTGTACTTTGCATTTTGATGAACTTTGGCATTACAACATTAAAAAAAAGTTCTTATTTCAAATCTTAATTCACAATACATCCTTAGACGCAAGCTTATTATACACGTCTATATTATCTCTTCTAAAGAGCTTTTAAGAGCCTTTGGAAGTGCTCCCTGCACAAGGGTGTATGCGGGTAGTGTGTGCACTTCCTGTCCATTGAGGTGCCACTTGGTGAGAAGGGGCACGTTGATGGCTCTTGTTTGTGCGTCCTAATTGTGCTTCCTCCTTCCTGTTTTATTTACTTGTTATTTCAGAGCTTCTTGTCAGGCTTTCTTATCAGATAATAGCTTGACTACAACTTGCTACTACTTCTGTTAATTCTGCTGCATTTTAATGAGCACTTTCTTTTGCTGGAAAGCAAGAGGCTAGCTAATTTGGTGACCTTTTGTGATCTTCTCCATCTGTGGCAGCTTGAATCCTGGTTAGGGTTTGTCATCTAAACGATGACCATTTAGGTAACTGTTGCCTACTGTCTCTTGTTTAGGAGATTATGCTAGTATCACAGTGTACATCTTTTTGAAATAGAGCGCTTATCTTGTAACACAGCATGCCCTGTGATAACAATTATTGGTTGGTTGGTTGGTTGTAGTATAGTATATTAGCACTAAATTGTGTGTAGGTTTTATTCCGTGACTGACTACTAAAATAAGGCTTTAGGAAAGTCTTTCATCAGGTAGGTTGTTCTCAATAAGAAAAATTGCCTGCTTGTGACTTAAACGGGTTGTCTCACTACAGGGATTGCTTTTTATGTTCAAGATCTTGCAAAAACAATTCACTTTGCAATATATGTCCATTAACAGTGTCCTACCTATTCCTAGATATCCCCTCTTGTATGGGCTG
The DNA here is from genome assembly GCA_025379985.1 of Phyllomedusa bahiana. Classification (NCBI taxonomy): domain Eukaryota; kingdom Metazoa; phylum Chordata; class Amphibia; order Anura; family Hylidae; genus Phyllomedusa; species Phyllomedusa bahiana. The sequence goes on from JAODAL010001858.1 coordinate 91,150, forward strand.
CATCAGCTCCTCAGGTCGCTATAGCTACAGACCTGTTTGATCTCTCCTGATAGGCTGCCAGCACTCGTTGCTATAGCTACAGACCTGGCTTCTACTGCAGCCTAGTAGAAGCCAGTAAACACGCCCCTGAATTCAAAGCGAAAACAAGAAAACAGAACTGAGGTAAGATAAATCAGTGTAGTGAGACAACCCTTTTAACAGTTATCGCTTGTTTGACCAGTGTGAGCGCTATTTAGGAGCTAACAGGTCTGTATTTTAACTTTTTGTAGAAATGACAAAATTGAAAAAAAATTGCAAACAGTTCACCTTAAATTAAATAATGTTCTGTAACTACAGCTTCTATTTAGACCTCTGGATCTCCCTGGCTATAGACTGCAAACAAACTCCCTGTAGCAATCCTATCTTTTGGCAATGTATATTCATTTGATTAGCAAGATGTAAGGGCTCATGGAAGGGTATGATTTCAACCATAGGATGAAATTATGCAGGGTTTGTTTTTAGTCTGTAATTAAAAATACACATAGTCTGCGTGGGAGCTGTAGGCACAAAAATCAGCCTATCTTGAAAACATTTTATTTTCTTTATTTGCTATATACAGTATTTCACAAAGTGAGTACACCCCTCACATTTTTGTAAATTATTTTATTTCACCTTTTCATGGAACAAAACTGAAGGTATGAAACAATGCAATGTAAAGTAGTCATTGTTAATGGTATATAATGGTATAAATTTGGTTTGCCCTCAAAATAACTCAACACACAGGCATCAATGTCTAAACCGCAGGCAACAAATATGAGTGTACCCCTAAGTGAAAATGGCCAGTTTGTGCCCAATTTGCCATTTTTCCTCCCTGGTGTCATATAACTCGTCAGTTCTCAGGTATGTATAGATAGTAGGTGTGTTAAATTTGATGCTCTCGCACTCATATCATACTGGTCACAGGAAGTTCAAAATGGCACCTCATGGCAAAGAACTGTCTGAGGGTCTGCAAAAAAGAATTGTTGCTCTCTATAAAGATGGCCTAGGCTATAAGAAGATTGCTAACACCCTGAAACTGAACTGAGCATGATTGCTAAGACCATACAATTGTTTTACAAGATCGCTTTCACTCAGAACAGGCCTCACCCATGGTCGAACAAAGAAGTTGAGTGTATGAGCTCAGCATCATATCCAGTGATTGTCTTTTCAAAATAAACATGAGTGCTGCCAGCATTGCTGCAGAGGTTAAAGGGGTTTGGGATCAGCCTGTCAGTGCTCAGATCATACACTGCATGATTGTCATCCCAGAAGGAAGCCTCTTCTAAAGATGATTCACAACAAAGCCTGCAAACAGTTTGCTGATGACAAGCAGACTAAGGACACGGATTACTAGAACCATGTCCTGTGGTCTGATGAGACCAAGATACACTTTTTTGGTTCAAAAGGCGTCAAGCTTGTGTGGTGGCAACCAGGTGAGGAGTACATACAAGTGTGTCCTGCCTACAGTCAAGCATGATGGTGATGTCATGGTTTTTGGGCTGCATGCATGCTGCTGGCTGTGGGGAGCTACAGTTCATTGAGGAAACCATGAATGCCAACATGTACTGTGACATACTGAAACAGGGCATGATCCCCCTTCTGAAACTGGGCCGCAGGGCAGTATTCCAACATGATGACGACCCAAAACCCAGCTCCTAGATGACCACTGCCTTGCTAAAGAAAATGAGGGTTAAGGTGCTGGACTAGCCTAGCATGTCTCCAAACCTAAACTCCATTGCGGATCTGTGGGGCATCCTCAAACGGAAGGTGCAGGAGTGCAAGGTCTCCAACATTCACCAATTCCATGATGTCATGGAAGAGTGGAAGAGGATTCCAGTGGCTGCAACCTGTGAAGCTCTTTTGAACTCTATGCCCAAGAGAGTTGAGCAGTGCCCTAGATATTGACACTTTGGGCACAATTTATCCATTTTCACTTAGGGGTGTACTCACTTTTGTTGCCAGCGGTTTAGACATTGATGGCTGTGTGTTGAGTTATTTTGAGGACATATCAAATTTACACTGTTATCCAAGCTGTATACTGACTTTACATTATATCAGTGTGTCATAACTACAGTCTGTAACAACATATTTACAAAAATGTGTGGGGTGTACTCACTTTTGTGAGATACTGTATTGTTGCCATTGATCTAAATTACACATTCATTTTTTCAGCATGCTGTTGGTTGTAAATGAAGACATCCTTTTTTCCTTTGTGTTATTCCTCTAATTCTTGTTTGACCACAGCATTTCTGGTTGGTCAGCTTCATGTTACACCTCCATATTGCTATCTACGCTGCCTGAACTACAAATCGGATGTACAATCCTTGTCACTTTTTCAATATTATTACATTAAACCAAGTGGATTCTGATTGATAACCTAATATTCAACTAATGCAAAGCATCAATCATAGCCACTATATTAATTATTTAATATTGCAGTCTAATTCAAAAATCGATGTGCAGTATGAGCGGAAGGGAAACTCTTAGTTCCCTGAAGATTTAAAACAGAGGATGATTAAAAAAAAAAAAAAAAAAGAGAGAGAGACCTGCAGTGCTCGTATGTGTTTTCTCAATACAAACCTTTATTCATTTGCCAATAATCTCTTCCCGTTCTGCACTTCAGGACCATGTTATCAGTTCTGAGGCCTGTAATTGAATTAGGGCTGCTTTCAGCGGAGAGGCAAAGTTGTGCAAATATTGATAAAGTCATGATGGGGACAGCACAGGCACAGACCACTAAATAACATCCAGACACTGCATCAGGGAGTTATCAACTAGTGATAGAAAGCCTTTCCCTCTCTCTAGTAAATTATCTTCATTAAGAAGGTTGCACTTAAATGTCTCAATAAATGCTCAGGACTTCATCTCTGTCTAGATAATGGACGGCTCAATTCCTTCTCCTTGTTAATGGATTCTCATCAGCTTTTCAGCAGCCTTGCGCTTAAACCCTTGAAAATAATGACCTGTTGGCAAACATTCTTGACCTGGAAATGTTTTTTCCCCCCTTTAAATCCTTTCAGTTTTAATTCCAACACTGACTGCGCTGTCAAGAGTCAACTTTTTCTTCTGCTTGAGCTTGTCTTGATTGACAATGTACTTTTTTAGGAACGGTATCTTTGTGTATTCGCTTCTTTGTAAGTAAAATGAAAATGGTGGTTATAATTTGAAATATCCACGAAGATAGTTAGCTGGAGGTATTATTTCTCTTGCCCTTCAGCTCAGCGCGAGAGTGGCACTTAAAGGGGTTGTCTCACTACAAAGAATAGCTTTCAAAATGTAGGGAACACTAAATGAAGACGTTTTCCAAATATATTGCGTTGTTCATCTTTTTTTGTTGAGGAGCTACAAGTGATTTTATCACCTAAAGGCTTTCTAGTTTCCCAAGTGACAGACATGTGTACTCCTTCTCTCCTGCTGTTTGTTCTATCTGATAGCAGAGACTGAGGTCATCACACAGGTTGCAGCCAGCAGTGAGAGCTTGTGTGTTATCTGATCTTTCAGACAAAAGGCAGTAATTACTCTACTGTTTACATTAGCTCAGCAGCTTCTCTGGACCTCAGAGAAAGTAATTTATTTAATCTAGACTAACAAACAGAGAGGTCTGAATACACGGTGTTCATTTGCTAATTACAGACAGCTTGATCAGGAAGGGACAGAGCAAAGCAGCATTATTTCATTCCTGCATCCTATGAAACTTTGAGATGAGACAACCCTTTAAATAGCTCAGTACCATCTCATCAGCATGTCAGGTTCCAAAATGAATATTCCGATCTTAGTTTAAAATGTTGATAATACAATAACTTATCTATTTTTGTGTTTAAAAATGTAATAAAGTAATAAAACCTGGTTCAGACATTCTCTCTATAAGCCTGGCCCATGTTATCTGCTGTTACTAAACAGAAGAAGTCAAATATATTTTGGAATTTACTTGCGGGTCATTATTGGAATGTTTTTGAGAGTGCAGTGCATCTTCAGGATTCTTGTAAAGGATTGATATTTGAATTGTGACTCATTTGTCCCTTAAAAGGGTTTTCTCACCAAGCTGTTTACCAGAGACACAGGCAGCTTTAGGGGCCGTTTACACGGCAGTGGACAAATACCGGCCGGTTTGCCGGCCGGTATTTGTCCTGCTTTGCGCCCGGCAAAGCAGGACGGCAAAGCAGAACAGCCCTCCCCCCTCCCATTGAGATGCACATGTTCCATCCGGAAACCGGACGGAAGATTGTGCATGTTCAATGTTTTGTCGCCGGTCCGCCAGCGACAAAACCGCCGGGCGGAAAACCCGTGCAGTGGGGACTGCACAATTGTGCTCATTTTCGGCCGTTTTTTCAGGCGGTCTGAAAAACCGCAAACCGGCTGAAAAACCGGCGTAAAACCCGTGCAGTGGGGACATGCCCTTAGACTCACACTGCCTCCTCAGACTGTGGGTGGTTTTATTGCAGTGTTTAGCATATTTGGCTTCTCTAAAATTAGCTGAGCATTACAAAGACACAAGTACAGGAGATTTAAGCTGTGTAAACAACGTGAAAACAGTTGCTTGTCTGTCAACAAGCTAATCTTGCTAGAGATAAAGTGTCTGCTCCCTCAGACCATGGTGACATTATTCACTGCTCTCTGTCTAATCAGGAACGTAGATCAGGATGGTAACCTGAGAAACTTTGGTACACTCGAGATTAAGGCTATATCAGTAGAGCAAGGTATTTAAGAAATTTTTTTTTCATGTAACGTTCCCTACATGTTGAAAGCTTTGTATGGAGAAGACCTCTTTAAAATGGTTGCCTCACTTAGTTTAAATATTCAACATATGTAAGTTCATGATCATACGTGAACCACAAAACATTTAAGGGATTATTGATCGGTTTGTGGACTGAACTAGAAAGAACACTTATTGGTAAAGAGTTCCACAGTTTGTTTAAAGTGGTTGTCCCGTGGGGAAAATTTTTTTTCTAAATAATATCTCTCCCGATGTCAAGCATTTTTGTAGAGTACTGTAATTTATTTTTCTGTCGGCTTCCTGCAGCTTTTCGATGACAGGAAGTTCAATTGTGCTGTGTGTCTCAATTCGCAGGAAACAGCTCTGTGTAGAGCTTAGGAGATCAAGTGACCAAATAGGTTGGGCTTTTTTCAGTTCTGTCTTTTTGTCCACACCAAACTGGCTTTTATCGTGAGGTGGGAATCGATGTGTGCACTGAGACTGAGGTTGGAAGGGCGAAAGATAAATAAGATAAATAAGACACAGCAAGTTTTTTTGTGTCATGTCCAGAAATGTAAAATCTCTGGAAAGATGCACAACATTTTGTAAAGGAAGTCTGGAATGTCAGCGTTCCATTTGTACCACAAGGGTTTCTACTTCATGATATAGCTAAATAAGATCAAAGGAAAGACATAAAAGAGAGACTTGTGGCAAATAAAGGAATACATGTCACACTCTTGGCAGCAAAAAAGTGTATTTTGAGGCACTGGATAGAGAAGACAGTACCAGATTTAGCTGACATAAGGGATTGTCTTAAGCAGATGTTTTATAGTGCAAAGGTTGACACTGAGATGAATAAAGACAAAAACACTAGCAGTTTCCTAAAAAAAAAATGGAGACCGTTTAAATGCAAAATATATAAGGATTTTTAGATTTTAGAAATAATGGACCCTTCAAAATATACAAAATTCCATCTAACAACTAGCACACAGAGTTGGGATTCAGTTGGGATATTTTAGGAAAATTCTTAGTTTAAGGGGTAATAACAATAAAAAAATAGGAAACGGGTATTTTATTGACAAATCCTCATTAGTTACATGCTTACTTGAAGTATATATTATGCATTTCATGTTAAAATTTACTGTAGGTTATGTATTCTTTGTCATATTTTGACTTTTTTGTATGTATTATAAATATTTTGGATCCAACTATGAAAAAAACATCTTGGCACAGTGGAGATTTTGTTTTATATTAGCCACAGTATATATATATATTAATATATATTATATATAATCCAACTCAGCGGTAGTAGAAATAAAACGTCCTTGGCACACGTGGAACACTTCTGGCTTTTATTTAGCCACAGTTCATATAGGTAAAATAAAACAACACGGCTTAACTTCAGCCTTGAAACGTAAACAAACACAGTTCGTGTGTATCACTCACACGTTCCGTTCAGTCCCCACCCAGCTCAGGGGCATTGGGTACACGGTAGATTGCAGGCAGGAGCACAACCTTTCCACCTTCCTCTCAGTCAGACCAAACACACTGACTGAGCACCACACCCCCTGATTCTCCAAACTTCCTGCCTTAAGTAGGCCTGGCCAAAACCTGGGCCGGATACCTGGGAGCAGCCCACCCACCCTGCTCTTTGGACTGCTCCAATAAAAGCCTGGCCCGGATCGACCGCACTTAGCAGTCATACTACTAGAAATAAACCAAATGTCAATACCGTAGCAATACTGACAACGCTAGCAGGCTTTATTTCACCGAGATTAGGAACCTCGGTGACACCTATCTGCCATCCAGGACGGCACCCTGTGCCTTCTTATATACCCCCCATCTGCCCAAAGCCGGAGTTTTGGACACCTTCAGCCACCAGACTGTGCACTCTTGAGAGGGCATCTGCATTCCCCTGCAGCTTGCCCGGCCTATGTTCTACTGTTAATGAAAAATCTTGCAGGGCAAGGAACCATTATTCCCTTTTTTCTCCCGCATCCACATGAGTGGGGCATGGTCAGACACTAGCCTGAATTTTCTTCCTAACAGGTAGTACCTGAGGGAGTCCAATGCCCACTTTATGGCCAGACATTCCTTTTCAATGATGGCATAATTCCTCTCTGCAGGGGACAGTTTCCTACTTAGGTAGACCACAGGGTGCTCTTCCCCGTTCATTACCTGGGACATAACGGCCCCCAGACCTACGTCAGAGGCATCGGTCTGTACCACAAATTCACAGGAGAAGTCTGGGGCTACCAGCACTGGTTTTCCACACAGAGCTTGTTTAAGCTCCTGGAAGGCTTTCTCTGCCTCTGGGGACCACTTAATCATGGCTGACTTGGCGCCCTTAGTTAAGTCAGTCAGTGGCACGGCTATTTCCGCGAACTTCGGGATAAACCGTCTGTAGTATCCTACGATTCCCAAAAAGGCCCTGACCTGCTTCTTGGTGAGGGGGCGGGGCCACTTTTGAATCGCTTCTACCTTGTTAAGTTGGGGTTTAATCTCCCCACGACCTACTATGTACCCCAAGTATCTAGTTTCCTACATCCCCAAGGCACATTTACTTGGGTTTATTGTAAAGCCGGCTTCACGCAGGGAGTCAAGTACGGCCTGGACTTTTACTAGATGACTTTCCCAGTTATGACTAAAGATGACAATGTCATCTAAGTAGGCAGCTAAGTAGGTAAACTTCCTATGTGGACGAAGGACTTGATACATGGCTCTCTGAAATGTGGCTGGGGCCCCCCTGCAACCCAAAAGGCATGCGGACATATTGGAACGACCCATCCGGAGTAAAGAAAGCCGTCTTTTCCTTTGCGTTCTTGGACAGGGGGATCTGCCAATAACCCTTCGTGAGGTCAAGGATGCTAATATACCTCGCCGGCCCTAATTGCTCGATTAACTCATCTACCCGGGGCATAGGGTAAGCATCTACTGTGGACACTTCATTGAGTCTGCGATAGTCGTTGCAGAACCTCCACTCCCCATTTGGTTTTGGCACGATGGGACTGGACCATCCACTCTTGGACCTCTCAATCACCCCTAGGTCTAGCATTTTTTGTACTTCTTTAGAGATGACCTCCCGGCGGGATCCTATAGGGCTTTAGGTTTATTCTCACATGGAGATCTGTAAGGATCTCATGCTCTATCATCTTAGTACAACCGGGCTTTTCTGTGAAGAGGTCTTTATTCCTCTGCAATAGTTCTCTACATTGTTGTTTTTGGGAGGGGGATAGGGTCTCTGAGATTTTTACTGCTTCTATGTCGGTCACCGATTTGGTCACCAGGCAAAGCCCCTCATGTGAGTCTCTCTCCTTCCAGGGTTTTATCAGATTGACATGGTAAATTTGGAAGGGTTTCCTCTTCCCTGGTTGTGGAACCCTAAAAATTGACCCCCCACCTTTTCCACTATTTCATAGTGATCCTGCCACTTTGCCAGGATCTTGCTCTCAACGGTGGGTACTAATACTAGTACCCAATCACCTGGGTTAAAGTGCCTGATCCTGGCGGACCTATTATAGACCCGGGCCTGGGCTTCTTGTGCCTGGAGGAGATGCTCTTTGACAATTGGCATCACTTTGGACATCCTTTCCTGCATGTGGGCCACATGCTCCACTACGCTCTTATGGGGCGTGACTTCACTCTCCCAAGTTTCCTTGGCCACATCTAAGAGACCCCTAGGATGCCGACCATACAACAGCTCAAAGGGTGAAAATCCTGTGGAGGCTTAGGGTACCTCTCGAATTGAGAACAGCAAATCGGGTAATAGGCAGTCCCAATCTCGCCCATCCTTCTCTACCACCTTCCTCAGCATGGCCTTCAGGGTCTTGTTGAAGCGCTCAACGAGACCGTCCGTCTGAGGATGGTAGACTGAAGTGCGCAGTTGTGTAACCTTTAACACTCTGCAAAGCTCCCTCATTACCTTTGACATGAACGGGGTTCCCTGATCCGTCAAGATCTCCTTAGGAATTCCTGTTCGGGAAAAGAAAAGACGTAGAGCAGCTCCCTTGGGGATGTTTCGGGAGGAGGGGTTCGAAGAGGAATGGCTTCAGGGTAACGGGTAGCATAATCAACAATGACCAATATATACTGATGGCCTCTTTCCACCTTCCTCTCAGTCAGACCAAACACACTGACTGAGCACCAAAACCCCCTGATTCTCCAAACTTCCTGCCTTAAGTGGGCCCTGGCCAAAAACCTGGGCCGGATACCTGGGAGCAGCCCCCCCCACCCTGCTCTTTGGACTGCTCCAATAAAAGGCCGGGCCCCCGGAACGATCGCACTTAGCAGTCATACTACTAGAAATAAACCGATATCAGTACCCTAGCAATACTGACAACGCTAGCAGGCTTTATTTCACCGAGATCAGGAACCTCGGTGACACGTATCTGCCATCCAGGACGGCACCCTGTGCCTTCTTACAATATATATATATATATATATAGATATATTATGTATATATATATATATATATATATTGATATATATAATATATATATTATATATATATTATTTTAAATATTTTATATATATATATAATATATTTTTAAAATAATTATATATATTTACTACTTAGTTTTTAACTACTTTGTAGTTTCACCCGGCAAAAGGTGGCAGCATTCAGACAGGATATGTCGTTGCTCAGCTTTCGTGAAGGAGGGCTTCATGCAACACAGGAATGACGCAAAATAGCACACAAAACATCATAGGGAGATAAATGAAGACTCTGACAAGCATTTGACTTTTTTTTAATGCTTGCTAGACAACCTCTGTAAAATGCTTTAATACAACCCATACATTTCTTGTCAGTATTTGTCTGTATTTGAAGGACTTAAAGGGGTTTTGCCATGAATTAAAATTGACGTGAGAAGTTTGTAAATTAAATAATAAACATTTTCAACCATTCATCATTATTAAAAATTCTGCACCCTTTTTGTTTTAGATGCTCCTTTAGTAATCCACTGTTTACAGCTCGTCTCCAGGGGATACGACCAGGGCTGAGAGCTTCTCAGTCCTGGTCGCACATGCTCAGACATCACCTCTCCTCTCAGGCAGCTCCTGAGTGTTCAAACCCCAGGTGCTATCATTCTACTCCTGTTCTCTGTGCTCCTTCGTAATTAGTCAAACAGTGCAAATAAATTAAAAAAAGAAACCTCACTCAGGTATGTACATTGATAAAGAGAAATAAAATCCACAGGTTTGGTTCCTGCAGGGATTTGAACCGAGGGCCCTTATGTCTGCAGGCAAAAGTTTTACCTCTGAGCTACAATGTAGCTACTTACAGATCTACACATAAACAGACCTTTCTTTAACTAAAGAGAGCAAAGGCCTGGTGATGTCATCCTGCTGGGTCACATGATATGCAATTCAAACAAATCACAGATGCCCCCTTCTGAGCACATAGAGCTGAGGAGCTGGATGAAGGAGGTATGAAATGAGATCGTGGCAAAACCCCTTTAATGTTTTATTTTTTGTGATTGGTGGCTTTGGTGCTTTTATTAAAAAATTAAGAAAGCAAGTGTAAAATTTAGCTGAAATCTGGTCAATCTGTTTGCTATGGGAGTGGAATGCAGCAACGCTTTACCTGCTCCATGTCATCCAAATACTTTTCTTTTTTTTTTAACCATAAACTTTTTATTGGTCAGATATAAAGTAGTACAAACAGAATACAGTATATGTCATTGTACGACCAAATTTCAACTTTTATCCCCAAAACACAACCCAGCCCACCTCCCCAAAACCATCTCCGATTCAGAGCAGTAAATATCCCTTACAATCAAATTAGCATGCAATATTAATAAAAATTCAGTTCTTGTCACAATAAAAATTGTACCTGGCTGTCGGACGGCCTCCATCCACACAACTGCCATAGACACAGTCCCAGGAACCTCAAACACCGAGATCCCCAACACCCTATACCTAACTAAATTCGGTGCAGCAAGACCAGAAGTAATCCAGCCAATTAGCCCCATATTTTATTATACTTAAGTTTGGGCCCCTCTCTTTATAATACACCCCTCTCTTAAAAGAGCAATCACCAATTCACTTTATTAACAAACTCCTTGCTGACCCGGAGTTCTGCAACCAGCCACTTTGTCGCTATTAATTTCCTTGCCATAAAAAAAGTCTAGATATTGCGATTTTCTCAGCCTCTGAAACCGTTAAGTCTCCTACATATCCCAAAATACAAACCAACAGATTCATCTGCACTGTAATTTGAAGATACGCTGGATCAATTGTACAACAAAAATCCAATAACACTCTAGTTATTGGCAATGCCAGAACATATGCATTTAGAGAGGCCGGGGGGACATGACACCTAGTACACAGAGGGGAGGGGCCCTAATTCCCCAAATTTTTGCAGAAAAAGAGGGTTCCCGTAAACTCGTGTATTAAGAATAAGATTCGGTGCTGTTCACTCACTGAAATCAATGGTATTGGTCCTCAGTATCTCCTCCCAAAATATTAGGCTCTATAAGGGCCAAAAATCTCCTTCCCACCTACTACGTAAATCTATTGGGTTTCTAGAAAAAAAAGTTTTGCCAATAAAAGTTTATATAAAGTCGATATTTGTCCCTTCGTTGTTTTGATGTTCTTGACTCTATCGGAATAAACTTGGCATTATATTGAATTGTGTCTTATTTTTCTGCATTATAAGCATGCCTAAGCTGTAAGTATTTGTATAGCTGTGTATGTGGTAAGGCAAATTCCATTTGCAATTGCTGAAAACTTTTAAGCACCCCCTGATCTGTAAGCAGTTGAGAGACATATTGAAGGCCCTTAGATGCCCATGACTCGAATCCCTGGAGCACAAAAAGTTCGGACAACCAGGGATCCAAATGCTTTTCAAAATGAAACTCCTCGTCTTATGAGGTTGAATATATGGAAGCAGTAGCACTGGCAAGTCCCAATTTTCTCTTCTCTTGGCACTGCATTGAACTAAATGTACCAATTTTTATATATATTTGGAGTCGGTGGACTCCACCAAAATGGACACCAACTCCACAGCCATGATTATAACACACCCTCAGAAGCAAGAGCATCAAGCACTTAGAGAGGTAGAACACTTTTTGGAGCTTTTAGCCATGTCTCTGCCTCTCTATCTTGCTACAGTAACTACCACATTCTCATCAATTTGATAGTATAGTAATAACAAAAAAGCAAAATATAGTTACAAGATAGGTAATGAGTTGAATTATTTTCCAAGCAGCAATATTCTTGTTATTTTTAAACTTTTATTTCCTTTAATCATCTGACATAAAGCACCTATATACGAACAGTACTTGTGTAAAACAATATTGTCTGTGTATCACCATTTTCTGGATGTGCAATTTAATTGTAACAATATATTTTGCAGTTTGGGCTAGTTACATTATCTTACCAAAATCTTTTCTGTATAAGAAGAATTTGATTTAATCATTATGGTGCCATGTATATCTCATATTAGGTAATTGTTGATTCCACACCAAATATATTCCACTCGAGCAAACCACAAGAACTCCTTGAAAATGTGCGGCACCTTGTAACTTGTGTTATGTGAACATACAAAAATAAATAGCTTGAAACTGTTAGACATGAATCATTTACATTTATAAACACAGCTTTTATAGCCGTGCTGACACTGTTCAGCATAAATGTTTACAGCAAATTTCTGGAATTTCACAGTCAAAATATGTTTTTCATGCAGCATTTTGCAAACAGAATTTTTTTTTTTTTATTTTCGATTTGTTATTTTGTCATATAATTTTTCATACATGTTGCTTGGCCAAAAAAGTGTCCAATAAAATCATATTCTGCAATAACTCCAAGAACAAAATATGTCTTATAAAAGTTTTAGAATTGCCTGACCTTATGTTACGGTGTATATTTGTACAGTGGTTCCTCAAAATACAATATTAATTGGTCCTGGGGCGACCATTGCATATTAAAACTATAACATATGGAAAACTGGTCATTGGTTCCGAACCCCCAAAATATCAACCTAATGTAATGGAAAATTACGATTATATAAAAAATGACTTACCCGAGTCTTTATTCATCTCCCTGTGCTTTTTTTTGCATAGTGCATGTTTACTAGTAATAGTAAAGCAGTGTTGCTACCAAATAATTTCAAGCAGTATCTTCCTTGGAGGGCCGTCTGTCTTTTTAATTAAATGCATCAAGGGCACTAATTACAGAAAATAAAAGCATTTAACCCTTCAGTTGGAGACAAACATTAACCAGAAATGTTTCTGTTGCATTATAGCATTTTAAATGGCCCAATCACCTCCTTGTGATGTTTTCTGTGCTACTAGTAATTTGTACTTTTCCTGCACTGGTTATAACTTTTTCTCTGAAGCCGAGCAGTAGCATTTCCTGTTTGAAAGCGGCTTTCCTACAAAACTTTAAAGGGGTTTTGCCATGAAGTGAGTTCCTTACCTCTTATCTGTTTAGGAGAGAAGATAAACAAAGCATGCAGCGTCATGAATGGCAGGGGTGAGAGGGAGCGGGTGAGCAAAGTGTGAGGAAGAAAGGAGCCTCTGTAATGTTTACTCAAATAATTACATTACAACCAGTAGATTCTCTATATAGCAGACAGCCTCATACACTGCACTTTCTCCCCAGTCCCTTGCAAGCTCCTTCATGTTCCCTGTCATCAGATAAGAAGTGCAAACAGGCAAACATGGCCAGATCAGCTCCTGTCAGTGTCCTGGTCATGTCTAATGTAAACTTTCAGAAAACTAAGGGAGACTGAGCAATGCTGTAGCTCTCACAGGCTTCGCTTTTTGTAATCACATATATTTAGAAAAGTGATTAAATACCCATTTTGGTGGATCCTACTTCAACATTACATCGTGGCAAAACCCCTTTAAGCCTCAGGATCATTTGCTGTACCTTGACTATTCACCTCCCTTCCAACCTGTTTTCTTCCTTGAATGTTGAATCAATTTAAAAGTAGGGCAAAGGCTGCCCTGAAAAAATCTAATCCCTTTTGGTCACATTAACTACTGAGCACAGAGCTCTTTCTTGTCTCCAGACACACACAACTACTGAACTTTCTGTCACAAAACAGCTGTTGTAGAACTGCAGGAAGCCCACAGAAAAAGGTTATTAAAGTACATTAAACTTAGTGCTTCTTACCCTTCTTCTCCCCCATACACCCTAATAGATTGTAAGCTCTCGCGAGCAGGGCCCTCACACCTTGTGTCTCATCTGTAAATATGTTTTAATGTGTAATGTCTGTACTTATACCCTCTAAATTGTGAAGTGCTGCGGAATATGTTGGCGCTATATAAAGATTATTATTATTGTTCCAAAAGTACCTAACGATGGGAAAAAATAACATGACAAATATACTCACCTTGTGAATCCACCACTGCATCCAATCGGTGGCCATATGCTGTTATGCTGACATCAACGCTCAGCATGTAGATGGCATGTGAGCAGTGATGTCAATAGAACTGCACTTGACCGCTACGTCCATTGAGACCACTGGAGCTTCAGTTTTGGATCAGCAGTTAATTAAAAAGATGAGTACATTGCATTTCTCTCTTTAATTTTTTTTAAAATTTTTAGATCAATTGAGACTATTTTAAAGTATTTATGAGAAGTTGGATAACCCTTTCCATTGAACAGGGCTGAATTGAGAGTGATAGCAAAAGTAATATGCACCTTTTAGTTAGAGAACACTCAAGAAAAGAAATGGATAACGTTTAAAGGGGTTTTGTCACTACAAAGGTTACCTTTCATCTTGAAGGGACAGTTAAATGAAGACTTTTTCTAAATACATTGATCAACAGATTTTACTTTCGTTATGAGATAAGAGATATTTTATGTGCTCTAAGTGAACACAGGTTTCTATGGTTACCTGACCATAACTATGTTATCTGGTTTGAATACCTGTAAAAAATAATGCAAAAAATGAATGAAGGAGAACTTGGGCAACCCAATATAGCAATACTAACAACCAAAAAAAGTGGGAGACCAATATTTAATTATCATAGAAAAAACTTTATTCATCATAAAAGATATGTAAACATACTGAAAAATACCATATAACAGCCGTACAATACACAAAAATATCTACCACCACCCAGATAAAACAAGAAAAAGAAACACAGGGGTCTAGGGTCACATATAAAAAAAATAAATCAATGTGAAAAAATTAATGAATTAAATTAATAACCCACAGACACAAATATAAATATATATATGGCTAAATAGCATCATGAGAGTATTTAGAAAAATGAAAAAAGATACTATACCATAAAGTGTGTCCAGTGGAAAAATAGAAAGTGACAGCTAGACCCGTGTGCTTCCCCGACGCTCGTTTCACTGACGCTTCTTCATGGGGAGTCAGAAGAAGAAGCGTCAGTGAAACGCACATCAGAAAAGCGCAGAGGTTTAGCTGTCACTTTCTATTTTTCCGCTGGACACATTTTATGGTATAGTATCTTTTTTCATTTTGTTACATACTCTCATGATGCTATTTACCCATATATATATATTTATATTTGTGTCTGTGGGTTATTAATTAATTTTTTCACATTGATTTATTTTTGTATATGTGATGCTAGACCCCTGTGTTTGTTTTTCCTGTTTTATCTGGGTGGTGGTATATTTTTTTGTGTTTATTGTATGGCTTTTATATGGTATTTTCAGTATGTTTACAAATCTTTTATGATGAATAAAGATTTTTCTATGATAATTAAATATTGGTCTCCCCCTTTTTTTGGTTGTTAGTATATTATCTGGTTAGTTGAGAGAGCGGAGTGCGACATCACCATGGAGGGATGGAGCTCACCTCCCACATTACGGAGCAAACTAGTTATCTCTAACAAGATTATAGATAAGCAATTGTGTTCAGTCCCCACAAGAGATGTAGTTTTAGTTTACTGTAGATAAAATATCCTGCCCTTGTCAGTGTCATAGCTCAGCTAGTTACAGAGAAAGTGAAACATGCTAACCAATGCTATAGAACAGTGTCGGACTGGGGTGTGGAGGGCCCACAGGTGGAACTGGTTCTAGGGGCCCACCAATTGAGCTATTTATGGGCCCACCGGTGGAGTTTATTTTAGGGGCCCACCCTACAGCTACTGTAAAAGTCTGTAGATGCCTCCTATACTCTGCTTCTTGCTTTTGCCTCTCTTTCTCTGCTTTTTAGCCTATTCTGAGAATGTATATGGAGTAAAACCACATCTTCAGGTCTACCATGCTCAGGGGCCCACCGGGGGTTTCCCCTATTCCCCTGTGGGCCAGTCCAAGCCTGCTATAGAACCATCCACAGCCCTAGAAGATGTAAGAGTAAGTGTAAAATTGCATGTGACTCAATAAAACAGCCTAGTAAGAAAACGCCTTTAAGTGTATTTTTTAAGTCTCTTTATCTGCTAGCTAAAGGCCTGTTATAGTACTTTAGAAGGAGTAGGTCCTTGCCCATGCATTATTAGAAAGCAGGTGGAAAAATGGCTTTGGGCTCTCCATCCTGCTCAGTAGGGGTTTTATTTGCATCATAAGGATGCCTTGTGATGTGACCAATGTCCTTCCCGCACATGAGCCAACACCTCTACTTTCTACTCGTTTTACAGATTATGTATAAAAAAGCTAACATACTTAATGTGTTCTACTGTACAAATGGGTGGAGCAGTAGCTGCTGTTCGATACCTCCGAGAACAAAAGGATTGGGTATGTTAAAATGTGGAAAGAAAGTTCAGAGACCCTCTATATTATATGGCTAGTGGTGCTGAAATTGTTGGGTTTCAGCAGTAATGAAACTCCTCTACTGTCCTGAAATTTTTCTAAAAAAAAGAACTTGCCCATTCCAGTGCTGCTCCAGTATTTCCACCTAGTCCTGCACCAATGACGTTTTATCATGTGACAGCAAACCACAGCCTTCGGGTGCGTTCCCACTGCACAGGACAAATACCGGTCGGTTTGCTGGCCGTTATTTGTCCTGTTTTGCGGACGTCCCCACGGCCGCGGGAGGGGTGGGGGGATTTGCTCCTCTCCGATATGAGCGGTAAAAGCCCTCCCCCTTCACATTGAGTAGCACATGTTCCGTCCGGAAACCGGACGGAAGATTGTGCTTCCACAATGTTTTGCGGGCGGCAAAACTGCCGGACGGAAAATCCGTGCAGTGGGGACTGCTGCACAAGTTTCCCGTAGAGCTCCATTGTGCTAATTTTTGGCCGTTTTTTCAGGCGGTCCGCAAAACCGCAAATCGGCTGAAAAACCGTCCGAAAACCCGTGCAGTGGGGACATGCCCTTAGTGGTCATGTGCGTTCATGTATTACAGGTGACCAGTAAGGCTACTGATTTGCTGCAGTGTCAGATGAGCAATGCTGGTGGCATCTATACAGATGTTTAACCTCTTTACTTTTATTAAGCCCTATTTAACATCTCTCTTGTTTTAGATGTATGGTGTAAATGTTTTATGTGACAGTGCTGCGACCGAGAACTTGATACAATACTGGTCAATATTTAAACGCCCGGGAGCTGTGGGCAAACTTGAATAATTGCGTTGGACAAGGATTTAGCAAGTATTTAGAACTTTTGTTCTTCTCTTTCAGGGACTCTGTAAACATCAAAGCTGGATTAGAACATCTGGTAAGTTCTACATTTCTCTTGAACATTTGCATCATCTTTGATATCTGCATTCCAAATGAACACTTTTCAATGAGCTTTGAATACCTTGAATTGAGAAAGTCAACTATTTCCCAAAGGGTTCATTTACCATTATTATGTGATGGGACTTACTCTTTCATTTAGTTTCTCCTCTCAAGGGAATATTAATTTTTTTTAAATTACCTTTTTTATTTTGATGTTGAGATGAAATGAAAGAGGGAGCACAATTATTGGATTAATGATTGTTTTAATTATCAGCAATAAAAAAAAATTTTGGCTGTAGATTTTTGGCACGGCCGACTCTGAAATGAACAAATGTGCTTTACACATACATATTGCATACTCAAATAAATGCTGTAAGGCTATGTTCTTATGGCATAATTGCGGGGCGTAATTACACCCTGCATTTAGGCCGGGACTTCGGGGGGGGCCAGCAGCCCGCCGGCCCATAGACATTCATTACTAGCGGTGCATATTCACCGCTAGTAATTGACATGTCACTTATCTCCCCCCTCGGCATATTGTCCAAGTGGGGAGAGGAGACGTAATCCATAGTTCTCTATGAGAACTGTGGATTACCGTACTTATTGGGACTGATTTTGCCCCATATTGAGCGCAGTACGCCGCAAGATATGGGCCGAAATACGTCCCAATTTAAGCCATGTGAACATAGCCTAAGATAAATGCTCTTCATGGGTTTATTTGTTTTTTTCTCATTAACAATCTTTTATTGAATAATCAGCATAACATACCGCTATAACATGTAAGAAAATCAGCACATCCATTGACATACATGAAGGAACATAAACATGAAAATGACATGCATCAAGAAAGCGGAGCAAAGCTCCTCCGGTAGATTATTGTCATATTGCAGTCTATTTTACACCTAGTGTGCTTAGTCCTTTGTAGAGTCAAACATAATTAAAGCAAAAAAGTCAATAACCAACTTAAAACAAGAAACCCATGTCGGCAGAAGGGTCGTCTCGGAGGCCAGTGGTAGCTAGTCATAATGTGTGATGCAAGTAATAAATGGAAGAGGCGAGACAATGAGTGTACTAGATTAGGAAACATTCCAGAGACAGCGGACCTCGGGAGCTATGGTCTCTTTTATGCTCACAGATATGACATATATTCCGGCGAGGCCGTGAAAGAAATCCATTCCCCCCAGACTCTGTAATATCTACCTGACATTTGGGCATTGTCAGCTCTAAGTTCCTCCATTCTCTGGAGAAATAAGATTTCTTTAAACCAGTCAGATAATGACGGAATGGCAGTACTATTCCATCTACGGGGTATTAATATTTTGGCGGCAAACAACATAAAAATTATTAAGCTTCCCCTCAAAGCATGGGTTTGCCATGGGTATCTTTGGAAAGAAGAAGGTTTTGGGGGTCATTCTGCAACTTTATTCCAGAATTTTTTTAATGAGTCGAATTACTTTGCCCCAAAAAGAAAATTGATCGCCGGGCATTGCCACAGATACGGGACATTGTGCCCATTGCCGAGTTTCACCCTCAAACAGTTCGGAGAGACCTGAGGATAGATATTATGTAATAGCATAGGTACTCGGTACATCGAGAGATTTTTTTAAAAATTCAATTCCTGTAACCGACAGGAGACCAGGGCCTTGTGAGACAGTATGTACGCCTGATGCCAGTCCCCCCCCAGTAATTGTACACTGGAGTTCACGCTCCCAACTCTGTTGGTATGAGGGCGCGCCTTCATTTGGTTCTGAAGGAATCAACGCATATAGTTGAGAGATGAATGGGTAGGGACGGCCCCCTGTACACATAATTGCTCAAAGGCCGACAGACTTCTTTTGAAGCCTCATTTAAAACTCTGTGAAGTGCGTAAAAGTGTTGGATTTGCATATGGTGCAACCATACGCTGGGAGAGCGGCAAAGAACCTCAGCTACATCATCATAAGGATTCAAGGAGGGCCCAACCGTGATCTCGCTGAACGTCAAGCCTGTCAAGGGTTTATTTTTGGAAACCAAATAATCATTGTACACCTTAAAGGCTGGGTGTCCCCAAATTTCGGGTTAGGGGGCCGTCTGAGGAAAAAAGATTTGCATAATTACCAGGGTCCTCCAGAGCAAAAGGGTGGTCTGGGTGACCAATGGCAGCTCTCTGATCTATGCCCTGGGAAGATCTGAGGTGGCAACCCATGGGAAGGCAGACAAGGGAGCACTACAGAGCGATTCTTCTAGTCCGACCCATATGTTATTCGTCCGATGATGGAACCAGTCGGAGATTCTGTCCGCTGCTGAAGCGACTTTAATAGGCCCCAATGTCCGGGAGCGCTAGCCCCCCCTCCATTTTGGTGTATGAGTGTGTGTTTTTTCTATTCTGGAACATTTGTTGGCCCATAAGAACTTCCTTAGGCACTTATCAAGTGAGCTGAGGAAAGTCCTGGACACAAGACGGGTACTGTCTGAAATAGATATGAGACGAGGCAAGATATTCATCTTTAAAATGTTGATCCCGGCCCTCCATGAGAAGTCCCGCCGTCCCTTTTAGATAGGTCTGAAGATTGCTGCAAAAAGGGGGGCAAAATTCAGGTCAAAGGTGTGTTGTAGGTTTGCCGGAATGTGAACCCCTAAATATTTGAAGGATGTCTGTGTCCAGGAGAACGGAAAGTTCTGTCTCAGAAGATCCACCATTCTGCCTTCCAAACCCACGGGTTTATTTGTTTTGTTATATCACTTGTTTTAACTCCTTAAGGACCCGGCGTTTTTTGTTGTTGACACGTTCGTTTTTCCCTCCTCGCCTTCCCAGAGCCATAACTTTTTAAATTTTTTTTCCCTATACATAGATACATGAGGGCTTTTTTTTTGGGGGGACAAATGAAATTTTTAAAAGGGGTGTTATTAAACCCGGTTACTTAGAATTTCGGGGAAAACCAGCAAAAAAATTTCCCAAGGGGGGACAAAATTGTAAAAAAAAAAGTATTTTCGATGTCCTGAGCAGTTTAAGAGGTAAGGAATTTTAAAAACCTTCGGGGTAAAACCCCTTTTTAAGGCTATTTTGGGGCCTTTAAAACTGTCAAGGGACAAAAAAATTTTAAAATTCAAATTTAAATCAGATTTCAAGGGGGAACGGGAAATTTGTGGGGATGAAAATGTGGTTTTTAAACCACCCACGGCCGCACCTTGACTGGAAAGCGGCTGCAAACTCTTGCCCCTACCCTTTTAAAACATTTGGGTTCACTTTCTGGGAAGTTCTTTTTTTTAAACCAATGGGGGCTTTACCCATCCAGTTTTCTCAAAGGGCCCTCCCCAAGAATAAAAAATCATGGTGCTTTTTTTAAAGGAGGAGTAGAAGCCCCTGTCGATGGTTCCCAGGGGGCCCCTTTGCGGGTTCGGGCCCCCACTATTCATTGCAGCTAAAGGTGAAATTTATTATTTTTAAATTATTTTTTTTAGACCCCCCCTTGGTTCGGGAGCCTGTACATTGGGGGGTTT
Organism: Phyllomedusa bahiana; assembly: GCA_025379985.1. Classification (NCBI taxonomy): domain Eukaryota; kingdom Metazoa; phylum Chordata; class Amphibia; order Anura; family Hylidae; genus Phyllomedusa; species Phyllomedusa bahiana. Next base: position 111,925 of record JAODAL010001858.1, read on the forward strand.
AAAATTTAAATAAAATGGGTTTCAAAAAGTCCCAAAGGGGGACAAATTTTAAAAAAACAACTGATCAAAAAGGAGAGAGGCCCCTTTCCCCCCGGTGGGGTTTATGATTAGGGGGGAAGGGGGAAAAGGGGAACGGGAAGGTGAGGGGGGGGGGACATGTTTTTTTGGGGGGGGTTGTGGACAGAAAGGGTTTTAATTGGGTTGGGTTATAGGAAACCCTGAGGAAAGGGGGTTTTCAGGGGGGTTTTGGGGCTGGGTTAAAGGGGGGGGAAGAGTCTGGATTTTGCTGGGCAGTGAGTTCCAGAGTGGGGGGGAAAAAACATGGGGAAAAAGGGTTTTGGGAGTTTGGTTATGTGAGGAGGTTAAAAACGGGGGGAGCAGAGAAAAAGGTCCTGTGAGGGGGAGATTGGGGTGAGGGAAAAGGTTTATGGGGGGAAAAAGGGCCAGAGTTTATTTTTGGGAGGGGCGAGGGGTTATAGGGGGACCCTTTTTGGGTTTAAAAGGTTTTACTAATTTTAAAACTAAAAATTCGTGGGAAAATGGGGAAAGTCGGGTAAAGGGTTGGGGCCGGGGGGGGAGAAAACCGAGGAGTATCGAGGAGAGGGGGTGAATCAGACGGGGGCAAAAGTTAAAGGGGTTGTTTTTCACTATGAAAATTATAGGTTGGGCAATGTAGGGGCCAGAAATCTAAGGGTTTTTGCCCTTGGTTACCATTAGGCCCAAAAATGCTATGGTTTTAGAGAACGGGCTGGATTACTTTTGCTTAGCAACGGAGTTTGTTTACTGGTCGGGGAAGCATTCTGTCTCGCCCAGGTCGCAGACGAGAACGCGCATGCAAATGAAAGGCAGTGAAGAGGTCCTGGGAATGTGGGATGTGTGTATTGGCTGCAACACAGAGGAGAGGCAGTAAATTGGACCTGCAGGGGGGGTGTATTGGCAGGGGGACCCACAGAGGAGAGGCAGTGAAGAGGACGCGCGCGGGGGGGGGGGGGGAATGAAATGGTGGGGGCCCCCCGGGGGAGAGGCAGGTAAGAGGTCGGGCGGGGGGTGTGTGTATTGGCAGCGGGACCCACGGAGGAGAGACAGTGATGAGGACAGGCGGGGGGGGGGGGGGGGGCATATTATCAACCACAGGCATCGGTGGGGAGTGGTGGTGGGTGGTGTCGGCAGCTACATGCACAGAGGAGAGAAAGAGGGAGATCACTGACTGCACAGTCAGTGAATCGCAACATCCCCCGCAGCATCTCTGCTTGCAGTCAGTAATCTCTCTCTCTTTCTCTCCTCTGTGCATGTAGCTGCCAACACCCCCCACCGATGCCTGTGGTTGATAATACACACATCCCTGTGGCTGCGAATACACACCTTCCTGCCCATCCTCTTCACTGCCTCTCCTCCGTGGATCCCCCCTGCCAATACACCCCTCCCCTCCCTGCCCGTCCTCTTCACTGCCTCTCCTCTGTGGGTCCCCCTGCCAATACAACCCCGCCCACCCCCCTGCAGGTCCTATTTACTGCCTCTCCTCTGTGTCACTGCCAATACACACATCCCTGTGCATTCCCAGGACCTCTTCACTGCCTTTCATTTGCATGCGCGTTCTCGTCTGCGACCTGGGCGAGACAGAATGCTTCCCCGACCAGTAAACAAACTCCGTTGCTAAGCATAAGTAATCCAGCCCGTTCTCTAAAGCCATAGCACTTTGCTAATGGTAACCAAGGGCGTACATCCTTAGATTTTTGGTCCCTACAATTTCAACTACGATCTTCGTAGTGAGACAATCCCTTTAAGGATGGATTGGAGGGGAACGAGGGTGCTAGCTGGGAGGCCACAGAGAAGGATGTTGCAATAGTCTAGGCGTGAGATGACGAGGGCATGGACCAGCATTTTTGTGTTTTCGAAGTTAAGGAATGAGCAGATAAGGGAGATATTTTTCAGGTGGAGGCGGCAGGCAGAGGTGAGGGTTTGGATGTGTAGTTTGAAGGACTGGTTGGAATCAAAGGTTATCCCAAGGCAGCGGACTTGTGGAGCTGGTGAGAGAGTGTAGCCATTGATTGTGATAGAGAGATCAGGTGGAGGGATGGATTGGGATGGTGGGAAGATGATGAATTCAGTTTTCTCCACGTTTAGCATCAGGAGACGTGAGGAAAAGAAGGAGAATATGGACGAAAAACAGTCAGGGATCCGGAAGAGTAGAGAGGTAATATCTGGGCCGGAGATGTAGAGATGGGTATCATCAGCATACAGGTGGTATTGAAAGCCATGTGATGCTATTAGCTATTAGACCCAGACCAAGAGTGTAGATAGAAATGAGTAGTGGGCTCAGGGCAGACCCCTGGGGGACACCAAGGGAGAGTGGGCAGGAGGAGGAGGTGATGTGAGAGTGAGTGACACTGAATGTTCTATCTGTGAGGTATGAGGAGATCCAGGAAAGAGCCAAGTCTGTGATGCCGAGGGAGGAGAGAATGTGTTGGAGGAGTGAGTGGTAAACAGTGTCAAAGGCGGAGGACAGGTCTAGGAGGAGAAGCACAGAGTAGTGGCGTGAGGCTTTGGCAGTTGCTAGGTCCTTGGTGACTTTGTTACTTTGTTACTTAGGGCGGTTTCTGTAGAGTGGTGGGGTCAGAAGCCCGATTACAGCGGATCAAGGAGAGAGTTGATGGAGAGATGAGAGGAAAGTTGAAGATAGACATGCTGCTCAAGGAGTTTAGAGACGAATGGAAGCAGTGAGATGGGGCGATAATTGGACAGACAAGAGGGGTCAAGAGATGGTTACTTAAGGATGGGTGTGATGGTGCAATACAAGATAAAAGTCATTGACAGCTTTGTCTTTGTTTCTGGAAGCAACAATCATGTTTTCCTTATTCTAGACAATCCCTCTAAACCCCAAAAAACAGCAGTTGTAGCCTGGGGAAGCTGTGTATTAATCCCACGGTTTTTTACATTGACCATTCAATGCAAAATGTGTTAGTACCCAAGTGGGTGACCATACACTACATGGTTTTGTTGGATCCTTTGGATAATAGACGGGGTTCTAAGTTGGAAACCCCCCACAATGAAGACCATATTCCCAAGAGAGAACACTGTTGGATTTATCTTATTGGGACAGTCTCTTTGGTCTGTTATTTAACAGGGTGTGGTGTATTTTTTATCTGAATTAGTTATGATGGTTTTTATTGGAACGAGCACCATGGTGTCTTCTCACATTCCCTTGTAATGCTTGTAATCTCTATCTTGCCTCCTTTTTGTATAACTTTTATGCTTAGATTTAGCACTTTTTTCAATAATCCTGTGATCTCATTGCCCTACCGATCATGTAGCAGAATATTCTTGACCTCTTTGTCCTTGTGGGTAAGAAATGCTGTTGTGCCGTTGTAAGTAATGTAGAGTAATCTATCATTAATAGCTTGTGGTTTATTAAGAGATAACTGTAGGTTCTCCCGTTGTTTCTTGTTAATCAATACTTGCAAATGTGTTTCAATGCAGGCAATTTCCAGGCTGATTTATTTTGTCTGTTTGTTTAAAACAGCACATAAATGTAGATGAAGAACACCACATTTGTAAAACCTAATCTAAATGAAGGGATGAAGTCCAGACTCATGCAGAATAATTTCTGTTTCGTACAAAGCAAATGAGAAACGAGCATTTATATGGTCTTATAAGAGATTTGTTAGAACGGTTAAAATATAAGTGCTGAATGTACTTGGTTGTCAGTTAATATATGGCAGCTATGAAGAGCGTTTTTGAAATGTAATCATTCCAGCTGTGTCCATGTTGAGTATTTTTTGTACATATCAATACTTCTAGTATACGATGAAATGCACAATTAACGCAATGATTCTTATATTAGGCCTAATGTGGCTGGTTTATGATCTTAGCGAATATATATTTCAATGACCCAGTCTAGGCAGATATGTGTGGCCTGTGTGTATTCACTTATACGTGTCAATTGTGAAGTTTCATTGTCATTTTGAGGCAATTACTTCTGTGGGTATTAAATAACCCCCTAGGATTTTTATTTCCATGTAGCACCATGTGGTTGTTTGCATATAAAGTGAGACATATTTAGTATAAAAATGTACTACAGCTATGCTACAAACCTATATTAGTTCTTTGAACAAAAAAAATCCTTAAAAAAGCTTTTATGTTTAGTTTTACACCATGTTGTCTTAAAAAACAACAGATATAATTTACATAAAATGTTGTGCATGGTTACATACAGGGTATGTTCACACGGCGTATTGGGGTGCATACTGTATGCGCTGCAATACGCTGTGTGTTTTAGAAGTCCCGTGCGTAGTTCTAGGGTATGGGGGGCCGGCCCGATTCACTTCAATTGTCAGTGGCGCAAAAAGGGGACATGTCACTTCTCTCCCCTGGCGTATAGTACCATCGTATTGTACGCCGGGGAGATGAGACGTAATCCATAGTTCTCTTTGAGAGATATGAATTAATGTAATTGCGGCGCGCATTTCGGCCGTATTAAAGCGCAAATACGCGGCAAAATGCGCACCGCAATTACGCCGTGTGAACATACCCTGACACTGCATTCGTTATCTTGTACTGTAGTTGGTTTATAAGTTAGAGCTGTATTCACACTTCTGCTGGTTACAGGTTCTGCGTCTGTAGTTCTGTTAGGAGCCTTTGTCGCAAAGGTGTTGATGAACATTAAAGGGGTTGTCTCACTACAAAGATTGCTTTTTATGTTAAAGATCTAGCAAAAGCAAGTCACTGCAATATATGTCCATTAACAGTGTCCTACCTATTCTGAGATATCCCCTCTTGTATGGGCTGCATCAGCTCCTCAGGTCGCTATAGCTACAGACCTGTTTGATCTATCCTGATAGGTTGCCAGCACTGGTTGCTATAGGTACAGACCTGGCTTCTACTGCAGGCTAATAGAGGCCAGTAAACACGCCCCTGAATTCAAAGTGAAACCAAGAAAACAGGACTGAAGTGAGATTAATCAATGTAGTGAGACCACCCCTTTAACAGCGCCTAATGAACACCATTAACTACAATAGAGTTTTTAGGATTTCTGTCATGATGTCAGTCATTTCAATGAAAAAATGTGCTGCTTGCTGTGCTATTTTAAAGGGATTGTGTCATCAAAAAATGACATATTGTTTAACTCAAGTTTTCATATTAAACACATTTTTTGAATGTTTGGTTATTTTTTTTCAATTTTCCAGATCACTTTCAATATTTTTAAAACATTCTTAAGTTCTGTAGTTTTCATTTTGGCCGCTAGGCCTACTAATGGTCTGTCACTTCCTGTTCTGTACAGAGAGATGTTCAGTAGTCTGCTCATTATCAGCACAAGCAGGGTCAAACTGAAAGGAGACACCAATGTGTATAGATAACACAGGATCCACCAGTCACAATAGGAGATGTCACAGTTCACCCTCTCCCCCCTCCCTTCACACTGACTTCTTCCCAGGTCACAGAGCATGTCTAGAAAACTCTCTTATAGGAGTCAATGGGACTGATCAAGTCCACAGGCTCCTATGATGCTGTAAAGCATCTCTCTAAGTGCTGCTAAAAGCAGTGCAGCGAAAAATGCTGTCCTCACAATCATGTGCAGACAATGCATTGACAAATCTACAATCAGAAAATAAAAAGGGCTGAGAAGAAATGAATATGTATCATTGTCTTGTTTTAATAAGTAAAAAAAAATGGTGACAGATTCCCTTTAACCACAAATTTTGATGGAATCTGCAACCAAGGCTCCGAACAGAACATTTAACACAGATGTAAATCAAGTCTAACTGCTACTGCTACTTGCTGTCGACTGTCAACATATTCTGAAGTATTTGTGTCACAAATAGGCAAATTCTTCATCAAATTCACAACATATTTGTGCAAGTTTTTTCTGCCACATGTGAATGGAATTTTGTTAAACCCCATCCACTACCATTATACTGTGCTTTACTGTGGATTTTTGGAACATTATGCAAATGAAAATCTGCATCCACTGAATATGGCCATCTATATCACAAGTTTTTTTTTAAAAAAAAATTTAATTTACATCTGATTATTGTACAGTATCTGTATATCAAAAAGTTACTAGATCAAACTTTGTTCACACATTACAATGTATGGAATGCTGGGAGATTTCAGTTTAGGAGCGAGTCGCAGGCAGCTCTGAATAAGAATGTAATATACACGGTCGAGTCACATTTTTATAACCACTGGCTACCAGAGTAACTGCCATGTGCAATACGGACTGGGAGTGACTCAGTTAAGTCCTGGTAGGTTGCCATGGGTATTTGGAGCTGTGCTGACTGCAGTGCTTCCCACAGCTGCTGAGGTGGTCCCACAGTTGTTCAATCGATTTCAAAACTAGGGGGCGAGGGTAGTATTTGCAAGTCTTGGTAATGTTCTTCCACCCAAAGTTGGATATTTCTAGTCGAGTGACGTGTCACATTGTGTTGCGGGAGGATCCCATCCCTCCTAGGAAAGACTATCAGCATGTCTGGGTGTACGAGATCTATCAAGATGGCTTTATACCCAAATCGGTTGAGAGTACTTTCGACATGGATGAGTGGGCCCAGAGAAAGCATTTCCTAACTAAAAACTTTGCAACAACATAAAATTATACAAAGTTTATTAATTTCCATGTAACACAAATATAGTACTCAAGCACATGGTACTTCACATTAAAAGGGTTTTGCCACGATGTAATGTTGACGTGGGATCCTCCAAAATGGGTATTTAATCACTTTTCTAAATATATGTGATTACAGAAAGTGAAGCCTCTGAGAGCTACAGCTTTCTTTATAAGCCCTTAGTTTCCTGAAAGTTCACATTAGACAGGACCAGGAGAGCTGACAGGAGCTGATCTGGCCGCGCTTGCGTGTTTGCTTTTCTTATCTGATGACAGGGAACATGAAGGAGCTTGCAAGGTCTAGGTCTAGGTCCCCAGCGCTGACTGTGGAGAAAGATTCTGTATCTTTTGTATAGAGAATCTACTTGTTGTAATGAAATTATTTGAGTAAACATTGCAGACACTCCCTGATTCCTGGCTGCTCAGTCCCCACTCCCTCTCCCCCCTGCAGCCAGTTCATGACACTGCATGCTTTGTTTTCCTTTTTTCCTGAGCAGATAAGGGGTAAGGAACTCACTTCTTGGCAAAACCCCTTTAATAATGTCATTCTGGACATTTTGGGCATAGACCTTTTTAACAGACATCCTTCCTGTAAAACTTTGTGTTTGAGTCTGACACGTGGTTTAAGGCCTCGTTCACACGGTTTATTTGGGGACGGATTGGTGCCGTACTCCGCGCCGGATTTGCGCTTCAGTACGGCACCAATCCGTCCCTGTCATTACGGTAATCCACTGCTCTCATAGAGAACAGTGGAATCCGCCGCTCCTCCCCGCTCGGCAAATCCGGCGCGGGGGGAGAAAGTGACATGAACATTATTTACGGCGCGGACGCGCCGAAAACAATGCATTGTCTATGGGGCCGGGAGCGGCGCCCCCGCCGCGCTCCGGCCCCGCCCCCGCCCCGCCCCTTATTCACGGCGGATTTGTGAGCTCAATACGGCTCACAAATCCATCGGGAATAAGCCGTGTGAACACGGCCTAACAATTAAGGATTATCTGTGACCGAAGCATCCAGAATGACATTACTATTGTGAAGTACCTCATCCCGAGTACTATATTTGTTTGTTACATGAAGATTAATAAACTTAGAATAATTTTATAAGTGTGCCGTTGTAAAGTTTTGACTTCTGCATGGACTTGCGCCTTGAAAGAAGGATTTGCTTGTGAGTATGGGACTTATGTTTATTGGATTTCATTAACCTTAACGCTGCTTTCACTAGCTTGTGCTCTTCCAGCAAAGGTTGCTTGGTATTTGTTCTCCGATGTTTCTCACCTACCACGCCAACATTAGTATGTTTGATGAAGCAGAAAACTTGATTCTTTGGAAAAGGCAACCCTTTACCAATCAGCATTGGTTCAATTCAAGTAATGTCTAGAAAATCTTAGCCTTTTCTGTCAATGCAACTTCTTTACAGAGGTGTAATGACCATATGTCTGCTTGGAGCCCCGTACACAGTAGAGTTCACGGTCTGGTAGGCCCCTGGTTCATTTTGGTGGTGGTCGTTGGCACTATGGTGTGTTAGTCCACCTTCGCACACCGTCTTAGCTGATGTTCCCCTCTCACATCAGTGTTTCTGTTGCTGCACCGTTTCCACACACCTATTCGCTACGGTGTCATTTGTCCACTCACTATATACTTTCACCACAGGAGTACGCCAACAGTTCAAAAGCTGTACAGTTTCAGAAATACAACCATCCTTTGTCTAACGTTAACAATTTTCTCTTTTTGCAACTATGATAAATCGTCCCTTTTATCCATGACAGCAATGAGGTTTTCGGAGGTTTTCAGCGTTTCTTCGCCTAAATCCTCGTCCAAACCACATCAAAACCTCGCCTGAAACACGCTTCTTCAGACGAGGTTTTTGACGAGACTTTGATCAGGTTTTGGATCAGGTTTTCAATGAAGTTTTCACCCATACAAATGAATAGCCAGGACGAAAACCGCGGTAAAACCGCGCTGAAAACCGCGCCTACAACACGCTTCAAGAATTGACATGACACTTTTTTTTTTTTTATTGCTTCCAAAGAAGCGTGTAAAAACCTTGTCGTGTGTGAACTACAACGAGGTTTTACATAGGAATCAATGAAATGAACTGGAGGCGTTTTGGGCGAGGAAACGCTCCGAAAACCTCGTCCAAAAACGCTGTGTTAACATAAGTGTTGCAGACAACATATCACACATCTTATATACCCACCAAGCAAGAGCATGACACATGACTTCCTTCATGAGCTACGTTCTGCCGATGTCGAAAGTAAGAGGTGGTCATAATAATGTGACTTGACTGTGTAATGCAGTTATTCGCTCAGGACTGGCCCAATAAATAATGCATTCCAAGTAGTTTTTTGACTATTCATAAATTTATAGACTGGTTATTTCTATATATTTATAGTCAGAGATTTTAAGCAGAACTTCTACGTATGTGAAAAAGACATCTGTTCAATGCAGAGTCATTTAAAATAGAATTCTCTTATGTATGTGAAATATGGATTTTATTTGAAAAAAAATCAAACAAGAAAAAACCTGACTCGCCTAAACAAAAACTGGGCAACAGAACAGAGATATTTTCAAAAAATCTGTTATGTGTGCAATATTAAACATTCTGCTATAGCGCTGTTTAACTGTTATGATTGCTAAACCCGTATGTGCGATTTTGGGGAAAAAAATAAAAGGATAAAAAGAACCCTTTTTTTTTTTGTCTTATGGAACCTATGCCAATATCTCTTGCTCAAACATATTAAACTTTAAACATTAAATAAACTACCCATCTGGTTCCAGACGCCAGTGTCTTTAACTCGGACTAGACTTAACGGGAGTTCAAGGAAGCATTGTTTCTGTGTTTACATACGTTTGACTTGTGTTTATTTTTTTTTACAGTTTTAGACGTGTGTGTCAAATACAATGAGTATACAATGAAATCAATTTCCTAGTTCTGTTACATTGTTGAAAATGCTAGAAATTCGATCTGTGTTCCTGTCCTGTTTCTTATGCATTCCGTCACATCTTTATTATTCTCCGTGCCTTATCTTACCAATCACCTGTAACTCGCCACTTAAGCTACATTTCTTTGTCAGTAGTATTACTTCAAATATCCATTAAGTAACAAGGTACAAAGTGAGGACAGAAGCATATTTCCACCATTATTCAACAATAAACCAAACTGCTACCTGATGAGATTCTGTGCTGTGCTACTATTGGGAATCTAATTGCTTTGATTTTCTACATTCAAAAACCTTCTATATGGTGAATGAGTTAATTTTAGTTCTTTCTATCTATCTATCTATCTATCTATCTATCTATCTATCTATCTATAACATTATCTATCTATCTATCTATCTATCTATCTATATATACCATATATACCTATCTATACCATATCTATCTATCTATCTATCTCATATCTATCTACCTATCTATCTATCTATCTATCTATCTCATATCTATCTACCTATCTATCTATCTATCTATCTATCTATACCATATCTATCTATCTATCTATCTATCTATCTATCTATCTATATATACCATATATACCTATCTATACCATATCTATCTATCTCATATCTATCTACCTATCTATCTATCTATCTATCTATCTATCTATATCATATCTATCTATCTCTCTCATATCTATCTATCTATCTATCTATCTATCTGTCTGTCTATTTCATATTACTGTAATTCATATCTATCTGTCCATCCATCCATTCATCCATTTAATATCACTGGAATATCGGTCTATCTATCTATATCTATTTACCTATCTATCCATCTATCTATCTATCTCTCTGTCTGTCTCTCTACGTATCTGTCTTCTCTTTATTTCTCTTTCTCGCTTTATCTTTTGATCCATCTACCTACCTATCTTTCTCTTTCTCTTTTTTCTGGAGTGTTGCAGTTTGTTTGAATATTTATTTCTCTCTAAATCTCTGCTTGATGTGTACATATATTAGGGATACTCCTCTCTTTTTAGCTATAGTTATTTCAGTATTCTGACACATGTAGAGTAATAGAATAAACTTAACTTTATTGCTGGCTTTAAATTGCCCAATAAAAAGCATTTTTATCTTTGATTTGGACACAGTGGTTAATAGGTTAAACAAACCTGTAAATAGAGCCAAAGGTAATAATGTGCCCGTGGTCATAAATTTGAGATGGTCTTAAAGTAAACCTGTTTTTTAGATGTACATTTTGCGTTTACCTACACATCTATAGTTCTAGCCCAAGCTTAGACAAGCCAAAACGTTAGTTTGGTAACCTGCCATTAATGCAAACTGTAGACATATAGGTATTTTAAGGACAAACTCGCTCCAGGAAAACATTGCATTCTGAAATTAAATAACAAAATTGAGATGTTACTATTGAAACCTATTTATGATTATAACATTTATTTATATAGCAACAACCTGTTACATAGCAGTTTACAATGAAGAATGAATGATATAGGTACTGACATAATTTGACATTACATACCCTGTTTCCCCGAAAATAAGATATTTTTGGGTAAACAGGGTAGTAGCAAATCCATTAACAGATCATGCAAGAGTAATGAGGATCCTGCTATTAACAGCTTACAGTTTGTGGAAACCGGGGTGAAACGCAAGTTAATAAATGTTTAATTTGATCAGTAGGCTGAATTGTTCAAATTGTACCAAAGTACATTAGTAGGGTCTTGTCTCTGCTTCCTAGACCAGCAAAAACTTATTATTATTATTATTATTTTTTTTTTAAGCAAGAGTCATGATAACACTAAAGAGGGATATAGGAATAGCAACTTAGTCTTACATGTTCAGATTGACAACATGGTGGCAGTTCTGACAACTATGGTGAGTCTGGTAACTAAGATGAGACCTAGTTTCTTAAATCCATAGAAATGCTCCCATCTACAGTCTTCATGTACTGCATTGGTTACACCACTGCAAGTTTATCACACTATCCTGTAATAAAATTATTTATATTTTGTTAATCCTTCATTTAAAAGCTTAACCAATTTTCTTTTTTTTTCTTTCATTGAACATAGTTGATTAGAAATTACTAAAATAATTTGTGTACTTCTTATGTTACATTTCTTTTTTTTTAAGTTAGCCGTTTTATGCATTGAACGTCTTAACCAAACATCTTCCGTGTCTGTATGTTATACTACCTTTAATTTACCACATGGCCTTCTCTCTTCAAAGTACATAAAATCATCTACTTTGGCTCCAGTTTTCAGCTTTGAACACATATTACATTATTTCCCACCTTGTCTATAGTAACATTCTCTGATGTTGCATATGCTATTGAAAAACATATTTCGGGCAGACATGCAGGAAGATATAAAAAAAAAAATCTGATTGAAACAACATTTCCCTGCTGCCAGATATTTAGAATATGATTTTTTTTTATTCAGATTGTGACCTTTATGAATGATTTTGTGCCATCCCGTTTCTGCTCGTTGCTCTTTCTGCCTTAATTTACTTTGACTCCCGACTCCCTTTCTTAACAAGCAGATATGTACATGAGGCTCCTCATAAACAGAGCGGTTAAGCGAGCAAACAGCTATAATACAAAAACATGTCAGAAAGAAAGTGTATTATTTTCTTTGGCACCAGCAAAAAAGAATTGCACTTGGAAATGTTGTTCCCCATTGCACCAGTGGTTTGTTCGTAATTTCAGTAATTTGATCGTTGCTGATGAAAAGCTGACAAGATTCCACAGCGCCCCATTAGATAAAAGCAGCATGAAACCACAGGTTAATCTGCAAACAGATTTCCATGCTTATTACTCTAATGATTCCATCATATTTGATGTCGCAGGCAGCAAGCCGCTGCTCGGCAGCAACAGTGTGTGCTCCATTTTGATCTTTCTACTCATTAAATGATGTAGTAATTTGACTGACCTCTGACCAGGTGCATATCTATTCATAATTGCGTGTCATTCTGATGGGGGAAATTACTTTAGAGAAACCAAAGTATTCATCCTGCTTCCCAAGTCAAAAAACTAACAAAAGAAATATTGCATTAATTTTCAAATGATGATATTACATTTAGTGCCTGGGCCCCATATATCAAAATCTGAAAACTGCTCAGTTACTATATGCGCTTAATCTTAATGGTATCTCTGGATGTCAAGGGCATGCAGGAAATTAAATCGGAAAGTGCAGATAGACCTAAGAAGACATTATCTCTTGATGATTGCAGTTTTGATAGGTATTTCAGTGAATTTCATTTTCACAGAATGGTAGAAGATGAGTTAGCCAGCAGATTTTCTCATTTTTCTTCCACATGATTTATGTGAGTTGAGTATAAAACTTTTTATGGGGAAGCAGTTACTGAAGATGAGAGGTAAATTAATGCACTGGGTTTCCATCTCGGCTCCATACACAAATGTCAGAGCTGTACGTACGTAATGGCTGCCATCATTATTCAGAGTTGTTTACATTCAAAATATGTAATGAAATCTGTTCAGAATAATGAGGGAAATAAAAGTTTAGAAAATTGTAAAGGTCATGAAGTTTGAGAAATGATGCAATGCTTCCAAAATAACATTTAGGCAATATAAATTACATTATTATGCACCAAGTCTGCATTATGGAGACATGAAGATGAAGTGCTTTGGACTAGTAAAATGCTGTTAGCGCTCTCTGAAGTATGAGAATGTGTAAAATATTTCTGATTTTCATATTCTCTGGATTTTTTTTTTTCTTGTGTGCATAAAAGCAGAGAAGTTTATCTGCTAGCCGCTGTAGTGTCTTCAGCTTTAAATCTTATCCAGACGATTTGGCCAAGATGCCACTGTAATCTAATTTCCGCCACTAATTGACGTGCCTTGACGATGCTTTCTCTGCCATCCACTAAGTTTATTTGGCTTTATAATACATCTTGTTTTGTTTCCTTTGTTCAGAGATCAGCGTGTAATAATTCTCGCCCTCTTTGATTCTGCCCAATAAGGACACATCACAAATTGCAACGGATAATGTCTTTGTGGACCTTTGGAGTTTCAGCTATTAAGCTGATGATGTGCTGACCCGTAGACGCTACTTGTATAAATAGGAGCACTGTGTCCTTATGTAATGTCTGTTTATGCTTTCTGCTTTTGGCTGAATTATTTGTAGTGTGTATTGGTTATGGATTGGGATCATTTATCTTAATCATTTATCATGTGATGAGCTATGCTTGAAAGATTAGCTACCGCTGTTCCCTGCAGAAAATACCGGGTGTCTCTCTTACAGATGTCGACATCTTAGTTAAATGTTTCCACCATTGTAGTTTTCGTCGATTATTTGTGACATAAGTCCTTTTGTAAAACAATATAATCCCGATCTGAATAATCAAGGATGATGCATAGTGGGGTGACCTTAAATAGCGGAAATCGTCTAAAGCATCTTTAATGAAAAGTAGGCAGCCATATAACATGCGATAAGTAGATTTTACCCAATGTTTTTTTTTCGTTGTCAGAACATAAAATAGCTTCTATAACTTATTGCTGAGGGGAATCAAAAAGATGCATTTAAGCCAAAACTGGTTCTCCAAGCCATTACTGTTTGTGCAGTGATTTACTGAACATAAGATTACAAGCTTATCCATATATCCAGGATACATAAATTTCCCAGACTCCCTTGTATTCGTCTTCATATTACAAACAGCATTACTTTTAGAATCCAGAAATCTAGATTAAAGCTGCTATTCATCTTCAGGATCTCATATAAATATGCCGTACTTACCTAACAAGCACTTTGAGATGAACGATGATGGTGGTCTTGATATCAATTGCCAATTACTTTTTCATGGAACAATCGTTGGTTTTCATTTGTTCCACTGTTTTGGCCCACCATGCTGAATGAAGCCGTATGTGCATGAGGATATTCGGAATACACATTCCGATCCCTTTAGAGGGCATATTGGAGTCTGTTTGGTACAATCTGTTGACTCTGTGCATCTCCATTTCCACAATGTTCACCAATGGATTGTTAGAAACTACCACTTCGAGTCATCTCTGTAATGTAGCTGTGCTAAAACATAGAATATCTGTCCTCTGATTTTTGACGCCGATTGCTAGATCGAGTATTGCTTAGTGATATTTTAAAGAGAAGTATTGTGTTCTACATTTGTTAATTTATTTTGCCGGTAAAAAGCAGTGTCGGAGGTAGTTTGCCCTCTGGGGCGTGTGATGGGAACAACTGCAGGCAAGCACATTTATAAAGAAAAATTACAATTATCTATGTATCCAGTTTTTAACTTGGATTTATGTAAGAATTTTTTTATAACAACCTAAAGTTTCCCATATATAGTTTGGTTTCCTTTTTGTAGTCACAAAGTCCTAAAGAACCAGAGAGCCATTTGAAATATTTGTACTGTATTGTGACTCTTTTCTTTTATTGAAGCAATAGAATACCTCTGTAATACGGCATCCGATGGAGCATTCTGTCTAAAAATAAAAACTGTACAAAGAAACATACCTTTATTTAAAATCTTAAAGTCTTACATTGGGGCCCCATAGACTTATATGACTGCTGTATTGTTTCAATTTCCCTTTAGAGTTGGATAGTCTTCTTCAGAGAATGCTCGGAGTGGTCACTAGTTGGGGCTTATTTTTATTTTATTTTTTTTTTCAAATTTAAATGATATTTATTAATTGTACAATGATACTAACAATATCAAAATAGAATGACTACACTTACAAATGTGACGATTATGCAAAATAAAAAAAACATTAACATCAGAATGGGTACATGTTATGCTTAGAAACAATTAACAGAAATTGCTGCGTATCTATTATAAGAGGCAAGCAACAATGCCATAATCAGGAAAATAAATCCACTTGGTACAGCATACAAATAATTAGAACCAAATAGTGAGTCTGGTAAACAGTCAAATAAAGAAAGCTCTATACAACGGCCTAAACATTAAAATGGGCTTGGAGGGCCCGACATGGGTAAATAAATCCGAGCAAAAAGAAAATCTATTTCGGCCGTATGATGGACCAACAGGACAGACAACAAACAGTCCAAACACACACACTTTCACTCATACGGGAGGGAGAAGGGGAAGGAAGGGGATGGGAGAGTAGAAAGAGGAAGAAGGAGGAGCGAGAAGGGGGAGGAGTTTGGGGCTTCTTGTATGTAGGTTTCTATTGCTTTTTTTTTTTTTTACATAAAGGGAACCTGTCCATAGAATTTGCCACCTTTGCTGAGGACCGCACAAGCTAGAGACAAACATGCTGTTTCCAGCGCTGTGTCCCTTATTCAGTAAGGTGCAGGAGTTTCAGAGCATTTAGTGCTCAAACCTGGCAGAGTGCCATCTCCTCTGCCAGAGATGAGTCCAGTTTATTCATCAGCAGGCATTGGCCTCACCCACCTGCCATTTAGTCACAAGTCTCTACCTACTCAAAGTAAGGCCTCGTTCACACGGCTTATTCTGCCGCGTATTGGCGCCGTCTCCGCTCGTGGTTGCGCTGCAGTACACCCAATCCGCAGCATCAATACGGTAATCCACTGACTCATTTTGAGAACGTGAAATCCTCGCCATCCCCGCTTCGGCGAATCCGCCGCGGGGGAGAAAGTGACATGCACATTATTTACGGCGCGGACGCGCCATAAACAATGCATTGTCTATGGGGCCGGGAGCGGCGGCCCCGCCGCGCTCCGGTCCCGCCCCTTATTCACGGCGGATTTGTGCGCTCAATACGGCGCACAAAGCCGTCGGGAATAAGCCGTGTGAACACGGCCTAATAGTTTAAATCGGCCGTGAGTGGGCGGTGCTAGCTGTGGGTGATCGGGGCTAACACCTGCTCATCAATAAGCTGGACTCATTTCTGGCAGAACTGGCTGCAAACTGCCAGATTTGAGCATTAAATACTCTAAAACTACAGCATCTTACAGAATAAGGGACACAGCTCTGGAAACAGCAGGTCTGTCACCAGCTTATGCTGTCCTCAGCCAGGGGGGCATAATCTATGTGGCAGGTTCCCTTTAAAATAGGTTTTATCATAACAGATGTTGATGGCATAAAGATAGGATATGCCATCAATCTCAGATAGAGATCTCTAGAATGGTCCCAAAACTCCCTGTTCTGAATGGGAAAGTGGTTGCCCTTGCACGGTGATTCTGTATTCATTTCAGTAGGAGTTTCAAGTACAGCCAAATGCAACCTTCTGACTGTACTTGGAAATCCCATTAAAATTAATGGGGAGTCACTGCCCAACGGGGGAATTTTGGCGGCCGTTCTGTAGATCCTTTCAGTATGCCATCAATGCCTGTGATGGCAAAACCCCTTTAACTGATGGTTTTAAAGAATAACTATCTTTTTCTAAACTGCATGATGTCAGAGGTTGTGATCAACTGGGCTCAAAGTGCTTGGACATCTTTTGCTCCCTGGCCCAAAGGGGAAGCAGTGCATAGCTGAACACCGTGCCCCATCAGATGTAATCAGCTCTGCTTGGCTTTCATCAGATAGGAGGAGTTAGCTGTGTATTGACTCGGATTACTGAAAACCTGAACACCTTTAACCTGGTCATTTAGTCTGTTTTTATGAGTCCTGTACTTGTAGACATTTTAATTCACCCAGAAAATAATTCCAAAAGGGAGACAAGCAGACTGGTGCTGTTTATCATTTTTTTTATGTTGCTTTATTATTGTTGTACTCTTCCTTGGAGATTTCTGGATTTCAACTTGTTTGCTATGTTGTGCCTTTTATATTAATAGAATATATATGTTGCAAGGTATTGAATAATATTTTTCTAAGTTAATTTTCAGTCTGTATTGTCATTCTGTGCGCAATAATAGAACGACGAGGAAAGGAAACCTAGACTACAAGTCTCTGCCTTAAAGCTTAAAGAATAACATGCTCACTTAACTAGTATAGTGTCCCTTTAAGGAAATCTGAAGATAAAACAAGAGACTGCAAAACACACACTGTTCATTTGTCCAAATTTAGAATAGTTGTAGTGCTGTGAAATGAAAATGCTCCTAAAAAATCTGCATTCTTTCCCTGTGTCTGGAAGAGGAAACAGGATTTGCTTGGGCTGAGATAAGTAGCTGTTGACTCGAGCTCTCAAGAAGTTAAGGGCTGTTGATAGATCAGCAACAAGTGCCTGTTTACTTAGGGAAGCTGTGTGAGTGAGAGCTCTCACTTTACCATGTTAATTGTTAAGAAAACATGTCAAGAAGAGCAACACTATTCAACACATTTAAGGCCCATGCACACGGGCGCACGTGAGTGCAGGAAAAGGTTTCCATTTTCTTGCATGCTTTCATAAGGCGTAACTATTTACTGATACTTGTGTTTTAAACAGAAAATTGGAAATCTTTTAAAGGGGATGTCTTCTGATGAATATCGTTAAATTCAGCTTCATTTTGTATTCATGCTAATTAACAAAAGAAAACTTTATATCCTTAGATAGTCCTGGAATAGTGTTAGTATAGCACCACCTATAATTTATATGTCATGGCTTTACTGGAAATATGCCAAGTTGGACCCAGATGCTAGATCTTTTGTCTCTTTTTGAGAAGAAACCCCTGGTTTAGTGATCTGGATGCCTCGGTACCGTCTTTTCTGCTTGATAGTGGAGAAGACTGCAGTGGAGCTTGCTTAGCCTTTCCCCTAAGAAGTAAAAAGAATGCAGCAGCTTCAGAGGCTGCTGCCTTACTCCATCTGGGATTCCAAGTGGAGAAGAAAAAGAGGCAAGTTTTACTGTCTTGCCTTTGCTGTTCCACTTACCATTCTGCTTGATTACTGGAACGATCCTAGATAGCGAAGAAACAGTTTGCAAGAAGGCAACTAAATACCATATATTTACTATAACCACCACCCATATATTCCTAGCACAAAAACTTTACTTTTAATGAAATTCTATCTGGTATCCATTTAAAAGTAAAAAATGGGCAGTTAGTGGGTGCTGACCTTACTCACTGGGGTTCCCTTGAAAACAATTGTTTATGTACTGCCTTTGTGTCCCCACCTTTAGGAATCCAGATAGCAAAAAATTTGCAACGAAGGCCCCTTTACAACCACCACCCAAATTTGTAGCACAATAATTTCTTTTAAAATTTAGTATATTAAAACAGAAATGGTCATGGTGGTAGAGACGTAAATCTTCAACTCTTCTTACTTACCATTGTGAGCGGTGATAAATTTCATGAGTTCATCTCCTTTCCAAACACTCCAACTTTGATAGAGGCAACAGGGATATGAGACGTTAACAGTGACCTGTGGAGGCAACCCAAGCCATGTGTGTAGCTGTGTTGTATCCATATCAAGTAGAGGACCTTCACACACACAAGTCTTGACTAGAGCCCATGGGATATAGAAGGGTATTGGACAGTTCTTCTACTTTCTTCATTCTAGAGATTTCATTTTTTTTGGCACGGTCTACTAACTTTATGGTTGGTTGAGAGCGGTCAGCGGCTTGACCTTGCTGCTTTCATACAAAACATCCTGATGCTTGCTAGCACCAGGACCTGGAGTAAAGACCAAACTGTGGTTTACTTTTTAGAAATGAATGGGCCCAATTATATTGCAGGGCCCATTCCTGCCTGCTGGGAACCTGACCAGAGGTAATAATTATATAAGTGGCAGGCATCTGTGATTGTTGGTCCTGTTCCTGACCCTATAAAAAGGCACTGGACTACTTAGCATTTTGGAGTCCTGATTCAGCCATGTGAATACAGATACACAATATATTAGTAACAGTTGTTTCTATTTGCGAATCTTTGTGCCTTGCATTTAGATGACTGCATGTATGTAAATATGTGTTTGTGTTTTTTTTCTTGTCTTCCACCTTATCTGGAGTTGGAATGTCTGCACAGCTTAATCGCATCTGTGGATGAAATAATAGCAATATTGAGCACTATATAACACTTTTACATGTCTCTTGGCAGTTTGAGAGAGTGCTGTTTTAATCATTTAGGTGTATATGCAAATTTGTGACATGGCATTTGGTTTTCACAATAGGATGATCTCTGCTCTATCGGATTTGTGTGCGCATATGTAAAATATATGTGGCATTTTAACAGGGTAATCATTTCCACTGAACAGGATTTGCCTCTGGTGTATTTTTATATATGAAATAGAATTTATATCCCTTTTATTGGATTTTATTTTACACACTCGGTGACCCTTGTACCATGTTAAAGATTGTGTGAAACTGCATGTGCTTTGCAGATATAACTGATTTTATTAAATCGCTGAGGTTTGTAGCTTTCTAAATTGTGTTTTCTGGTTTTACTGTATTTCTGGTAGCTGGTTGAGGAGTCTAGCAATGAAGGTGCATGCTGCTTATCATTCTAGAATAGTATTTTCTGCATGCCACAATGCTTGAGAGGAGCTTTATTTCTTAGTCCGCTTTTAGGCTGGGTTCATATTACGGTATTTGCTACATTACAAGTATCCGTTAGGGTTTTGGGGGGAAAAAGGTCAACAGATACCGCAAAGTAGATGTGACCAGCCCATAGAAAGTGGTAGAACAAAGGTAGTCCTATGTGCAATATATTTGCTCTATTTGCTGGCTTGTGTTTGCTTTTGGTGCAGGACACAAAAGCATGGTATACTGGTTTATACAGTAAATACCATAATGTGAACCCAGTCTAAGGCTGCATACCCTGTTTCCCCGAAAATAAGACAGTGTCTTATATTAATTTCTGCTCCTAAAGACGAGCTAAGACTTATTTTTAGGGGATTTTTTATTTTATTTATGAACAATAATTCACATTTATTGTTGAACAAAACATCAACATGTATTAATATACTGTAGTGATTTCATCACAAACATCAGCATAAGCAGCCAAACTCTGAATTTCATAACAAAAAATGCACTATGTCTTATTTTCGGGGGTGTCTTATTTTCGGGAAAACAGGGTAGGTAGGTTGCAGCACAGTTCTCACCACTCAGCCAAACACATAGTCTGGTCTGGTTTACTGTAGCTGCAATGGACTGTGGAACATAGCAGATACCATAGTGTGAGCAAAGCCTAATGCTGTGTAGATTGGTTGTGCCGTACTTTTGGCCCCACACAAAAAATGTTGTTGGTTTACTGCTAGCAGCCATAGATTGTGGCAAGTAGAGGTATTGCACACAAAATGCCCCTACCTTCTGTCTCTTTCCCCCTCCTTGTAGATTGTAAGCCCTCGCGGATAGGGTCCTCTCTCCCTTTGTCGTGCCAATTGTCATTCATCACTTATCACTGTACTCGTTTGACTTATGTAATGTAGTAACCCCCTCAAATGTATCAGCGCCCTGGAATCAATGGCGCTTTAAAATTAATAATAATAATAATAATAATAATAATCATGACACTTGGTTGTGATGTAACCTGCTGCGCCTGGCTATCTCCATCTCTACTGTAGATTTTGAATGGAGCGGCATCTTGTATGCTTGGCCATCACTCAATTTAAACTCCTCCTTACTGTGGTCATGCAGTAAGAAAGAACGGGAAGCTTCAGACCTTAGTTCTAATGATCAGTTGGGCTCCCCGGTGATTAGACCTTTATCAGATATCTTGTAGAAAACCCTGTTAAGGAGAACTTTCCTTTTGAACACAACGTGATATTGAAAAAAAGTAAACACACAATTTTGGAATAATTATTGCATTACTGTATAACGCAAATTTATCCTGCACCTATGTGACCAAATCAGTCACACTTATGAAAAAGAAAAAAAAAATTCAATTTCTAATTCTTTTTTTTTTTTGGAGGGGTGGGGGGGAGAATTCTGACTCTCAAGCTTTTTAGAAGGACTCACTTTAAAGTTTTTGTGATGGTCAGTGATTTTTTTCCCTCCTTTTTGCTGTTTGTACTAAGTTTATGGGGTGCTCCAATGCATATAAGGTGTGCAGATGTGAAGAAATTATAGGTTGAGACTATGCAGAAATAGAAGGTCGGCTGTAACGAATGTTGGTACAAAAGAATATACAATAAATGTTTGCGATAATATTCGTTTATCAGTGAAATACTGTATGTGTGTGTTTTCTTATAAACAATTGAAAAGCAAGCACAATGGGGCAGATTTAATATGGCAGCTGCGCTTAGACAACACTCTGCATGCTTTATGCCATTATTATGCATTTTAGACAGTTTTTAGACATTTCTGCACTGTGTTCTTCAAAAAGGACTTGTCTTTATGGAAAGCAGCGTGTTTAATTGGAAAAGGATGTAACTTCACGTGTGATGTTGTGCACCAAAAATCTAAGCAAACTAAAAAAAAATGGTGTAAAATTAGACAAAATAGTCTAAACATGTGTCAGATTTATGAACATCCTCAATAAATCCTCAATGCCTCAATAAATATTAAATAATATATCATGTAGTGTAACAAAACAATATAACATACAACTCAAATATGCAAATATACAAAAAGTATGAAAAAAAGTATGAAAAAAAGTATGAAAACCTGTATGGAAAATTCTATCAATAAAACTAAATGTATTTTTTTAGGTTTGTCATTATTGTCTTTGGACATCAGTTTATGAGTCCATCAAAATTTTCAGCATTTTAAAAAGGCCTTTCAGACTATTCTCAAGTGAATTAATCAAGAAAGCTTCTAATTTTTACCAGATTTGTTACTTGACTGGCAGGGATATATGTTTGTAGTGCCTGCAGTATAGTGTACTGCATAAAATAATTCTTCCTTTAATAGCCAAAAAATACTCCTTTAAATCATTGGGCAAGCATTCCAATAATACTAAACCATATACCAATAATTAGACTGAAAAGACCTACAATGTAAAATAAAGACAAATTTGTATTGATAAAATACATTAAAATACCAAAATACCCCCCAACAAATGTGAGCTCACACCTCATATATGCCCTAAGGCTATGTTCACACGGATTAACTGCGGGGCGTAATTACGCCCTGCAGTTACGCCGTGTGGCCGGGGGTGGGGCGGGATCGGGGGAGGGAGCGGGGGGCCGGCACCTCACGGGCCCATAGAGAAGCACTGCTAGCGGCGCGTATACGCCGCTAGAAAGTGACATGTGAATTATCTCCCCCCTCGGCATATTCGCCGAGCAGGGAGAGGAGACGTAATCCATAGTTCTCTATGAGAACTGTGGATTACCGTAATGACTGGGACGTATTCAGCCCGTAATTTGTGCACTTCGGCGCGTAATTACGGACCGAAATACGGCCCATTTTAAGCCGTGTGAACATGGCCTAAGAATTATAGTGAAGTATATTAGTACCCATAAAGCTATAACATCTGTATGTGACTCACATTTTCCTAAACAATCTGAGAGACAGACCAACTATAGGAGAACACATGGGGGAGGGGGGGCTGTTAGCACGCATCCATCATTCGTGTTTCCCCCAATAACATTTGGTAACTCACAGATGATATTTTTGATTGAAGTTGGTCCTTTACTTTCCTCTTGTTCTCCACGTGGTCTTCGCTGTCAAGATGACTTTAGTCAACCATGTCTAGTCTCTGTAAAGTTTGCTTCATAGAGGTTTTAGGTTTCTCGCTATCACAGCTTATCCCCTTCCTGTATACAAGAACAAACTACATATATAGAAAAAATACGCCTTCAGGCTAAAATGTAACTTTTATTCAAATTTACTGATAAAGGGAACTAAAAAGTCCCTATCGATCCCTAATGATACTGAACCTAAAGAAAAGTAGGGATACCGCCCTGAAGAAGGGCGACCCTACTTAGGAACCTAACCTACCTAGCCCTAAACCAATCCCTAATCTATCCAAGAATATATAGCATTAAATCCTACAAACATATAAATAGAAAAATAGTGACTAAACTATAAAAATAAATTACATACTAATGATAAGAAAAAAACTAATTAGAGATACCCAAAAAGAAAAAAAACAAAACACAAAAATAAACAAATATGATAAGAATACTACACTAATAAAGCAAATAAACAAATACTAAACTAAGCACAATAATATATGCTATAAAGTAGGAGCGAAGTTATAGTAAGTTAAAACCGTGCACATAAGGATAGATGAGTATTCCTTAATATATATGTCAGCACAGTAATATATACCAAGAGGGCTAAATTGCCATGAATAAGAACTTCACATCACAGATTAAATATATGTTCATTAATCTACATTCCATCTATGTTCCAACGCGTTTCCCCCGGCAAAGATATAACGGGTTCATAAGGGAACAGCACAAATATTTCAAGAAGATGGAAACTTACGTCCCTTTAACAGTGAAGGTCCATATACAATAAGGCTGCCTGATAGCTCGTACTGGGATCCATAATGTTCAACAAGATATATAGGCAAGATATAAGATGTAAGGTAGGCTATACATTCTTGGATAGATTAGGGATTGGTTTAGGGCTAGGTAGGTTAGGTTCCTAAGTAGGGTCGCCCTTCTTCAGGGCGGTATCCCTACTTTTCTTTAGGTTCAGTATCATTAGGGATCGATAGGGACTTTTTAGTTCCCTTTTATCAGTAAATTTGAATAAAAGTTACATTTTAGCCTGAAGGCGTATTTTTTCTATATATGTAGTTTGTTCTACTACGCCGGGCCTCTATATCTCAGGTTTACTCTTTCACCTACTATTTATAAAAGAGAGTATGTAGTTTTTTTCCCCTTCCTGTATACCCACAGAAACTCTTCATAGTGTCACACACTGTCACCTCTAAATATAGTTGTGCCACACTCTGTGTCTCACGAATGTCATGCTGCCACATGGTATGCCTAGAAAATTAAAAATATCAGACAGTGTCCCTTGAGTATGCTTTTTTTATTACAACTTTGACCAACCACTAATTTTGTGTGAGGTGTGACAACTAGCATTAAAATGCTGGATGCCTCCTGAACTCCAACAGTACTCACTGATATCAATCACACATAGGCTAGATATATGAAAATTCAATTATTTACTTATTTTTTGCAATTTTTGCTAAAACAGTTGCCTGATTTGGCATAAATTGTAAATAAAAAGTAAATAATTACAATTTCTAGCCTATTTGTGATTGATATCCCTTGAATATGCAACACGCTGAGCCTCCTGAATATAATGGTTTCATACAGTGTATCTCTTGAATATATGATGCCACATACTGTTTTTTTACTAGAATGCTGTCCTATAGTGTACCCTTCAGTAGAATAGTACCACATACTGTATCCCCGAATATAATAATACCACCACATACTTTGTCCCCAGAATATTATAATAATGCCACATACTATATCCCCAGAATATAATAATAATACCACATACCGTATCCCCGGAATATAGTAATATTACCACATTCTGTATCCCTGGATTATCATACCACATACTAAGGAATATCATAAGGTCCCTATATCTTTATGATATTACAATATTGCCACACTATTTTCAGCGTGACATAATAATAATAAATCTATATGCCTCTGAACTCCAACAGTACTCACTCACCACATACTATATCCCTGGAATATAATAATAATACCACATACTATATCCCTGGAATATAATAATAATACCACATACTGTATCCCCGGAATATAATGCCACATACTGTATCCCCGGAATATACGATCACATACTGTATACCTGGAATATAATAATAATGCCACATACTGTATCCCCGGAATATAATGCCACATACTGTATCCCCGGAATATAATACCACATACTGTTTCCCCGGAATAAAATAATAATGCCACATACTTTGCCCCTGGAATATAATAATAACTCAACATACTTTATCCCCGGAATATAATAATGCCACATACATTGTCCCCTGAATATAATAATACCACATACTGTATACCCAGAATATGATGCCACATACTGTATCCCTGGAATATAATAATAATAATGCCACATACTATATCCTAGGAATATAACAATAATGTCACATACTGTTTCCCCAGAATATAATACCACATACTGTATACCCAGAATATAATAATAATGCCACATACTTTGTCCCGGAATATAATAATAATGCCAAATACTGTATCCCCGGAATATTATGCCACATACTGTATCCCTGGAATATAATAATAATGCCACATACTATATCCTAGGAATATAACAATAATGTCACATACTGTATCCCCGGAATATAATACCACATACTGTATACCCAGAATATAATAATAATGCCACATAATATATCCCCGGAATATAATAATAATGCCACATACTGTATCCCCAGAATATAATACCACATACTGTATACCCAGAATATAATGCCACATGCTGTATCCCCGGAATATAATAATAATGCTACATACTGTATCCAAAAGCAAGACACAAGGCCGTACTCAAAGCTCAATGGCTGGATTAAAGACTGAACCCAGTAGGAGGCCCCTGTGCTACTTCGGAAAGATATAAACAGTTGCAGAAAGCTCATGCCCCCCTCCACTAGGGGAACAACTGAATGATAAAAATGTCACCTTAAATAGGTACCAGTTCACACCAGTATGCAAAAAAGCCACAGTATAATATATATATATATATATAATATATATAAATATATATATATATATATATATATATATATATATATATATATATATATATATATATAGTAATAATGTATTATATGCCTTGACAGTCTTAAGATTTCATTGTATGCTGCACAGATTTAAGACACTTTGTGCCAGATGCAGCAAAGCAGGCCAAAAACATAACCAAGCCTACTCCACATTTCACCATATGTATGTTTTAGGTTTTTTCTGTGCTTCATTTGTGCGTCTGTAAACATAGAGCTGAGGTATACAAACATGGAAGAGAGAAACATAGACCGCACATCCTTACACTATACGTTTATCCAATGCTTCTCAGCAAAACTACATAAAAAAACGAACAGGAGGTTCTTAGTATACTTTTGCGCAAAACGTATAGGCCCACTTGCCACGTCGTGGCGACCTCTATTAAGTGGGTCCCTACGCTAAATGGGGGTAACGCTGCATGGCGGCCACCACCGCAGCAAAAACCACACAGATGAGGGGCACTGCCCAGTGGCCCAACAGCAGCACTGCTGCCAAACCTAGTCCCCCAGCTCTGGACCGCACCACCCCACCAGCACAGTATCTCAGCAGCAATGGCCGCCACACAGCACCACCACCACAAAAGGAAAGGTGGACACTGCTCACCTTTCCAGGGCTCCCTGTATACAGACTGCAAGAAACAGGGCATTAACCCTTATACAGACTACTGCTAATTAAAAACACCTGGGCCAAATGGGGAGGAGTGCTGATCCATGTTGTGCTGATGTAACTTGCCAAGCAGTTCCAGTTTTTGTCTCATCTGTCCATAGGCCATTTTTCCAGGACATAGTGGCTTGTTAATATGCATTCTGGCAAATTCCAGTCTTGCTTTTTTATGATTTGCTTTCGGCAGTGGTTTCCTCCTCAGTTGTCTTCCATTAAGTCCACTTTGGCAAAGACCGTTGCGGATAGTGCAAACTGACACTGATGGACCTTGTTCTTGGAGTTCACCTCTAAACTTTGGAAGATGTTCTGGGCTTTTCAGTTACTATATGTTTTATGCATCTCTTCAATTTGTCATCTATTTCCCTTTTGCGGCCACATCCAGGAAGGATGGCTACAGTCCCTTAAACCTTAAAATTATAAGTAGTACAGTATATCCAACATTAGCAACAGGAACATCAAGCTGTTTCAAGATGGTCTTAGAGCCGTTACCTTTAACAGGTTTGTCTATAATTTTCATTCTAATCTCCCGAGACAACTCTCTTTTTAGCTTTCTTTGATCCGTGTTCAATGTAGTACACACCATGATGACAAACAACATAGTGACTACTTTCTACCCTTTAAATTCAGACAGACTGAGTTTCAAGACTACTCAAAGGATACACCTTAGTTTAACATTTCCTTTTAGTTACATTATTTTAAATCGTGTCCAGGGGTACCATGATGTTTGTCCTGGCCAGTTTCATAAGGTTTTTATTTATTTATTTTTAATTGAACTGAAGTTCAAATGCAATGTCTGATTTTCATTAGTCGATTTTTAGTAAATGTATTGTTACATTTCACAATTTCAGTTTATTTCAGTCACCATCAGGGGCATTGCTAGAGCTCTAAAACATCTGTGGCATGGGCCCTTAGTGTTCTGTTTTGCTCCGTAAGAGCTGGGTTCTCACAGTATTTTTTTATGATACATTGGGAATTGCGGCACATATTTTGAAAATCGGTGCTGACAAATTAACTTATTTAAAAGCGCTCATACAGTTACCAAATAATACACCTATACATGGACCAAATATGCCATACATATTATTTTTATTTAAAAAAAGAAAAAAAAATACCAAGACCTAATAATATTACTACAAAAGAACAAATAATACTGCCAGACTATGACCAAATGCAGCCACCACATGTGACTACCAGCTGTATGCTGGCGCTTTGCAGGCAATTATTACCACCATACAGTGACCATGTAGTGGTAGAAACCAGTTGTATGCAGGCGCTCTGCAGACACATAAGTGATAACACTGCAGTTACATCCAATGACTCACAGGTGACGTCTTCTTTGATGGGAGTCGTTTTCTTTCTTTTTTCTTCTCCACTTGACCCAACCACAGCTCTTCTCTGCAAAATTTCTTACATAAACATTTTTGAATAATCATTTTTTCCAGCACCTATGTACCTACATTTATATATCTCCCTACTTAATGGTGGTCTTTATAAAAAAGCATGGTGACATCTAATCCCCATAGCAACCTGCTTTCCTATGATAGGAGAGCTTGGTGCGTGCTGTGGCGGATGGAGAGTTATTAATCGTTCCTATATAGGTCTCCATTAGGTAGGGACGAATATAAAAAACCTCAGTAGGTAGGTATACATCACCCTGGTAGGTATTAAATAAGTCCCATTAGTAGGTAAGTATATAGGTACCCTTGGTAAATATGTCCACTCAGTACGTAGACAGGTACTGTTTATATGGCATCCTGTAGGTAGTTCATATAATCCCCCACAGTAGACACAATAGGTAAGCATATAGCCCCCCGCCCCACTCCAGAAAAAGTAACCAAAAAGATATGATAGCCAGCGTGGTAAGTAGGTAGTTACATAAGTGTTCAGGAGGTAAGTAGGTACAAAGAGCACCCCTGTAGGTAAGTATATGGTTACTTTTAGTAGCTAGGATGGTATATAGACCTCCTAGTAGGTAGGTAAATGTTGCTTGCTTAGGTTGGTATATAGGTTATCCCAGTAGATAGGTATATAGGTCCCATAGTAGGTTTGTCGGTCTATAGGGCCCTCATAAGGTTAGCAGGTATATAGGGTCCCCCAGTAGGTGGGAAGGTGTAAAGGGCCCCTAGTACGTTGGTCCCCCCAGTAGGTTGGCAGGTGTATTGGTCCCCCAGTAAATCAATAATTATATAGGCACCCCCAAAATGTAGGTGAATATATATATCCCCCCCAGCCGGTTAGTAGTTATACAGTGTACCCAAGTATGTAGAAAGGTACTTATGTCCTCCCGGTATGTTATAGCCCCCCCCCCCCTTATTTGTAAGTAGATACATACAGTTGAAACCAGACATTTACATACACGATCTAAAAATACACATATGCATGTTTTTGGACATTTGGGACAGCCCATATGATGATGTCATGTCTTTGGAAGCTTCTGATAGGTTTATTGGCAACATCTGAGTTAATTAGAGACATGTGTGGATGTATTTTAAATACAGCAGAAACACACGGCTTCTGTGTGTAACATCATGGTAAAGTCTAAAGAATTCAGCCAAGATATCAGGAAGATAATTGTGGACTTTCACAAGTCTGGTTTATCCTTTGCTGCAATTATATAGTGTATTTTTATATAGTGAATGTAAACTTCTGGTTTCAACTTTATGTCCACCCAGTAGGTCATAGGTATATAGGGTTCATAAATATCTAGTTAGGTATATATGTACTTCCAGTAGGTTACTTGTATATAGAACCCCTTAGTTGGTTAAAGGTATATCAGCATTGTAGGTAGGCATACAAATCCCCACCAGTGTGTACACTGTGTGCAGAATTATTAGGCACATGAGTGTTTTGATCACATCATCCTTTTTATACATGTTGTCCTACTCCAAGCTGTATAGGCTTGAAAGCCAACTACCAATTAAGTAAATCAGGTGATATGCATCTCTGTAATGAGGAGGGGTGTGGTCTAATGACATCAACAGCCTATATAAGGTGTGCTTAATTTTTGGGTCAGAAGAGAGATTTGACGAACTCTGAAAAGTCCAAAATTGTCTTGCGGAGGGATGCAGCAATCTTGAAATTGCCAAACTTTTGAAGCGTGATCACCGAACAATCAAGCATTTCATGGCAAATGGCCAACAGGGTCGCAAGAAGCGTGTTGAAAAAAAGGCGCAAAATAACTGCCCATGAATTGAGGAAAATCAAGCGGGAAACTGCTAAGATGCCATTAACCACCAGTTTTGCCATATATTTCAGAACTGAAACGTTACTGGAGTATCAAAAAGCACAAGGTGTGCGATACTCAGGGACATGGCCAAGGTAATGAAGGCTGAAAAACGACCACTTTTGACCAAGAAACATAAGATAAAACGTCAAGACTGAGCTAAGAAATATGTTAAGACTGATTTTTCTAAGGTTTTATGGACTGATGAAATGAGAGTAACTCTTGATGGACCACATGGATGGGCCCGAGGCTGGATCAGTAAAGGGCAGAGAGCTCCACTCCGACTCAGACGCCAGCAAGGAAGGTGGAGCTGGGGTACTGGTATGGGCTGGTATCATCAAAGATGAACTTGTGGGACCTTTTCAGGTTGAGCATTGAGTGAAGCTCAACTCCCAGACCTACTGCCAGTTTCTGGAAGACACCTTCTTCAAGCAGTGGTACAGGAAGAAGTCGGTATCGTTCTAGAAAAACATGACTTTCATGCAGGACAATGCTCCATCACATGCATCCAAATACTCCACAGCATGGCTGGCCAGTAAAGGTCTGAAAGAAGAAAAAATAATGACATGGCCCCCTTGTTCACCTGATCTGAACCCCATAGAGAACCTGTGGTCCCTCATAAAATGTGAGATCTACAGGGAGGGAAAACAGTCCCCCTCTCTGAACAGTGACTGGGAGGCTGTGGTGGCTGCTGCACGCAATGTTGATCGTAAACAGATCAAGCAACCGACAGAATCTATGGATGGAGGCTTTTGAGTGTCATCGGGGTCATCGAAAGGTGGCGATATTGGTCACTGATTTGGTTTTGAATGTCAGAAATGTTTATTTCTAAATTGTCTGTCGTTATATTGGTTTATCTGGTGAAAACAAACAAGTGAGATGGGGATAGATTTGGTTTTTATTAAGTTGCCTAATAATTCTGCACAGTAATAGTTACCCGCAGAAACAGATATTATCCTAAGCTAGTCAAATCTAGAAAAAAAAACACTCCAACCTCCAAAAATATTAAGCTTTGATATTTATAAGTCTTTTGGGTTGATTGAGAACATAGTTGTTGTTCAATAATAAAAAGAATCCTCTCAAATACAACTTGCCTAATAATAATATGTTGGTAGGTATGCTTGTCCAATATAGAAAATGAGGATTGCTCATCGATCACAATACGTTTCACCATTGTATAGTTATACACGTTGCCCAGAGAAACTCCATGTCAGACTCCAGTCTTTGAATCCAGAATTTGTTAAAATAAAACAATCAACTTTTATTTGTAAGGTCCCATAAAAGAGAAACAATGCATTAAAAACAAATAAGCACGTAAGTATGATCCATACTCTACATGTTTCAAGCCTACTAAAGTCTAGGCTCCTAATCGTGATTAAGAGCCTAGACTCTTTACGTGCTGGATTCAAATTCTGAGATATATATGTCCCCCTTGTAGGTTATAGACATACAGGGCTCCCAGTATGTAGGTAGGTATATATGTCCCCCTAGTATGCTGTAAATATATAGTGCCCCACAGTATGTAGGTGGATCCATAGGCCCTGATTTCAGAAAATAAATAAAATAATACTCATCTCTTCCCATTCCCCTGCTGTTTCCGCACAGGCAACGTGACAACATTGTCACACCGCTTGTGCTGTATACTCCATTGGGCCGAAAGCCTGCTTTCGTCCCACCCGTGGGGAGGACGCGTATACAGTTGAAAAGATGACCGCTGCTCTGGGCCCACAGCAGCAACCCAGAACACAGTTAAGCACTGCTCTGTGGGCAGATTTCTGGTTTGGGGCAATGGCAGTTTTACCCAGGGCACCGTTGTGGACCGTTGTGAATTTTTTTTCCTTTATTGGAAGGGTACTAACAATTTTGTCTACGTGGGTATGTTGGTATCCTAAGGTTATTCACTTGGGGCAGATATCTTTGCGACTGTCTTTTTAATCTGGCGTCTTCAGAAATCCTTGCATATTATTCTGAATCAAACCCATTCAGATACCTTTTATTTACTTAGTTATCGTATTCTTTTATATAACGCCATTATTTCCCACAATGCTACGCAAAGATGGTCATTATTTGCATTGGTCCCTGTCCCTATTGGGGCTCACAGTCTAAATTCCAGATTAACCTATCGGTATGTTTTTGGAGTGTGGGGGTAACCCGAGCAAACACGGGGAGAACATACAGACGCCTTGCAGATGTTGTCTTTGGTGGGATACGAACCCAGCACCCCAGTTCTGCAAAGTAACAGTGCTAACCACTGAACATGGAACAGAT
The DNA here is from genome assembly GCA_025379985.1 of Phyllomedusa bahiana. Taxonomy (NCBI): domain Eukaryota; kingdom Metazoa; phylum Chordata; class Amphibia; order Anura; family Hylidae; genus Phyllomedusa; species Phyllomedusa bahiana. Next base: position 144,110 of record JAODAL010001858.1, read on the forward strand.
TTTTCTGAGTTTCTGCAACAGATCTACCCCTGCATTTTAATTGCAAATCCAAGCTTAACCACTGATCTGATCAACCGAACTAACAGCATCAAAAGGATTTATTATTCTGTTATTTTACACACTGAGACTTGTGGTTGTAAATGGCGTTTATGGCCAAAATACAGACGGTCGTCTTGTGTGAAATTAGTGTTCCACTTGTCGTCTCTTTTGCGTATCTTTACTGCAAGTTTCAAAGGTTTTACATTTGCGCAACGCAAATTATAAGGAAAACGACTCTGGGATGTACACGCTTATAGCTCATGCACAAAATAGGTCTTAGCAGGGCCGGGACAAGGCATTTTAGTGCCCTAGACAAGTACAGCCAATGGCGCCCCATCACTCCCCAAAAAATTGCAAACCCCTACACTAATTCCTCTCGCCCCTGCTCCAGGTCTTCTCGCCTCCTCACCAGTTCCTCCCTTCACCCTGCACCAGTTACTCTCCCCTGCATCAATTACTCTCTCCCCCCCTGCACCACTCTGTCCCCTGCACCAGTTACTCTCTCCCACTTAGTAACTTCTTACCAGTCATACCTGCACCCAGGGGCGTTGCTAGGGTCCTAAAACATCCGGGGCGCAGGCCCTCTGTGTTACTTTTTGCTCAGTAGGGCTGGGTTCACACGGAATTTTTCACGCCACATTGTGAACTGCAGCATGTATTGTTACATAGAAAAACCTTCTGTTCCTGTCACTAATTTTCTGCATATTCCACATAGATCCTGTCCATCACCTCAGCAGTCACTGTACAATGAAAATCAGTGATGACAAATTTGCTTTTTCAAAAGTGCTCACCTACATATGACAGTGTAATACCCCTAAATAAGTCACTAAATAATCCACCGAAACATGGAGCAAATCTACCAGACAAATGATTGTTACTAAAAAACACTCCTACAAAACCAAGACCCAAAACTATTACTACTTAAGGATCAAGTTTGGATGAGAAAATTAAACTTAATATTGCCATGTTAGAAGAGGACATTATTAAAATCAAGAAAAATAAATATCAGCGTGATGCTCTAGATTACGAAACTAACACCGTCTATGAATGGGGAGAATGGGTGAGGAATACACCGCGATCCATTCTAAAATCTAGGAATCGCAGACCCTCGTACACACCATTCCAGAATAGACGCAAGGTTAGTTTTGGAGATGTGGATTCTTCTGAAGATATCTCTGATGATCAGAGCAATAATACTCCTGTCTCCTCACCTGCAAGCGGAGAGACACAATCTAGGCAAAATGAGATTCGTTCAAAAAACGGTACCGCAGAGCAGGAAGAAAACACAATAAAAAGGCATCCACAACGAAACAGAAGGTTTGCCAGGAAATTCTACAAGCAAATGAAGTAGTCAACCTGTCTTCCTATATTCTTACAAAAGAGGAAATATCTTTATTGGCTAAAGGTTTGGGGTATGCACCGGACTTTCATTTTGATTTGTATCAGACTATCAAAGATGTTAATGGCTTTGCAAGAAGTCTCACAGTCAAACGACATTTTCAAGACTCACAATTAGTAAATGAAGTAGGAAATGTTTCACAAGAATTAATTATTTCACACCATGATATTCAGGATAGTCAGGACAATCAGTACCTCTCTAATAACCATAATTTTCTTTTTCAGGAGTGTGTTTGCATTAAAACTTTAAATGATCTTGATGATTCTTCTATCCAAATCATTGAAAATAATATTACATTTAACACTAAGAATAGAGATTTTTACCCTTTGATGTCCAGGTCTAACGCAATGGATAAATTTCAGGAGTTAGTTCAGAAAGAATTAGTTGAATTACATTGCGTGATAAATAAGAAAGCTAATTATTATAGTCAACAGGATAAGAAAAAGAAAACTATAAGTAAATTACGGGCAAAAAAAGATTTAACCATTCGCAGAGCGGATAATGGTGGCTCGGTTGTTCTTTTGAACACTGAGCTATATGTATCACTGAATAATACATTGCTACAGGATACTGACACCTATCAAACCCTTACTACCAATCCCACCAAAAGGTTTTCTGAAGATCTACTAAATATTTTGGAGGAAGGTTTAAAATTGGGGTTAATCAGTCAGAAAGAATATGATTACCTTGCGGTTAAAAATCCGATCACCCCAATTTTCCACTCCCTACCGAAACTTCACAAAAACAGATTTCCACCACCTATGAGACCCATAGTGGCAGGCATAGGTTCTTTGAATGAACATATTTGTGAGTGGATAGATGTTTTATTACAACCTTTAGTGAAAAGGTGTTTTGGATATCTGAAGGATTCAAAGCATGTCTTACAGATTATAGATAACATCGAGTGGAAAGAAAATTTTAGTTGGCTAACTTGTGACATTGAGTCACTTTACACAGTAATCCCACATCATTTGGGTGTAAAAGCAGTGGAATTTCACTTGAAAAAGTACTCCAATTATAGTGAAAATCTTATAGATTATATTCTCATGGTTATTCCATACCTACTTTCACATAATTACTTTATGTTTAACAACAAATTTTATTTGCAGAAGATAGGAGCTTCAATGGGAGCCAAGTTCTCCCCTTCATTTGCAAACCTTTTTGTTTCCTGGTTTGAGGAATGTTTTGTTTTTGTAGATGATAACCCTTTCCTGGATTGTATTCACTGGTTTGGGCGTTATATAGATGACGTCATCGTCATCTGGAAATCAAATACTATTGATGCACAAAATTTTGTATCCTATCTTAACAATAATCCCTTTGGTCTATTTTTTCACTAGTCAGCTCCATGTCACTGACATAAATTTTCTGGATCTATTATTAAGAGGTAATGTTGAAAATAAGTGTATTTCCACTACTACATACAGAAAACCTACTGCAGGCAATTGTATTCTCCACGCCAGCTCGTGTCATCCAGCACACACACTTAATGCTATACCGTATGGAGAGCTCGTTAGAATTAAAACGAAACTGCTCCTCTAATGAGAGTTTTGAAATAGAAAGTGGAAAGGCCATAGAGAGATTAAGCAATAGGGGCTATCCAAAATGGTCCCTAGATAGGGCTCTTAACAAAGTTAATTTACGGGAAAGAACAGATTTATTATATAAGAAAAAAGATCATACTAGAAGAACACAAAACCCTATTTTCGTTACAACGTATAGTAAAGAATACAATCGTATCAAACATATTATCAACAAATATTTGCCAGTTTTATTTCAAGATGATACGTTGAGAAACTTGTTACAGGAGGGTTGCAGGTTTGCCACTAGGAAGGCTGCCACTCTGCATTCTATTCTTTCACCTAGCTCAGTCACAACTAGTGGAAAGCGGAAAACATGGTTGAAAATAGAAGGTTTCTTTCGCTGCGGTGTCTCTAGATGCTCTTGCTGCAAATATGTGACACAAACCAAAGAGGTACAAGGTTTAATTGACAATAACATTTTTGTTATAAAGGAATTCCTAAACTGTGAATCTACTAATGTAATTTATTGTATTGAATGTACACAGTGCAATTTAAGATATGTTGGATGCACTGCGAGACGCTCGAAAGATAGAGTACGGGAGCACATTTATGGAATTGCTCATGTGGACACTCACAGTGTCTCCAATGTTTCAAAACATTTTCATTATGTACATGAAGGAAATGTTTCAAGTTTTAAAGTTTTTTGTTTAGAGTCTGTTCTGATTGGAAAAAGAGGTGGTGATAATAGGAGATCTTTATTGAATAGAGAGGGCTATTGGATATTAATGCTGAATACCACACACCCCTCGGGACTAAACTTCAGAACAGACCTAATTTTAAACTATTAATGTTTGTATGTAATGATATACTGTTTACTCCGCCCAGGAAATGGGTGTTTCCCTTAAAAGGAAGTGAGAGTTAGTAAGTCCTTGTTATGACTAAGAATCGTTGGATTTGAAACGCGTCAACGAGGCGTTGTTTGTTGCACTGTCTGTGGCTTGTTTTTTGCTTTTAACCAGTTAACCATTAAAGTGTTATTAATTTTGCTGCCTTCTAAACCTATATCTGGGCTGGTCCATCATTTTTTTGCTTTCTGGAGAATTATTTCTAGCAGTCGGAGGACTTGCAGGAACCGCGCCCAGTCTAACAGGTGAGCTGAAATCATCACTTTGCTTTAAGGATCAAATAGTCCTGCGAGACCCTGACCGAACGCGACCCCCACATGTGACTATCAGTTGTACATTTACCACCGCCATACAGTGACCATACAGTGGTAGATACTAGTTGTATGTAGGCTCTGCAGAAATATAAGTGATTACACTGAGTTACATTTAGTGACTTACAGGAGACGCCTTTTCGGAGTCGTTCACTTTCCCTTTTCTTCGCCACCCGGTTCACACCTTCATGCTGATTTCTCCCGGCCAATACTCGTCCCTGCAGATTTGGACACAAATATCTTAGAATTCTTACATTTTCAGCCACTTCTTACTTATAGGTATATAGTCCCCTGAGTTAGACAGGTATATATCCCCTCAGGTAGGAAGCTATATAGGTACCTGCAGTTAGAAAGGTATATATTTCCCCTCAATTAGGCAGGTGTATATATAGGTCCCCATCAGTTAGGCAGGTATATAGATATCCCCTCTCAGTCAGGCAGGTGTATATATATTGTACCCTTAGACAAGCAGATATATAAATATAAGGTCACTCAGGCAGGTATATAGGGGCACTCTAGCAGATATATAGATATAGGAGCACTCTCAGGCAGGTATATAGGGGCACTCAGGCAGGTATATAGATATAGGGGCCCTCAGGTAGGTATATAGGGGACGTCGGGCAGGTATCTAGGGGCCCTCAGGCAGCTATATAGATATAGGGGCACTCAGGCAGGTATATAGTGGCACTCAGGCAGGTATATAGATATAGAGGAACTCAGGCAGGTATATAGGACACTCAGGCAGGCATATAGATATAGGGGCACTCAGGCAGGTATATAGGTGCACACAGGCAGGTATATTGATATAGGGGCACTCAGGCAGGTATATAGGGTCACACAGGCAGGTATATTGATATAGGGGCACTCAGGCAGGTATATAGGGGCACTCAGGCAGGTAAAAATAACAACATTAATACTCACCTTACTTGTTTTCTGGCCGCGTGCTCCTATTCAGGCGGACACTGGAGGAGTGAGGACGTCATCATGTCGCCAGCTCCGGACGCTCCGGCATCTCCTCGGGCGCACAGCATATGACGGCTGTGCAGCCTTGGAGATGGCAGCGTCGCTATGAGCTCACTTCATCGCGCCGCTTCCCAGCTTAGCGGCATGGGGCCGTGGCGGGTCTTCAGCGCTATGAGGACTCAGCGGGCCCCGCTGTGTCTGACAGTGTCTGCAGAGCAGGGATCGTTAACTCATAGAACAAGTTTGAATGAAATCGGAGGCATACTGAGGTTTAGTTGCTTTTTTATGCACCAGCATACCAGCGCTGTTACAGCTCTATCCAAAACAGAGATACAATTCTGTAAAAGTAGTTATTGAACATCTCACATTTTTTTGTGTCTAATTCATCCTGACTCCAAGGGGAAATAATATACCACTATATAAAATCCTAGGCAATTAAAGGTTCAGCATGGCCTCATAAACTGTCATGTTTGTTATTTTAAAGGGGTTTTATCATTACTCGGTTTTGCAGACTTGAGCTGCTTTTATCAGTTTCAAATCCAGGGGCGAGTCTCTCCTCTCAGCGGGCGTGTATCTCCTCCGAGGAGGCGTGTCTCCCCTCACTGAAGAGCTGTGACATCATCATTCTGTGTGTACAGAGGAAGGGAAAGGATGTCTGGAGATAACAGCTCTACAGCCTCCTGCATGCTTCTCTTGTCTTCATAGCTGTCAGCTCCAGGCTGCACAGGCTCCTTGTAACCAGAACACCTGCATTACTGAAAGCAGTCATACATACAGCCTGAACTGATGACACAAATGTGAGAAAGGCACACTGCCCACCCTCTGTTATCAGGCAGGAGGTAGAGCAGAATGTATAAGGCTGTGTTATGTGGGTGATGGGAACAGAGTGTATAAGGCTGTTATGTGGGGGAAGAGCAGTGTATAAGGCTGTATTATATGAGGGGATAGTGAATCTAACTGCTAGACACTCACTAATTGCCCAGATTCTTTACATAGAGCTGAGATAGGAGCATAGAGAAGCTGAGGCACTTAGTTTCACTTTCAATTTCAACAGCTCAAAGGAGAGTAAGCACAGAAGATATGCAGCCAAACACAGTATAGGGGGCGTGTCCCATACAGGGGACATGTCCGAACAGGCTGAATGAAATGTCACTCAGCCAATCACAGAAAAGGGGCGTGTCCCGTTCAGCTGCTGCAGAAATAGCTATAAATGCACAGATTAGCTCATAGCTGCTATACTATACTATACTACCAATTGCAAACTTGCTTATTTTTATTGTCCCCATCATTAACGATATGATCATTGTAGCGAGAAAACCCCTTTAAGGTTCTATAGAAGTCAGGGTATACGCAAGACCTAATCAATTCACTAATAGTTTATAATCTGTGTTCTACATTTACTGTCTCACTTCATTTAATAACATATGTTGTTTTGTGATTACAAACCATTTACTGTGACAAATATACATCAATAGCAAACATCGAAGGGAGCAGATATTTTTGTAGCAAATCACCTAATTACTAATGTTCTTTTTGTTTTTAGCATAGTATACTGTAATTTTTTTTTCTGTAACTCTTTGCTTCAAAGAAGTGTTAACTTTTAATATTGGTTCATTTTATTTGTTTATATTGCTTTTTTCAGTGTAAAATAGCATTTTACTTTTGGTTAACTGCTTTAACATTTCCATACTATAGATGAAGATAAACTTTAGATTAAAGCCAGAAAAAGGTACTTTCTGCTGGCAGTATTTTACACAAATGAAGAACATGTACTATCATATCGTTCTGTGGGCTTTTGAAGTTTAACTTTAAAATGGTTTATATGTGGATGGCAATATATATATTTATGTAAAAAGATATAATATTTTCTAGGGCTTTTATAACGTAAGACTTCTTGAACGGCTCACAGACTCTGCAATATTTCAAAGGCATCTCAAGGCTAAAGGAAATTTGTTTTTTAAACATTATTTCACCGTCATTGTACTCACCAGCTTTTCTTCATATCCAGTACAACCATTTCTTTTATTTTTAAAGGCATCATATTGGTGGAAGCATACAACCATAAAGCTATTTCTTTTATATGAATGCTGTTTGTATACCTTATCCTAACTATTGGTGTGTGTGTATTTTTGTACATTTTTAAATATGAGCAGGTCAACTTTCTGTGCTGATGTTCCAGAACAGCTAATCCTATAGTCCTTTGTTTCTATGGCCTTAAAACTATTTTTAAGGATGTGCTTACTGTGATCTTTGCCAGAGACGGAGGCTGTATGGTTGGCTATTGACTGTCAGACATGTGGCTTCAAAAGGAAGTAGAGCCTAGAGGAACAAGATGGGTCACATCGATCAGACCCCCACCAACTGGACATTGATGGAATATTCTACCAATATGCCATCAATCTCTTAAGAGTTCCATAACAAATAATACAGTTCTGTCTGCCTAAAGTCAGAACTAGAGGTAATTTCTGGTTTATGCAGCCAATTTTAAGTTCAATAGCAGTTGCATATAGAAAGGTACCCCAAGTGTTGTCATCCATACTGTTATCCTTCAACGGTTTGATGAAGTGAGGCAAGGAATTTAGTAGCTTTTACATAACTTTTTTTTCTTGCTAATTCTAATTTATCTGAATTACCATATATACTCAAGTATAAGCCGACCTGAATATAAGCCGAGGCACCTACTTTTGCCACAAAAAAAAACGGGGAAACTTATTAACTTGAGTATAAGTCTAGGGTGGAAAATGCAGCTGCTACTGGTAAATTTCAAAAGATAAAAATGGATACCAATAAAATTACATAGGCAGGTATAGGCAGTTTAATATCCCCCATAGCTGTGTAGAGGCAGGTATATGTCCTCCATAGGCAGTAATAGGCAGTTTAATGTCCCCCATAGGCAGGTTATTGGCAGTTTAATGTCCCCTATAGGCAGGTATATGTCCCCTTTGGCAGATTATAGGCAGGTATATGTCCCCATAGGCAGGTTATAGGCAGGTATATGTCCCCATAGGCAGATTATAGGCAGGTATATGGCCCCATAGGCAGGTAATAGGCAGGTATATGGCCCCATAGGCAGGTTATAGGCAGGTATATAGCCCCATAGGCAGGTACTAGGGGAGGTATATGGCCCGCATAGGCAGGTATATGGCCCCATAGGCAGGTAATAGGCAGGTATATGGCACCCATAGGCAGTTTAAAAAATAAAAATACAAGTACTTACCTTGCTTCCTCGCTGCTCTGACTCCCAGGCGCTTTGCTCCGTCTTCGGCACAGGCAGTGTGATGTCATCAGGCTGCGCACGCAGCGTGATGACACACACTGCCTATGCCAGAAACTCCGGGCAGCCGCAAGCCTTCGACTGTCCGGAGTCCACTACGGAGCAGGGAGCGCTCGCTCACTCCACCACAGTGGTATCTTTACCTGTATGCGCTCCGGAGGGAAGAGATCGCCGACAGCGCCCGGGCCACGGCAGCCCCCGGACACTGTGGGCTGACTCGGCATTCAGAGTTCTCATTAGCAAGTTCCATAATTTCAGGAAACATTCAAAGTATTTTTCAACAATACAACAATTGTAGTATTTTTATAGCAAAGTTGTTTTTATTGTCCATTTTCTTGTTTTATGTAAGGTAATGTTTTGGTATGAAAAATCATGACTTTGTTATAATGATAATGTCTTTATCAATGAAATAATGTTAGTCTTTTAAAGAATTTAGAGTTATACAATTTTTCTTAATTTTAGAAGTTAAATGTTTTAATTTCAAAGAGATAAAATCACCTAAATAAACAGATACTATTAAAATGCAGTCTTACTTTCTCTCCATTCCACTTAATTTATTGACTTTCTTTTTAGCAGATAAATACTAGTAAGAGAGGCGTGCAGTAATTTACATTGGATAGCATCCTAACAATTAAATGTAACAATGACAGTATAGGTTGGGGCTAAAAAATAGGGAGGTTGTCTAATAGCGAATGTCTTTTCAAATACTGAATATTGCATAGAGATTAGAAAGGATATGTTCTTTTATGGATGTTTTGGTCTATCTCAGTGTTGTGTCTTCTGTATAAAACACTATGCCTTTGATTAGTACCATAATGTATGGTAAATATGCTTTTTGTCTTTGTTTTTAGTCTCCTGCTGAACAGGCCAAAGCAATGCTGCAGATGGTTCTCCAAGCTGCTGGTGAGTGATGGTAGATGAAGGTTTGCATTTGTGAGACTGAAATAATTACCGAGCAGAAACTACATTCTGTAACACACCTCATTATAAGGCTGTATTATGCACTGCCACTGCTGCAAAGTCTATTTCTATCATTATTTTAAAAAGAAAAGAAACTCATTTGCAAGAACAATGACAACAGAAAGTAACAATTATTTGCATTCATTTTGGTATGGCAATTACATTGGCTGAAATATATCCACAAATCGGAAATAAGTAGACGATCATCTTTATAACTTGAAAGAGTAAGTAACTTGCACAAGGTGCTTTTTCAGGGACACCAGACTAGTATCTACTGTCTGCAGCAGGTGTGAATTTAAAGGGTAATGTGAAAATGTTTTTGCTGATGTGTATGTAATTTCTCTTAAAATTAAGAGTAGAATAGATGTTTAGAAAAATACTTACAGAGATGAGTTACAAATTGCTCTACTTAGTCATCTGTAGTGAGTAACCATATGGTTGTTCAGAACAAGAATGTAGAGGTAGCACTTGTTCCTGTATCTAGGTGCCTGAAGGGGCTCAAATGCTTCTCTGCAAGTAATATAAATAGCACCTATAAGGTAAGTGACCCTGTTCTGCATGAACCCTATTAGAAGTGGCCTTTACAAGTTAAGTTGTTCTAATTTTGAACATACATTGCATATACAATTAAAAAAAGAGGTTTATATACACTATATAAAAAGACACATATGCATGTTCTTCTCACTATCTGACATGAAATCAGAATACACCTTACCCGTTTTAGGTCAATTAGGAACCAAAATTATTTATATTTGCCAAATGCCAGAATAATGAGAGCATTTTTAAGGCATTTTTATTACTTTTTGCAAAGTCAAAAGTTTACATACATTTCATTAGTATTTAGTAGCATTGCGCTTAAATTGTATGATTTGGGTAAAATGTTTTGGATATCGTTCCACAAGCTTCTCACAATAGTTGGTAGAAATTTTGTTCCATTCCTCCTGACAGAACTAGTGTAACTGAACCATGTTTGTAGGTCACCTTGCTTTCACCTGTCTTTTCAGCTTTGCCCATAAATTTTCAATAAGATTGAGATCAGGGCTTTGTGATGGCCACTCCAAAATATTGACTTTGTTATCCTTAAGCCACTTTGTAACCAGTTTGGCAATATGCTTTGGGTCATTGTCCATTCGGGAGATCCATTTCCACCCAAGCTTTAACTTTCTGGCTGATGCCTTGAGATGTTGCTTCAGCATTGCCACATAATCATCTTTCCTCATGATGCCATCTATTTTATGAAGTGCATCAGTCCCTCCTGCAGCAAAACAACTCCATAACATGATGTTTCCACTCCCGTGTTTCACAGTTGGGATGGTGTTCTTAGGTTTCCAAGCTTCTCCCTTTTTTCCTTCAAACGTAACAATGGTCATTATGGCCAAACAGTCCAATTTTAGTTTCGTCAGACCACAGGACATGTCTTCAGAAATGTAGGTGTTTGTTCCTGTGTGCATTTGCAAACCTTATGTTTCTTTTGGAGTAATGGCTTCTTTCAGCCCATGTTGATACAGTACTTGTTTCACTGTGGATAATGACACAATCTTACCAGCTTCCACCAGCATCTTCACTAGGTCTTTTGTTTTTGTTCTTGGGTTCATATGCACATGTCAGACCAAAGCACATTCATTTCTGAGACACAGAACCCATCTCCTTCCTGAGTGGTATGGTGGCTGGACATTCCCATCTTGTTTGTACTTGCATATAATTGTTTGTACAGATGAACCAGGCACCTTCAGGTATCTGGAAATTGCACCCAAGGATGATCCAGACTTGTGCAAGTCCACAATTCTCTTCCTGATACATTTGCTGATTTCTTTAGACTTCCCCATGATGTTATACACAGAATGCAATGTGTTTCTAGTATGCATAAAAAATGCATCCACAGATGTCTCTAATTAACTCAGATGTTGCCAATAGACCTGTAAGACGCTTCCCAAGACATGACATCATCATATGGGCTGTCCCAAATTGTTTAAAGGCATAATAATCCTAGTGTATGTAAACTTTTGACTTTGATGAAAGTAATAAAAATGGCATTTGGCAAATATAAATAATTTTGGTAATCCTAATTGACCTAAACATGTAAGGTTTATTCTGATTTCATGTCAGGTAGTGACAAAAACATGCATATGTGTCTTTTTATATAGTGTATGTCAACTTCTGGTTTCAACTGTAGGTGTTTGTCATTATAAGAGGTGGGTCAAAAATTATCCACATTGTAGAATTATTTTTTTTTAACTTTGATAAAAGACAAATACATCATTCTTCGATATAATCTCCCTGCTTTTCAATACACTTTGTCCATCTGTCAACAAGCTTTTGTATTCCCTCATTAAAAATGTTGTTGAGTTGTGAGCACTGCTGTCTTCATCTCTTTATCAGACAAGAATCTTCATGCTCTTAGGGCTTTTTTCAGGAAACCAAATGGAATAGTTCAATTGGGCAAGGTCGGGTCTATAGGAAGATGCTTTAACACCTCCAAACTAAGTTTGTGGAGAGCATTGCAGTATGCAGATATGCATTATCAGACGACGACATAACACCCTTGGTTAGCAATCCTCTCCATCTTCATGACTGACACTTGTGCAAACTTTCTTGAACTTCTCTATGCATTCATACACACTTCGCTGCAACAAAATCCTTTCTGTATATTGTGCACACAGTAATCGCTAAATATTGGCACCAGACACACCCTCAGACCACAATAAAACAGACCACTGCATGCTGCTCTTCTTTCATGCAAATCACCAATGAGCGAGCCATTTTTTCATGAACTAATGTAACATGGTCCTATATGCACAGAAATGACTAGGCAGACAGCTAACTTAGTACGAAAAGCTGTGACCGTGCAGCCAACAGAAATTTTAATATCACTGGAGTGCGAATCATTTTTGAATAAACCACATAGATGAAATATTGTATATGGACTATTATGTGAAGTCACACCTATTTAAAACACCCACAATAATATTTTCTATGAAAACATATTCTCCACATTTTAAAATTAACAGTATCTGCATAAAATAGTGTGGTTTAAAGTCTTTGCTCATAACCATGGTAAAATCAATTGTTTTATTTCATTATATTTGTGTTTTTTTTTATATTGAATTTCCATGTGCCTTATTACCTATATATCGATGTTAGCTTTAGGCTTGACACTGATACTTTGCTGAGCATGGTTATCTTATGGGTGTGTGCCTCTTTTCTCCAGTAATCGAATGGTTACCCATTAAACAGTATCCTTTGCATTAACTTAGGCAATACATTTTTAAGGTCTCATTTATACAACAATTTTTGAAATCCATATAACACAAATCCGAAGTATGGTTGTAATACATTTAAAGGGGCCGTAAACACATAGTACAATTTTTGAATGTGGGGATACAGGTTGGTTCCAGAGAGTGCAACCCTACTGCATTTCTTTGCCCGTAATACAGTGCATAGCATGGCTTTGCGTTGTGCACCATGTTATGGATGGAGATGCACATTTTATCCCCCTGATTATGATTTTGTTTGCCTTGATCAGAGCTGGCTTTACTAAATAGGGTCAGAAGTCTGAAAGGGTTACATTTATGGTCCGTGTCAGTAGATCGATGCTTTGTATATGCCTGAAGTACTAAAGATTTCTGGTTTAAATTTGATACAGTGCTAACCTTATTGTAGTATACTGTATTTCAGTTAACCATGCTCCAAGTTATTTTAGTCTATTTACAAACAAAACCTCAAAACAAATAGATAATTTTTACTATTACCGCTTCACTCACACTCTAGTTTTTCCCTCCGTTTACTTCCTTTATACCTTAGAACATTAGTTTATTATATTTGAAAATACCAATTTTTATTTCTTCTAAATCCCTGTAAAAGTAAGATTGTGTATTGGTAGCTGTAGAAAATATTCCCATCTTTTCCAATAAAGTTTCCAAATAGCGTTATATTTTCTCAGTTTCAAATATATGCATTATTCTCCATATCTTTAATATGCTTTTGAAGCGTATAATTATAAAATAGATGTGACAGCCCAGCCCTCAAAAAGAACAATTTGTTTATTCTTCACATAGCTGTCAACCCTCATTTCTCTAATTTAACACCTTGAAATGTATTAAAAATACAATGAGATATATATCATTTTGGCCTCAGTGCTTTGGATTTTAAGCAATGTTTAAAAATATTTTGACACCTTAATGTTTAAAAAAAAATTCTGAAGTGAAGACTGTAGAATTATGCAGTAAGGTATTACACTGCATGTGTACATAAACATTATTCATAGTTATATATATATATATATATATATATATATATATATATATATATATATATATATATATATACACACACACAATATTCAGCAGCGCCTCTGCTGCTTTGCCTTCTACCTACTGTGCATCCTGGTGACATTTTTTCTTAGGTAAGCAGCACACATGAACCTAGCCGTCCAGATAATGTAAAAGAAGATGTGGTTCACAAGATCAGGCCACTTCCATTTTAACTTTGTCCATCTCTGATGTTCATATCCCTCGTGTGGATACTTTTGACAGAGGACAGGGGTCAGCACAAAATACAGTAATCTGTGACATACTGTATGTTCCGAAATGTCTAGATCATAATCAGCCTTAGAGGAGTTGTCCACCTCCCTGTTTTAAAGTAAAGTGCAGAATCGAGGCAATGTTACATGACCGCTGCAGCCAATTGGCGGCTGCACTGGGGATGAACAACCTATGGGAACCTGAATACAATAGAAAACCTGTTGAGAGGGCTGGCAGCTGGAACAGAGGTCATTACAGAAGCACGCATGTTTTTTGGGGGGTGTTTTTTTTTCGTTTCAGTAATTTGTACTACAGTGGCTCTTTTGTGGGGTCAGATATAAGCATCTTCACTTAAGCATCAGTAAGCCTTGGTGTTCATCATGGCGTCACTAACCTACCAGCTGCCTTTCCTTGGATCACCTTTGGTGGCTTCTGACCACTGCATACTGGGAAGACCCTGCATGATCTGACATGGTCATCTTGCAATTACAATCTGGCACTTGTCAAAGTCAAAAAACGTGAAAATGCCTAATTTTTAATCCCTGACTATGACTTCAACAACTAATAATAAAGATACATATAATAAAAATGAATATATAATTAAAAAAGACCTCTCCTAATCCCGTGTGAACAAATTACCAAATACTAATAAGACTTCTTTCCCTATTATTCACCATGTTACTTAAAGAGAATAAATATCTCCCTAATAATAATATCAGAGTAGTCGCCCAAAAAGGGGCGTCCCTACCAGGTACCTCATCCTATTACATAGATTTAAGATTTGACTTATGTATTTATGTGCATCATTATTGATATATTGTATCCCTAAGATAAGGAGTAACAATATAAGGAGGATTTTGACAACTTGAACATCAATATATTGTAAGAGACCAAGGGGTAGAGTGGTTGATGGGAGATATGTATCACCGAGGTGGTTGGCCTTGGTGATATAAAAAACCCTTTAGTTGTTGTCAGTGATGTTATGGTGCTGACCATTTGTTATTAATATAGTTAGGGTCTGGGTTTTTTATGGAGCAGCCGGAGAGTCGGATGGGAAGGTTGCTCCCAGTCTCCAGCCCAGGCCTTCCCAGGCATATATAAGGCAGCTGACACAGCTCAGGGTGGAACAGTCTGAGCAAAGCTGAAGGCTTTCTGTGAGCTGTGGAGACATCACGCTGCCAAGTGTTGCTGTGGAATTTGTGCCACTGACCTGGTGATTTTGTTCCTTAATGTACAAATTTCTGTTGCTGCTGAAGAAAGGACTGAGTCTGAACTGGTTTTGTTGATAAGCTGAAGTAAGCGTGGTTTTTGTTGTTGTTTGGCGTCTAAGAGAAACATGAACTTTGGTTCACGTTTGCACCTTAACACTTGTGTCTGCACTTACCATGACTGCCACTGAGCGAAAACCCCCACAATACACACTAACAAATCACTGCTATTTACTCTTGCTATGTATTCTATTCTTCTTTCCTTTTAAAAAGTCCCTTGAGGAGATCGATTGCTATTAAGGGAAGATCGAAACATGTCGGGACTTTTTTTGCGAGGGCTTTAATAGGTTTTGTGATAGTAATAGGGTGAGTTACCAGGCAGGGACACCCCTTTCGGGGCGACTACCCTGATATCATTATTAGGGATATATTTAATGTCTTTAATTAACATAGGGCGTAATAGGGATAGATGTCTTATTAGTATTTGGTAATTTGTTCACACAAGATTAGGAAAGGTCTTTTGTAATTATATATTCATACTTGCCAAAGTCACTCAGATCCTTTTACTCATTTTTCTTGCTTAAAGGGGTTTTGCCACGATGTAATGTTGATGTGGGATCCTCCAAAATGGGTTTTTAATCACTTTTCTAAATATATGTGATTACAAAAATTGCAGTCTGAGAGCCTACGGTCCTTACTCCTTAGTTACTTAAAAGCTTTATTAGTACACCCGACAAAAAGGTGGCTGGGCTTTCACAAGGACTTTTTATCTGATGAAGGGGGTGAAGAAGCTTTTAAGGCCCGGGGAGAATATGTTGTCTTTTGTATACAGAATCACTAGTTGTAGTGTGATTATTTGAGTAAGATCCCTGCATTTATCTGATGGCAGAGAACATGAAGAAGCTTTCAAGCTGCTGTGGAGAGAAGCTGTTTTCTTTTGTATACAGAATCCACTAGTTGTAGTTTGATTCTTTGAGTGAACATTTCACATGATCCCTTATGCATGGCTCTGTGCTCTGGCTGTGTCTCTCTCTCTCTTAGCTCAGCATGGCTTGTTTACATTGGCGTCTTAGCAGATAAGGCACGTCCTGGCAAAACCCCTTTAAAACACATTGCATTCAGTAACCGACTATTTATGTCTAACTAGTTGATAGGTTGTGGTTTATAGTTAAACGGACACTATTTTTTATTATGTATCATTTAATTTCATCAGTATTTGTCTTTGCAATTTTGACTATTTAGGTGGTTTTGGCTGATGTAGAAATATTACTGGTGAAGTATTGCTGGGTTAGTGACACATAAAAGTAGTAGTCACATTAGTAGAAGTGCTAGCTATTATTTGGATGTGCTCTTGATTGATTACATACAATTTTCATGCCCTTTGTATGCCTGTACATTGCAGCCATTTTTCACACTGATTGTTTGTATTTAATTTTAACTGGTGTATATAGTAAAAATGAAGATATTAGTTCTAGCCAGAGAGTAAATGCTGGCGTGTAGTTAAGAATGTCTTCTGGTCTCCGGTTTGTGCCAGAAATGTGTTTGTAACCTCTGGAGACAATTTGTTGTAATCTTGATGCTTTAGTTTTGTACAGTCAGTCCTTTATCCCTGGCTATTGTTTATCTAATGTGGAGTAGAGAGTGGACTATATTAGAACAAGAAGTTTGTTTTAGGTATCAGTAACTATTTTCTCACATTTTTAGATTTCATTTGATTACATCATTAGAACAGAAAAGTACTTTTCAGTGTCACAACGTGATGAAAGAGCTTAGAAGGAAAAAAATACATGAACCGGGATAACAGAAGTGTGGCTGACATGTTTTCCCATGACTTGGTCTGCAGCCTGACACTTCTGTGCATGTGAGCTAACATGGCTTAATTGGGGATTCACACTAGACTTCAGTTCATTTAGGAGTAGTCAAAGGCTCAGCCGCAAAATGCCGCACGTTTGCCCAGATCTCCGAATATTTATATACAAGAATAGCTTCTTCTGCTCAGGCTAACAATATCACAGCTACTTCCCATGTTTGAGCAGATGTTAAGCAAGCCGTGGCTGAATATTAATTTTGAGAGGGTGGGATGTTTTAAGCCCTTCTGAAGTGGGCTGGTTTCCCTGCCTGGCTTACAATGCTGCATCCCTGGAGGGAATTTTCTGCTAAACCTCTTTATTTCACTCCCTCTATATGGACTCTCTCAAGTCAGTATAAGGCAGATCATCCCTCGACTAAATCTCTTCAGCCTTTGTTATTGGGCTCTGTAGACCTGTAATTAGGCCTCCTGGCAGGCCTTGCAGGCCAGTTAATGGTCATATGGAGATTCTATGAGGCAGACTGGCTTTGAATAAATCCTTGGTTAGGGATAGGTTTATGGGTCACTTCCTACCTGGACCAGGCTTTGTCTGTGTGCCCTACGGGCTGACAGGGAGCAGGTTCCCTTGACCATGGACAGCTCAGTTTGCTTCTCAAGCCCTACCCTGCTAATCTCTAGTGTAAACAGAGGATTTAGCTGAGCTTCTGTCACTTGCCAATCCACTTGGGTGTTAGTAAAGCTGTTCATGAGACTTCATTATACATCAGTACAGAGTCTGTGAATCAAGCTCACGCTGCTCAGGGCCACTGACTGGGGAATACCGGCATTTTGTACAGTAGCCTCTTAATATTGCATTCATATATAGGTTAGTGTCTTCTCAGCCAATGAAATTAAAAATACACTTGTTCTTTATAAAACATTTATAAATTTGTTACAACTTTGAAATGCAAGAAAACAAAAGAATACCAGCGTTTGGAGCAATGTGATACTTTCAGCCATATTGCTTGGGTTTCCCCAGTGTAATACTTGCTGAAGGGAGTGATCGAATTATGTTCTTGCAAGTTCTGTTTATCCTCGATACAGGTTAGAGCACACAGAAGCCTCAGCGTACGAGCTATGTTTTGGTTTTATGTGGATAATGTACTTGGACCTGATAAGAACAAAGTATTCAAATATATTCAGCTAACTAATATATAAAGGAAAAGAGACTGCTTACTACAGAATCAAAATAGACGATGACAGATGTGTCTGGAAGGACCACATACGTAGAGCCTCTGATTTAAGTCTGCTGGAACTAATAGGATCATTGGTTTACTTTCTTGCATGCCATTTTTTTTTGTCTGAGGACGGCTCAGTTAAGCAGGTTATTTTGTCTCCAGATATGCAAAATGATCAAGTCAGCAGCTGGTACTGAATATGAAATGGAGACTGACAGCAGAACACTGACCAGCTTTGTATATTTTTTGTGACACTTTTCAGTTATACGGTACAAAAGGTTTAGACTTGTATACCATATAGCTGATTTATGTGCAAGTGAATCATCTGGAAGATGTCAAGATTTCATAGATTTCAAAGTGTATCTTTAACATATTCTTAACTGGTAATGGTAATAATTCTGCAATATTAAACCTTTCTACAATACTTTACAGTGTGTACATAACTATTCCCAGGATGCAAGACAATGATTTAATGTATAATTCAATTATAAACTCAATAAAGACTCAATAACGTAATAGATTATGGACCTACCTATACAAAGGTGGAAACATATTTTCAAGCACAAGTCAACAAAGAGAGCCTTTTTTATCAATCATACCTTGCAAATTATTTGTAAGTACTAATCTTAATAAATACTCATTAACAGTCAATAAACTGATGGCTAAAAATAATCACTTGGGCCTTTTTTGCCTTAGATCATATTGATTCATGACATAATGTGCTGTTACTTGTAGCTTAGTATTTTTTTTTCTTTTAAAACTC
The DNA here is from genome assembly GCA_025379985.1 of Phyllomedusa bahiana. Classification (NCBI taxonomy): domain Eukaryota; kingdom Metazoa; phylum Chordata; class Amphibia; order Anura; family Hylidae; genus Phyllomedusa; species Phyllomedusa bahiana. The sequence continues at coordinate 163,002 of JAODAL010001858.1, forward strand.
TGTCACCATTTATGTAGTGAACTGTTGTAAGGTGCCCTTTGGATTTTATTTGGTTATTTTTCAAATGTAATGCTAATTTGACCCAAAATCTGAGTGTTTCGATTCAAGTCAGATTCAATTGAATTTTGCCATAAATAGCCAAAAAATGTCTAATCATGATGGGAACCCTAACAGATTAGGGTTAAGGTTTTTAAGCCTTCTCAGGGTTAACTTACCTCTCAGCCATTCTTCAAGGTCCAGCAGCGCCATTGCCCCATTACTTCTCCTCTGATGTCACTTCTATTACTACAGCACATGGGTCTGGAAGTGATGGCAGAGCGATAGCTCCAGTCGACCCAGAAGGACCATGGAGAGGTAAATAGGCGCTGAAGAGCCTAAAAACCTTTACCCCAGCTTTGAGTATGGTTAAAGGGGTTGTCTCACTACATTGATTCATCTTACCTCAGTCCTGTTTTCTTGGTTTCATTTTGAATTCAGGGATGTGTAGAAGCCAGGTCTGTAGCTATAGCAACCAGTGCTGGCAGCCTATCAGGAAAGATCAAACATGTCTGTAGCTGATGCAGCCCATACAATGGGGAATATCTCAGAATAGGTAGGATACTTTTAATTAACACACATTACAAAGTGACTTGTTTTTGCAAGATTTTTAACATGCAAAAGCAATCCTTGAAGTGAGACAACCCCTTTAAGGTTAGGGACAGGAAAAAAATATTTCTGTTTGGAACATACCTAACACATTTTTTTTTTTTTTTTTACAAGTTTAGTTACACTGGTGTTGAACCAAACAGGGACAGATTCACACAGCAGTAGGGAAAGGTTTAAAGAGGTTATCTCACCAGGCTGTTTCAGAGCCAAAAGCAGATTTATGCATGCGGTCTCTTTCTGGTTAGGGTGTAGCTGCTTCTATGACAGTGATTAGCATATCAGCTCGGCATTTGTAGCGCTTCTAAAAGCACTTACATGAGAGCAGGAGACGTTATAAGTCTGTAAGTTTAGAAAGCTACAGAGCTCAAAGTAAAAAAAACAAAGGAGACTAATTACTTGTTTGAGATAACACAGTGTTCCCAAACTGCTGGCTGTCGACCTATCATCACCCCAGCTATCAGATAAGACAGAGCACAAAGAGAAGGGGAGAGCAGGACAGTAACCTAGAGAAACCTGTGTGCACTGAGAGCTGATAAATTCTAACTTATCTCCTCAACAAAGCCAAAAAAATAAAGCAATATACTTGGAAAAACTCTTCTATTTCAGGTCCTTACATGTTTAAAGCTAATATTTGTGGTGAGACAACCCCTTTAAAGACTTTTTCAAGGGATTTTTTTCAAGGGATTGTAAATGATAAATTTCTAAACTTAATAATAGGATTTGTCACTGCTCCAGCATAAAGGCTGTTGGATTACCGTGCACCTCTGTGTACATACGGTGGTAGCATCACTATGGATGTTATGCTGATACTGTAAGCTTTGATTATCTACACTGTATAAACAAGAGCATCAGGGGAAGAGGTGTAGAAATAATTGTCATGAATAAACATAGGTCCTCCCATATGTAAATTGTCACTATAAATGTAGCAGAATAATTTCAAGTGGTTCTTGGTAACTTTTCAGAACTTTGTGCTTATTCCCCTTACTCATAATCTTTGTTATTTGTGCACTTTAAAGCAAAAGCAGTTGACCCTTGTTTAATTTGCTAAGATCAGCCATCCAGTGTCTCTAATCTTTTTGTGTTCACTTAAGCTATATCCTAATGAGCTGTGATGGATAGAAGTATAGAAACTTAATGGATGCAGGTTATCAGCCTGTTGATAGTCAACATAAGAGTTCAGAATGTGCACATCCTTTGACTAAACAGACTTGTTGAGTTGTAATAGTGTAGTTTTATTTTCCGTAATATTAATTTAAATACACAAGTCTTCAGTGGTTTAACCTTTTTGATTGTTGAACGGTACAGTCCGAAATAGCAAACTTTCAAAGGTAGTTCATCAAAAAACAAAACAATCCAGCACCAATTAAAACATCAAAATATACATATATATATTTATTTACAGTATGTGTGTGTGGGTGTGAATATATATATATATATATATATATATATATATATATATATATAAAAATAATATATATATATATAAAATATAGAACAAGGCAGCAATCAGTGAATAGCACAATCCTAGAAGGATGGGTGTCAGCGACTGAATGACTGTAGACAAAAAGTCCCACTCAATATCCACAAAAAATCGCAGCACTCCACGGTTTAAAAAAATTAATAAAACTTTATTCCAACATGCCCACTGGCAACGTTTCGGCCATTACAGCCTTTCTCAAGCAGCTTGAGAAAGGCTGTAATGGCCGAAACGCGCAGTGGACATGTTGGAATAAGTGGGGGAATACAGTTGAATTCACTTTCTTCAACCGTGGAGTGGTGGATTTTTTGTGGAGAATTATATTTTTATATTATAATATAATATATATTTTATTATATAAAATATATATAATATTTATATATAATGTGTGTGTGTGTGTAAAATAAGTATGTGTATGTAACATATATATATATGTATATATATGTGTATTATACATGTGTGTGTGTATATATATATATATATATATATATATATATATTGTAGCGTCTTACTTGCGCTTGGACGCCATCTTGGACCGTCCTGGGGGTTTCTCCAGCTCACAGGTCGCCGTTTTCTTAGCAGAATGGCACTCAGACACCGGGCTCCAGTTTAACACTGGCCTCAGCCAGCTTTATTAAGGCATAATAGAAACAAACAAAACCCTCAGGCCGTCTGGCCACTGGCTACACACGTTAGTCCCTCTCTATATGTGGCCTGGACCTAGCGTCCAGTACCACCAATGCACCTCAGGTCTCACCAAATGGCATGGGCTTCCCTCAGCCTCTTGGGGGCCAGAACCTTCTCCTCAGCTTTGCTGCTTCAACATCCAGGTAGCAGGCTATCACCTAGAGTAGGAAGCTTTTAATAAGTCTCCAGAGACCTATACAATATCTGGGCTGGAATCCAGGGACCTGGAATGCGGGGACAGCCACCCACCCAACTCTATAGCTGTCCCGAAAAAGAGCCACCCCATACATAGCTGCCTTGCAGCTATTCTAGCCGCAACTGTACGTGTCAGTAATATATAATTACTGACACAATATAGGTGGCTTTTCCCCACCGATCCCAGGTTCTCGGTGGCGCATCTGCAGAAGGACTCCAACTGTAGACCCTCTACATGCGACTACCAGTGGTCGCTCTGCCACAAATATGTATGTGTGTATGTATGTGTATATATATATATAATATATATATATATATATATATATATATATATATATATATATATATATATATACGCCCAGTGCAGATATTACAGTTATTTTCACTTTTTGATCGCCTTTGCTGTGATTAAGAGCAAAGCTGTTCTAAATGCGTAAGAGAATGCAGCATTGTCTGCATATGGCTTTTTTTATATGTTGCCACTAAAACATGCAAGTTTTCTTTGGTGCTGGGAAGATGCTCCTTAATTATTGTTTCATGAGGAACACAAGTATTTACTAAAACTGACAGGAGATGTCAAGGGTCCTCTTTATCTTGTTCTGGACAGTGTTAATGCTTACTACTCAAAGGACAGAAACTAGATAAGATAGAATGAGAAGTGAGAAGATCATGGGAGTGATGTTTAGACCAAGTGCAGAGGGTAAGATAAGACCACAGGCTGGCAATTTGTTACCAAGGCACATAACCTTGGAGTATGGATCTGATACCCATATCTTTATGTTCCTTTCATTTGTGTACCCATAAGGCATGAAATAATCTGTCCTATAAAGGAAAACTTTACCTCTTGATCCCAAAAGGCGATCAAAAAGGAATAAGATTTAGAGCCAAACCTTTTTTTTTTCTAGAGAGATTGAGTACCCCATTGTCTCTTGAGGGGGCTTTACAAGAAGCACCTTTTTACCATATTTTGTAACATGACACATTTATAGATTTAAACAAGTTATTCATGTCTCTTCTTACATCTTTCTACTCAAGACTAAATAAATCTAATTCTTTTAACCATTCCTTATAACTAAGGTCTTCCGTGCTCCTTAGTTTAGTTGTTTGCCTTTGTACTTCTTCCAATTCCAGAGCATCCTTTCTATGAACCAGAGGCCACAGCTGAACTGCATATTCCAGATGGGACCCAACCAGTGCTATGTACCTAGTTAATATTATGCCCCTGTCCCAGATGTCCATCCCTCGTTTAGTACATGACATTACATCCCACTGACCTTAGAAGATTTACATAACCTGTTATTATGTTAACTGTGATCTACAAGCACACCCTGATCCTTTTTTCCCATTTTTTTCCCTGCTAGGACATATGATTCAGAAAGATTATAAATACTCAGATGAATAAAAAAATTTTTTTATGATAATTACTTTATGAATATATCTTTTTTAGGTTATTGAGCTTTTCTTATATATTCATCTCTTGTATGGTTTGAAATTTAAATCAGATAGTTCTGACTGGATGCCACCACTAACTGGAGGAGTATTTCATTATGTTTAAGCACTAAAGGGGTTTTCGAAGACTTCTTTGAAAAAAAAATCCTCCCTACCACCTCCAACTGCACTTAAAAAGACAATACTTACCTCTCCCCTCACCACCGTTCCAGTGCTTATAGAGCTCTAGTGTTCCCCTAAAACTCAGTCCCTAACTGATACTTCAGCCAATGACTGACCTCTGTGGTCACATGTTGTCCATGCAGATCTGTGACTGCTGTGGCCAGAGATTGGTTGCAGCATCATGATTCATGAATGTGATGTCATCAGTGAAGAACTGGGGGTGATGGGGACACTGGAGCTCTGGAAGAGGTGCATCGGTGATGATGGGAGAGGTAAGTATAACTTCATTTTCTGTTTTAGTGAAGTGGGAAATGGTAGGGAGGTTTTTAAAAGTCCAGGAAAACTTTTTTAAACTTGGCTGTAAAGCAGTATTGCAGCAAGCTCCTATGTAGGAACAGCTATAGTTTTGTGTCCTGATTCTCATGTTTTATATCTATACTTGCAGTAAATTTGGAGCTTTGTATCAGATAATCCCAACTCTAGCCACTCGAAAATCATATGAAATGAAAAAACTTTGTCTATTTTCCCATATACATTACCACTCTTGCACGGTGGGTGCTTGAATTGCAGCTAAGCCTCATTCACTTTAATGAGGATAAGTTACAATACTAGACACAGCCAATGAACACTGTGTAGGGTGTGTCTAGTCTAATAGTAATGCCCAGTTGATAATTTAATCCTGCATGTTCAACAGGAGTAACAGAAAACAATTGCACGAGCCAGAGTTCTAAGAAAATATGCCCCAAAATAGGTTTTATTATGGAGTATACAAGTATTTATGAAATTATGTATGCAAATAAAGCTGACTGTTGTTCTTTATTGTTGGATGGTCATCTAAATTCTGATCTGAGTATAAAAGAGGGTTGGTATGGCACTGTCAGTCCACACGTCTCATAATTGACTCCATCACAAATCTTTTCTTCAGTTCTTGCTAGTGTCTTAATTTTTCATTATTTTTTATTTTCAAATTAAATTTTTTGAACTGAAGCATTGTACATTTTATAGAGCAAATATTCCTTCTTTGCCCACCTTTATCCTTCTCATTTTATTTACACATTAAATCAGTGTGGTCTTTCGTTGATCTGCAACTTTCTCTTCCTTGTGTTTGAAATTTCTGATGGGATTTAAGTGAAGGAGCAGCATATGGCATATCTGATTTTGATGCAAATGTGCACGCTAATTATGGATGGATGAATATTTCTATTTTTCTCTTGATCTTTATCACACAGAAGTTTCCGGACTTAAAGTTTTTCAATTTACTCTGGGTTTGTGGTGGTAAATGTGGCACACATTGTCAACAGTAATTATAAAGCAGCATGGCATAATCACCTTGTCATCCCGATCACGTGCACTGGTATTTAATTTCTCTGCGCTTTATGTATACATGTGTATGGTGAAGAATTGTTGTCTGTTCTTTACTGTATGTGTAAAATGCGTTTGAGCTCTTACATGGGGCTGAAGTGGCAGAGCTGTGTTCTGATATTGATGCATACTTTGATTCATCTCATTTTTACAAACGCCTCAAGCAACTTCTCTCCTCATGTCTCTAGATTCGGTCCCTAGCTCGACAAGCTGCAAAACACACAACCTGTAGGCAATTTTGAACGATTTCTATTTTTCATCGGCTGTTTTTTCTAATGAATATACTTAGCAGCTCTGTCACCCAAATATACCGTTCTTATAAAAACTTCTTTAAAAAAAATATGATGAAAAGGTTTATTTATTTATTTATTTTTATTTTATAATCGCCACTCTCCCCATCAGGAGAATCTGCTGAGGAATCTTCAGCAGAAATGTCAGGCCCCCTTTGTAGCTTCACTGGCAACATTGTGGTTTTGGAGGTGGATTAGCCTCTGAAATCCAGGCTACCTATTATGAAATCTGTCCTAGTGGTGACCAGGGGCGTTGCTAGGGTCCCAAAACATCCGGGGCCCGGGCCCTTTGTGTTAAGTTTTGCTCAGTAGGGCGGAGTTCACACAGCATTTTTCATGCCCCATTGTGAACTGCAGCATGTATTTTTACAGAAAAAAAACTGTAGCCAGCGCGTCCCTCTGATATTTATTCTCCCCAGAACAGGTAATCTTAGTTCTCAGTGAGACCTATGAATTACCATAATGTCGGCCCGTATGTCGGGCGTATTGAAGCGCAATTACACGCCGAACTACAGATCAACATTACGTGGTGTGAACATACACAGTGTATTTTTGGGGCATAACTGCTGTAATGTGTCCAAAGTGCGCCCCAAAAATACGGTAAAATCATAGCGGTGAGGGCTCTGGTTACTGGTTGTTTTCCCTGGAACACAGAACCCGCCCATAAAAATAAGTGACAGGCCACTTCTTTCAGGGGGAGAAGTGAAAGTGGATGGGAGGTGGCCGTATAGCGGAGCGCGCAGGTACGCTGTGTGAACATACCCTTAGGCCATGTTCACATGGTGTACTGCCGCATGTACTCTACACGCCTCAGTAAGCTGTGCATTTTGGAAGTGCGCGTTGTTCAGGGGTGTCGGCTCCATTCACTACAATCATCAGCGGCGCGTAAGCGCCACGAAGAAGTGACCTGTCCCTTCTCTCCCCAGGCGTACGATACGATCGTATTGTATGGGAGGAGACAGACGTAATTCATAGTTCTATATGAGAGCAATGGATTACCATAATTGTGGGGCACATGTTGGGTGTATTGATGTGCAAATACACCGCAAAATGTACCCTGCAGTTACGCCGTGTGAACCTAGCCTTAGCCTGGCTGCAGCAGCTAAAGACATAGGCAACCCTGACAAATGACAGGTATAAAAATTCTATTCAAATAGAATTCATCATCAGGTTGTAGTTTACATGTGTAAGGGACAAACAGGCAGGATTATGTTTTAGTCACGTGAATGAGGTGATATTTGTGTACATACATATACACACACACGTACATACACATACACACATGTATACACATACACACATGCATACACATACACACACATGCATACACACACACGTATAGACATACACACATGCATACACATACATGCATACACATACACACACATGTATAGACATACACACATGCATACACATACACGCATACACATACACACATGCATACACATACACACATGTATAGACATACACACATGTATACACATACACACATGCATACACATGTATAGACATACACACACATGCATACACATACACACATGTATAGACATACACACACATGTATAGACATACACACACCAGGGGCGTTGCTAGAGTCCTAAAACATCCGGGGCTCGGGACATTTGTGTTTTTCCCGCCTCATTGTGAACTGTGGATGTTTTTTTACAGAGAAAATCCTTCTGTTCCTGTCACTAATTTTCTGCACATCCCACACAGATCCCGTCTATCTCCTCAGCAGTCACTGTACAGTAAAAATCACCAATGACAAATTTACTTTTTTATTATTATTATTATTATTAAGTATTTTAGAGCGCCATTGAATCCAGGGCGCTGTACATTCGGGGGGGTAACACACATTACATAAATCAAACGAGTACAGTGATAAGGGATAATGACAATTGGCACGACAGAGGGAGAGAGGACCCTACCCGCGAGGGCTTACAATCTAAAAAGGAGGGGAAAGAGACAGGAGGTGAGGGGCAGACATGTATGTGGAGGAAGTAGTGACAAAGGGTTTAGTGAGGGTTGTAGGCAAGCCTGAAAAATGGGTTTTCAGGGTTTTTTTTGGGTGGTGAAAGTGGAGGAGAGTCTGATGTGTTGGGGCAGTGAGTTCCAGAGTGTGGGTGAAGCACGGTAGAAGTCTTGGAGACGGTTGTGTGAGGAGCTGATAAGGGGAGAGCAGAGGAGAAGGTCCTGTGAGGAGCGGAGAAATTTCGTGAGGGGAGATATTTGGAAAGGTTTGGGCAGAGATGTATGGAGGGGAGAGGTCGTGGAGAGCCTTGTAGGTCATGCTTAGTAGCTTGAAAAAATTCGTTGGGCAATGGCAGCCAAGTGGAAGGGATCGGCAGAGGTGGAGAAGGCGCAGAGGAGTAGCGTAGGGAGAGGAGGTGGATTAAGACGGGCAGCAGGAGTTAAGAGATGGATTGGAGGGAGCAAGGGTGCTTGACGGGGGGAGGCAAACAGAGAAGGATGTTGACAGTAGTTAAGGCGGGATGGGACAAGGGCATGGACCAGCATTTTTGATAGTGTCAGAGTTGAGGAACCGAGCGGAATGCGAGAGATGTTTTTTCAGGTGAGGCGGCAGGCAGAGGTGAGGGTTTGGATGTGTGGTTGTTAAGATAGACCCGAGAGTCCTAGGGATTACCCAGGTAGCGGACTTGTGGGACCGGTGAGAGTGTGGAGCCATTGACTGTAATAGAGAGATCAGGGGGGGGTAGAGTTGGATGGTGGAAAGATGATGAGTTTTGTTTTCTCTACATGTAAGTTTTAGGGACGTGATAGAGAAGGAGGAAAATGGGGGACAGACAGTTGGATCCGGAGAGTAGAGAAGTGACGTCTGCGGCCGGAGATGTAGAGTTGGGTATCATCAGCATACTAGGTGGTAATGAAAGCCATGTCAGGCTATGACGCTGACGAGGCCCAAGGGTGTAGTAGAGAAGAGTAGTGGGCCCATGACTGACCCTTGGGGAACACACCACTTTGTTCAGGAACTTATCACCTTCATATGACAATACCCCTTGAAATCAGTCACCAAGATGTAATCCACCGATAATGGAGCAAATCTACGCAGACAAGTGATTGTGACTAAAAGACTCCTACAAAACCAAGACCCAAGTACTATTACTAAAGTAAGCTCAAATATTCATGATCCAGACGCTCCGACCGAACGAAGACCCACCACATGGGACTACACGGCTGTACACATAGGCTCTGATTACATATTTACCACGCGCATACTAGGGCACATATAAGTGGTAGATATCTAGTTGTATGTAGACTCTGCAGAATATAAGTGATTACCCTGCTGTTAACATTGGTAACTCATCCGGAGAAGTCTGTTTTCTGATCAGTGTCGGTTCACTCGTAGTTACTTTCGCTTACTATCCGGTTCACTCCTTCATGCTGATTGCTCCCGGCAATATCGGTCCCTGAGGATTTGGACACAGAATATCTTAGAATCCTCACATTTACAGCAAATCCTTATTTTAGGTATAGCAGTCCATCAGAAGATAGGGTATTTAGGGGCACTGAAGGAGTATTTGGGGCCCACAGGCAGACGTATATGGGCCACAGGCAGGTATATGGGGGCACACAGGCAGGTATATGGGGCCACGGCAGTATATGGGGCACAGAGGCAGACTATAAGGGCACTGAGGCAGGAAGTTATAGGGGGCCACTGAGGGCAGTATATAGGAGCACTGAGCAGGTATAATAGGGGGCAAGACGGCGAGTATATAGGGGCACAGACAGGTATAGGGGGGGCACAGGCAGGTATTAAGGGGGGCACAGGCAGTATAGGGGCCAAAGGCAGGTATAGTAGGGTCGATTGAGGCAGTATATTGGGCCACTAGGCAGTGTGTGCGGGGCACTGAGGCATGTATATTAGGGGCCACAGGCAGGTATTGGGGCCAAAGGCAGTTATATAGGAGGCCACCAGCAGGTATATGGGGCCACAGGCAGGTATTGTGGTCATTGAGGCCGTATATGGGGGCATTGAGGAGTATATGGGGGCCACATGCAGGTAGATAAGGGCAATGAGGCAGTATATGGGGCAATGAGGCAGATGTGATGGGGGCAAGGCAGACAAGTATATGGGGGCTCACAGGCAGGTATATGGGGGGCACAGGCAGGTTATATTGGGGCCACAGGCATAGGTAGTATAGGGGCAACGGGCTGGTTTTTAGGGGCACAGGCATCATATGGGGGCCACAGGCAGGGATATGGGGGGGCCACAGGGCATTAGTATGGGGGCACGGCAGGTGATAAAAGGGCACAGTCTGCTATGGGGGGCACAGGCAGTATATGGCGGGCCACAGACAAGGGATTGGGGGCCACAGGCAGTAGATATGGGGCCACAGGCAGGTATAAAAGGGCACAGCAGCAAAGGGGGCCACAGGCCGGGAGATTATAGGGGCACAGGCAGTATATAGGGGGCCCTAGGACAGGATATGGGGGCCACACGCAGCATATGATGGGTCACAGCAGGGATATGGGGGCCACATGCAGGCATTAGTAGGGGGCACTGACAGGGATATTGGGGCCACAGGCAGGCTATGAGGGTCACTCAGGCCGGCATTTATGGGGCACAGGCAGGGTTATGGGGGCCACAGCAGGCATTATAGTGGCCACAGGACAGTATATAGGGGCACTGAGGCAGGTAAACGTCTATAAAAATAACAACAGTTAAATTACTACCTTTGCTCCCCGGCGAGCGCGCTCGGTCCTCTTCAGGCCGCTGCTCCTGCGGCAGCTCCTCAGGCGCACGTCCTGTGACGCGCACTGTGCGCCGAGGAGAGTGCTGAGCGTCGATCGATGACGTGATGTTTAGCGACAGCTGCCGGCTGAGGCGCACGGGGCCGTGAGGCGGGGCCTCAGCGCTGTGATGACCGGCAGCCTCGCGGTGTAGGACCTGCGGGTCCGACACTGGTCTGCGGGGGCAGGGAGGCGCTCGCTCTCTGCCTCGCATGAAGCCTACAGCTGGTGAGTTAGTGGGCGTCCAGCGGTAGGGGACTATGCAGCTGTAGGAGCCAGTCGGTGCTCCAGCCCAGGCAGAGGGCTCCTGGAGCCGGGAGCACTCGGGGCACAAGGGGGTTTTAGTTCGGGGCCGAAAGCCCAGAATACAAACAGCCCTAGCGACGCCCCTGAGCACAGCTACATGAGCAGTATCACACAACATGTATAGGACATACATCTCACATGCATGAAATACTACCACACATGTATATGACATTACACACACATGTATACAATACACACACATGTATTGGAGACATGACACATATGTATACATGCACAGACCATTATACATTAGTTCACATTCATGTGTTGTTTCACTATTAAGAGACTATATCTTGCATTGGTCTCTACGTGAGGTTACTCACTCACTTGAGTGCACTTGCATGGATACTTGGGAACCTGTTGGAAGGTTCTGTTGAATAGCATAACAAAAATCACTGTAGCTGCAGGCAGGAGATTGTGTGGGACCTGGAGCAAGGACAGGGGGCGGAGCCGAGCAACGACTCATGAGGGGCGAGCACTCTCAGCTCGCTGTGTGAGGCTGAACTTCCTGACTTCTAGTGTGGTGGATGTGGCTGCCGGGCACAGGGAGTGTATCGGAACTTCACTGTAGTGAGCAGCCGGCCCCTCCACCTCCTAGCGCCCGACAATACGGGCTCAGGTCTCCCTGCAGGCTTCTTTACTTATAGAACCTGAGCTGCAATGTGGTCCAGGGGAGGACACATACAGATCGTCAGCTCTGCAGGCACACAGCAGCTGCCGACGATCTGAGGTTCGGGGCACAGGCAGGGCTATTCGGGGCTTGTGCCCCGAACATTACTGCCTAGCGACGCCCCTGGTGGTGACACAGCACTTTTATTTTCCCCATGACACATATGTCAAGTCCAATTTGAAAAAAATCTGGGATATTGATTCCATGTAGTTTTCAGGTGGATTTCAAAGTATAATTTACTTTAAAAAAATAAAAAAGTAAACTTGGCCTGTTTTTTTTCCATTTGCAACAAATACATGAATCGGATACAACACATAATATTTGATACCTGAAACAAATGAATGTCAATTATTTCAACTAATGGCATATGTTTTTCAACATCCTGTTGGGGAAAAAAATCGTTTGGTGTTGAGGATATATTATCAAATTTCCTAGTAATTTGCATTTATGAATTAAATACCAACATAAACAGGCAAAGATGTGGTAGAAAAAAACAAATCGAGATAGGCGCACCTCGTGTGATATTGTAACATATGTATCAGAACAGGTCATGGGTGTGGAAAATTGCTCACCTAGAATGGTTGTACGATTATGGTACAACATGCATGAAAGCTTAGGAAAGGCCCAGCATCCTGGTTCCGTCAGGAGCACAGGGGAAGCCTCTCACAGATGGAGTCCACTGGAAAAGATAATTTACTTGAACTCACAAAAAACAAAAACACAGCGCTCGGGCGATCCGGCAATCAAATTTAATTAAAATACTGTTTAAAAGTATGTATGTATGTGTATATTATATATATATATAATTTTAATATATATATATATATAATTGACTACTCACTTTCCAAACAGTTTTGGAAAGTGAAAGAAGCTTGCTGGTAATAAAGGCAGTTTAATTGGAGCGCAGTTGAAACTGCTACAAAACTGAACTGTGTGAAAGTTCCCTAAGGGTGCTTTCACATGATGCATTTTTTATGCGTTTTTTTTTATGTGTTTTTTGTGCAACAATGTATATCATGAATTGCTGTGCCTTCCTGCACAAAAACGCATCCAAAAAAACGCATCAAATACGCTCCGTGTGAAAGCACCCTAAGATGCACAATATAAGTTGCTGCATGTGTGTTTTGTATATGCCTGATGAGGCTTGCTAGTTGGCAAGCGAAACGTGTTGCAATTGTCTTTTATTTAAATAAATTCTGACATCTAATCCTTTGGAATCTACTGCTGGATTTCCTATTATGTCAGAGATATATATATCTCTGACATATCTCTGACATAATAGGAAATCCAGCAGTAGATTCCAAAGGGTTAAATGTCAGAATTTATTTAAATAAAAGACAATTGCAACACGTTTCGCTTGCCAACTAGCAAGCCTCATCAGGCATATACAAAACACACATGCAGCAACTTATATTGTGCATCTTAGGGTGCTTTCACACAGTGCAGTTTTGGTGCAGTTTTAAGGGTGCTTTCACATAGTGCAGTTTTGGTGCAGTTTTAACTACGCTCCAGTTAAACTGCCTCTATTACCAGCAAGCTTCTTTCACTTTCCTAAACTGTTTCAAGGTGTTTACTTGCAACACCTTTCTGAACAATTTAGGCAACTGAAAGAAGCTTGCTGCTAATAAAGGCAGTTTAATTGGAGCGCAGTTAAAACTGCACCAAAACTGCGCTGTGTGAAAGCATCCTTAGGAAACAACTGATGCAATAATTGAAAACGAGGCTCCAGAAGATTAGCATTAGCAAAATTCAGATTAACCCCTTAAGCCGAACGCCTGAAAAGTAGTTAATGACCAGAACGTTTTTTTAGTTTTTGCCTCCCTGTGTTTCAACAGTTGTAACTTTTTTATTTTTTTAATGACGCAGTTGTATGAAGCCTCATTTTATTCGAGACAAGTTGTACTTTATGGGGGAATAGTTTAAATTCACTTATAAATAATTGCAGAATTTTATTTTTTTTTATTCTATTTTTTTTTTTACACTTTTAATGTTTTTTTTAAACTTTTTGTTTTACTCCCATGAAGGGAGAACTGTTTAACATTTAAAAAAAAAAAAGTTTGACACTTAGTAATGTATTAGCATATTCATATATGCTAATACATTCTAATCTGTGTCAGTCTGACACAGGCAGTGATTAGGACAGCACACAGTGCATCCTGGTCTCTGGCTTAGTACACAGACAGCTCTGAGGCCACTCTAGGTCCCCAGAGCTGACTGTGCAGCCGTTCCCCGGGCTCTGTCGGGTCACCGGGTGTTCCTATCACCCGACAGAGCAGGGAAACCCTTTGATTACGCTGCGGTAACGCACCGCCACAATCAAAGGGTTAAAGCACCGGGTTGTGGAGGTGTCCTCCGCTACCCGGTGCTCGCAGGAGATGCTCTGAGATGGGGGTTGTGTAGTACAGCCCCGATCCCAGCGCAATTGCGGTGCCAGGCGGCGCAAACCCCGATGTCTGCAGCGACGTTTTTAGATGAACGACCCGCACCAGCCGACGTCTAAAGTTGGCGGGCGGTCGTTAAGGGTTTAATGTTAAAAATACTTACTACATCATAAAACACTTGTGATATGTACACTAAATATGTTAAACTAAAAATATAACACACAAAATAGCTTTATTTGCCTCTCTTTTTTATCTTTATTATATATTAAGTCGGAGAAGAGTGATCTCACTAAATAAATAAAACACCTGTGATAGTTGTGTGTGAATAGCACAATGTTCAAATATGTAGCAGGGCTGTGGAGTCGGAGTCGTGGAGTTGGAGTCGGTAGCTATTTTGCAGGAGTCGGAGTCGTCATAAAAGGGACCGACTCCCAAAATATATAATAAGTTGGTCCAGCTAGTTCGATGCAGTGCAAAGAGCAAGAGGAATTGGGTCCGGCCAGTGCTACTGCTCCCATATCTTCAGCCTCATCACATGAGGAGTGTAATTGATGACATGGAGTAGGCAAAGTGCTGCCCCAGGGGAAACGGATTTCAGCAAAATTTTTCCCCTGTTTTCAAAGAAGTAGAAGAGTTCAACCATTCATCAAAACTGACTGTGGCTGAGGCAATTCCTTTATACCCTGACATTGTTACAGATGTTGCCCCTGTGGTCACCGCTTTGCCCCCAACCCCAGTTAGTGTAGAGAGGCCGTTCTCTAGCCTGGAAATAATGAGATCAGATGTGAGGTCATGCATGCAGGATCTGATGGAGCAATACTATTTCTCAGAACAAATCAGAGACTTTACAAATGTTCCTGCAGTGTTTTGCATATTTACAATTTTTTTGTGTCCTAAAGTCATATCCAATAAATATATTTTGCACTGACAAGCAAAATGGTAACAATGTTTTGAATTTGTGACTTTCAGACTCCATATCTCACCCTCCACTACAACTTTGAGGCTACTGTAATTTTATATACAGTCATCTTACATCTTATACATAAATGTGACTTGCAAGTATTTAGCATCTGTTTAGTTCTGCAGAGTGTTTCTTGTAACTGCACTGTTACTGTTTTGCTCCTAAAAATCTAAATGTTAATTTTTATTATTTTGTTAGTATTAGGGACATCCACCTTTTGGTTTTCAGCTCTGCCTGAATCCTTCTGGGCTCTGAATCATATTCAAGCAGGTCTTGACCAAAATCTGATCCTGGTTCTCTTCTACACATTCCCAATGTTGGTGCAGACTAGACTTGGATACAAATACAGATTATTCTTCAACTCTAGCCGCAAGTGTTCAAAAGATCAAAATATTGTTACCCTTTTGCTTGTCCGTGTCTGTTCTACCTAAATAGCTTGATTATTGTATCATAAAGTGATAAACAGCCGAATGTGACCATTTTACTACAGTAAAGTTATCACTTAAACATGCGCCGTGTATGAGGGAGTCAGGAGTCAGAGTCGGAGGTTTGGGAAATTGAATAGTCGGAGTCGGGGCTTCGGCTTGCCGACTCCACAGCCCTGATATGTAGTATACATGATATTGCTGTGAGCAACATACAAAAGGAAAGTTTGTTACAAATTAGTTATCCAGATTGCAAGATTGTTAAATCTCACTACAAAACTGGGTGTGCAGACCCAGAGTGTTAAGCTGAGTGACAGAAGGCCTATCAGAAGCCTTCGGGTGCTTTCACAAGCAGCTGTGTTTTTAATGCGTTTTTCGGATGCAATTTTTGTGCAGAAAGGCACAGCAATTAATACTGTACATTTCTGCACAAAACAATGCATAAAAAATGCACCAACACGCAGCTGTGTGTGAAAGCAGCTTTAAAAAGAAGGGTGATTATGCAAGTGAGTGTCCTCAGAATGATCTATGCAATTCATCGAAAAGAATGAAGTTATTTACATGCTACTAGATGGCAAGCCATGCGTCAAAAATACTTTTTAGAAACTTCAAGAAGAGGAATAATTTCATGTAGAAGAAATATTTCATGTCTTCTTCCCCTGTCTTCCCATTTAACTGCCTGGATAGAGAACTAAAGGCAATAAACCATGAACTAAGAGAATGCATAAAAAAACATATGAAAAACAAAATGTATGGTTACAGAACTGTGTTTGAAACAGAAATGGAAAATAACTTCTGAATGAAATGCAATTTACATACAAAAAAGTCAGATGGAAACTAACACCAGAAGACAAAAAATTAGTGTTCAATTGGGGCACATTTATCAATAGTGTCTAATTGTAAGACCGTTTTAAGTTAGACCAGACAAGCTTAAAATGCGCCACATTTATCACAGTGTTGATAAATCTGGTGCAAGTTAGAACTGTCTAGTCTAAGTTTGTACCATCTTTAAGTTGTCTTACTTTTATGCCAACCTATAAAGATGACAGTCTAAAGAAAACGACAGTTTCTGACTAGGTTGTATATTGGGCAGAGAACCATGGCATTTGTTTCCACACTAGTCAATCCATGGGGGGGGGGCATATGCATTTTCTCATTCCACTGTTAGAAAATGAATTTGGTGGGGATGCATTCGTTTTTCCTCCTCGCCTTCCAAGAGCCATAACTTTTTTATTTTTCTGTCTACATAGTCATTTGAGGGCTTGTTTTTTGCGGGACATGATGTACTTTTTATGCTGCCATTGACCATACCAAATAATGTACTGGGAAACTGTAAAAAAAAATCCCGTTAGAGTGGAATGTCAAAAAACCTAGCTCCATTTTTGCTGGGGGAAAAGGGTGTTTTTATGGTGTTCACTGTTCAGTATTAATGATGTGTTTTCTGTATTTTTCAGGTTGGTATGATCCTGGTGATACGAAATATGCATGGTTTTTGTTATGTTATAGTACTTTTAAAAAAGTAAAAACACCTCTACTTTTTAACTTTACGCTGCAATGCCATTCTCTGCCACCAAAAACTTTTTAAAATGTATTTTCCATCTGCGTGAGGGCTTATCTTTTGCGGGCTGCAGTGTAGTTTTTATTGGCACCATTTTGGAAAACACACGACTTCGTGATCACTTTTTATTCCAATTTTTTGGGGATGTGAAATGACCAAAAAACATTTTTGCACTTGGAATTTTTCTTTATTTCTGCAATTTTCAGCGTACAGAGTAAATTATGTTATATTTTAATAGATTAGGCTTTAATGGATGCAGAGATACCAAATATTACCTTTCCGTCAGATGTTGGTAAAGAGTTAATGCTTTTATTTTAGGAAAGGCAAAATTGGCTTAATGACATGGGCAACAAATCATCCAGGATCTAAGTCCATGACAAGACTTCTTCCTGCAAAGCTCTTCTGTCAACTGTTCTTTGGAAAAAATTGGAACTAGCTTGATGTAGATTAATTTACTGTTAAATTAAAATTAAGCAATTTACTGTTATTATTTTCAGTTAATAAAGCCAGAATGTTATGTGTTATAAAGATAAGCCTTTCTCTGAAGTTAGAAGCCAAATTTTCTCTCCTTGATCACTTGGTTCTGCCAGAGTGGAAGCCATTCTTACTAGATTTTCATTTACATCCAGTTGCGCCATGACCAAAGTAAAATCTACTTTTGACTTGATGCCCAGTCTATGGTGACAGACTATGGTAAGCTTTTCTAGATGACCTATTGCGATTGCCTGAAAGAAAGTAAGTGAAAAGTTAATAATTAGGCTTACAGTGAGTGTCTTGTTTTAGTTACATAGTTTGTAAGGCCGAGAAAAGGCAGACGTCCATCCAGTTCAGCCTGTTGTGCTATAGTGTTGATCCAGAGGAAGGCAAAAGCCCTGATGAGGTAGAAGCCAATTGTCCTCATTTTAGGGAAAAAATGCCTTCCCGACTCCAATATGACAATCGGAATAAACCCCTGGATCAACGACCCCTCTCCAGAATCCTAGTCACTATAACTTGTTATATTATTAAGCTCCAGAAATGCATCCAAACCCTTTTTGAACTCTGTTACTGAATTCGCCATGACAATTTTCTCTGGCAGAGAGTTCCACAGTCTCACTGCTCTAACAGTAAAGAATCCCTTTCTATATTCATGTAGAAACTTTCTTTCCTCTAAATGTAGAGGATGCCCCCTTGTTCTGGATACAGTCCTGGGTATAAATAAATTTTGGGAGAGATCTCTATATTGTGAATGCTATTTTGTGAATGCTATATTTTTAAAAAGAAAATCTATTAATTTTCTTAGTGTAGTTTTTTTGGTTTCCTTCTATATGATTACGGAGACAGCCAATTTGTGCCATCTGCTACTCTGCTTTGTTTGGACCATAGAAAACTGATGTTTGCAGATGCTCATTGGCTACTCTGGAAAAGTTCTGGGCACTCTGAAAATGCCGAGTAGCAGGAGCTGAGCTGTAACCATATTGATTTGTCAGTGATTTATATAATAATTGAATGCTGCTTTTGACAATAGTTAAAATTGAGAAATGATCTCTGTAGAACGGGAAGTGTCGACTTATAGTGAGGCTCAGTGGTCAGTGTAAAAAGCAGCATTTAAGGATTTCTTTTTAAATGATCGATAATGACGTGAAAAATTAGGGAAAAATCATTTTCTCTCTGAGAATATATTTAAAATAAAATCTTTATTTAATCATGTTGAGAATTTCTTAAAAATATGAACATGATCCCTATAGTTTGAGTAAGATATAAAATCATTTTATGACCGCATTTAATGAGTTATAAACTTTTTCCCCTTGAAGCAGCACCACTATTTTTCATAGACTACAGTTGAAACAAGAAGTTTACATATACTATATAAAAAGACACATATGCATGTTTTTCTCGCTATCAGACATGAAATCAGAATAAACCTTACCCATTTTAGGTCAGTTAGGAACCAAAATTATTTATATTTGCCAAATGCCAGAATAATGAGAGAGAGAATTTTTTAAGGCAAAGTCTAAAGTTTACACACGTCATTAGTGTTTGGTAGCATTGCCCTTAAACTGTATAACTTGGGTCAAATGTTTTTCATATCCTTCCAAAAGCATCTCACAGTAGTCGGTTGGAATTTTGGCCCATTCCTCTTGACAGAACTGCTGTAACTGAGCCATGTTTGTAGGTCACTTTGCTCGCACCTGCCTTTCCAGCTTTGCCCATAAATTTTCTATAGGATTGAAATCAGGGCTTTGTGATGACTACTCCAAAACATTGACTTGGCTATTCCTAAGCCACTTTGTAACCAGTTTGGCAGTATGCTTCAGGTCATTGTCCATTTGGGAGACCCATTTCCGACCAAACTTAAACTTCCTGGCAGAGGTCTTGAGATGTTGCTTCAGTATTGCCACATAATCTTCTTTCCTTATAATGCCATCTATTTTGTGAAGTGCACCAGTCCCTTCTGCAGCAAAACAACCCCACAACATGATGCTGCCACCCCCATTTTTCACAGTTGGGATAATGTTCTTACGCTTTCAAGTTTCTCCCTTTTTCCTCCAAGTGTAACGATGGTCATTATGGCCAAACAGTTACATTTTACTTTCCTCAGAACACAGGACATGTAGGTCTTTGTTCCTGTGTGCATTTGCAAACATTAATCTGGATTTTATATGTTTCTCTTAGAGTAATGGCTTCTTTCTGGCAGAGTGGCCTTTCAACCCATGTTGATACAGTATTCGTTTCACTGAGGAAAATTACACAATCTTATCCGCTTCCAGCAGCATCTTCACAAGGTCTTTTGCTTTTGTTCTTGGGCTGATATGCACATGTTGGACCAAAGCACGTTCATCTCTGAAACACAGAACCCGTCTCCTTCCTTAGCGGTATGATGGCTGGACATTCCCATCTTGTTTGTACTTGTGTATAATTGTTTGTACAGAGGGACAAGTCACCTTCAGGTATCTGGAAATTGCACCCAAGGATGATCCAGACTTGTGCAAATCCACAATTCGCTTCCTTATATCTTTGCTGATTTCTTTAGACTTTCCCATGATGTTACACACAGAAGCAGTGTTTCTGGTGTGTCTCTAATTAGCTCAGATGTTGCCAATAAACCTATAAGAAGCTTCCAAAGACATGACATCATCATCATGGGCTGTCCCAAATTGTTTAAAGGCATAGTCATCCTAGTGTATGTAAACTTTTGACTTTGCAGAAAGTATTAAAAGTGCCTTAAAAAATTCTCTCTCTGTCGTTTGGCAAATATAAATATTTTTAGTAATCTTAATTGACCTAAACCGGGTAAGGTTTATTTTGATTTCATGTCAGATAGTGAGAAAAACCTGCATATGTGTCTTTTTATATAGTGTATGTAAACTTCTGGTTTGAACTGTAAGTCTGGTATTGCAAGTCATCCACAATCAAATTGTAAGTAATATCAGACACAGCCCAAGGTGCTGTTTGAGGAAAAATAAGCTGACCATTTTTGCTAATTTTATGCATTGACAACAGTGATCACAGCATGAAGAATCAAACTAAGGTTTTAACATTTATCTAGGTGACTAGGATTTCTGCTGGCTCCTTGGTGTCTTCTACTAGTAACGAAGATGTTCATTTGCTGCCGAAAAGACGGCGCTTATTTATTTTCTGCTCTTTAATTGCTGGAATCCTGATGTAATCAGTTTCCATATTGTCTTATTTGAATTTATATGCCAGGAATATGACCTGATGCGTGGAGTGTTTTTATTTAATCCTCAGCCCTATAACTCTAGCATTTTGTTATTAATGAGAGTATTTATCAGTGTCTTATTAAATACGCTGCAATAACTGTGCCATCTTTTCCAGCTAGTTTCATTTGCCCATGTTTTCTTTGTTGGGCCAAATGAATGAAATTAGAATAAACAATCTCTAAGTCATTTGTAATCATTGGCTGATTAATGGAGTTTGGTTTCACAGCCATTATTCATTCACTAGCACCTGATATCTTTTCCATAAACAAATTATGTTTGGCCAAATTATGAAATTAAATGAAGCATTTGATGAGTTTATGATTGACCCTTCCAGCTCAGTGGCCATTAGTCAATGTCGTTGCTGCACTTAACCGCTTGACAAATGTGCTGTCTATAGAAGCACATGGATTTATTATGATTTCTGATTAATGCATACTGTTAGGCAAACTAGATTCTAATCATTTCTTGACTCTCGTTTTAGCAGTCAAGGAAGAATTTCATCGCTGATGAAATACATTTGTGTCTCTGTAGATTTAAGGATGATTATAAAATGCTGACTGGATAAATCTTGTGATGTTCCAAAGGATTTTACGAAAAGCATATTTTATTTAACATCAGCCAGTTAAAGGTTCATCTTCCTTCCTATAGGCTTGTTGTTTTTTGCCCTTTGAAATTAGTGGAAGCAATTAAGTAGGAGAATGGACTTTGATTAACTTTTTTTCTATTTAGGTCATTCAAGTTCATCATGTTAATGTTCTTCACAATTTGCAGGCAGGAGTGCATATTTTTGCACCCAAAACATCTCCCAGACCCCCACATGGGATTTAACAAAACCCTGTTTACATTTTGCAGAAAAAAGAGCAGATTTTCAATGCCCAGTCTTCCCTGGGCATTATGGATTTCATCCAGTGGTAACTCATAGAGTCTTCAATTGACTACTTTTTTGACCAGCATTTGTTAGTTTTTCTGAGCAGCACACCCACTGCTAAAAAACTTTTTTTTTCAATCCGATATTTTTTACTAAAAGTGCAGAATAATGTACATAAGTCTGTGTCCAACTATTATTCTTGAACAGGTTTAGAAATCTCAATTTTTTTTTTATTGTAATACAGAAGTAACAGCAATAATATGATAATAGGATATGATAGAATATATTCTTCTAAATATCCTAAATAACAGATCCCTTACAGCAACTCCCCTTACCCACCCACATTTCAAGAGCAAGATCCACCAACCAGTTTAATGGCAACTATTAAGAGAATTATCAATTAGAAAACAGATTTCTTATTAAATGGGAGGAAAAAAAGAGGAAACATGGGAGGGGGCTCTTTAGTCTAGGAAAAATAAGGACAATTTCTCTTAACCAGGGGAACTGAGCCATGGGTTTCATATTCTGTTGAATGTTTTTCATACCATTCCGTTTCAGATATAGCCCTTCTCTCCATTCTAGAAGTGTTATTTAGTTTAGTTATATATTCATATTTGGTGGGGAGGTCTGGATCCGTTTCCTAGCCATATAGGGCATAGGAGAGATGTCAATACACTGTCCATCTTCAAAAACAATATCCTCAATTAATTCTAACAGACAGCACATTGGTTCATGGGGGATAGTTATGTTATAGACCTTTCTTAGATGCAAAGTGACTTCCCTCCGAAAGTTTCCCAGCTCTCTACACTCCATTATCATGTACATTAAATTCACTCTCAACACATTACACCTCGGGCATCTGAAATCAACCATGATACCCCATTTAAATAGTGAGTACGGAGTTTTATTTGCCCTGTGTAGAAGCATTAGCTGCGAGAACCGCTTCACTTCACCTACAGATACCTTTTTAGTAAGACTCAGAATACTTTCCCATTGCTCATTACTGATAAGGGCCCATTCTGCCTCCAATTTTGCTTTAATTGGGAGTTGGTGCTTATAAATATACTGCTCCTCTAAATAATTATATGTATTTGAAATTAGACCCTTATTACATTGCGCACCACAGACTAACTTTCAGAGGGGGGAGGTGCCTGAGTAGTTAATTTTGATTGGGCAATCTGACTCTGAACTGCATGCCGGAGTTGCAGGCATTAGTAAAATACATGATGTGGTAAATTATATTTAGTTTGCAGTTGCAAAATTTCTTGTATTTCCAGACCCTCCATAATTTAAACCAATAGGTATATTCAAATTCTCCATTCACTAAAACCCATCAGTTTAAATAGTTCTGGAAGCTTACGATTTAACCATAATGGTGTGCATTGTGGAGTGGATCCCAACAATTCCTTGCCCCTGTCCCAAACTTTGTACATTAATTTGAATGTTGGGAAGTCTTGTGGAGTTACACCCGTCTCTCCCACTTCAATCATGCAGCATAGTTATGGGTTTGGATATCTGGTGGCCTAAAGTTTACCCATTAGACCCATGCACTCCCTGGTGTCCCAAAAAATAAAGCCAAGCATTTGGAATGATAAGACCTCCTTTATCCTTATCTCTAAATAGGTGGTCAGTCCCGAACAAAGCATGTTTTTTTCCACAATAATTCCCTAAAGTGTATTTTATTAAAAATATATAGAGGAATCCAAATTGGAGAGTTGTGTAAAATGTAAAGAATTTGGGGCATAACTATCATCTTTATTAAATTACCTCTGCTTTTTACAGAAAATGGTAACTTGCACCATGCATTGACTTTAGTGGTCAATCTGGAGAGTAGAGGAAGTACATTAGAGGTTACATAATCTTGCAGACTAGGGGTAATTATTATTTCTAAGTACTTAAGCGAATCCACCACCTGCAGTTACAAACCACTTCCCAAGCCTCCTGTAGGCAATGGGTCTAGAGGCAGGAGAGCAGACTTGTCTCAATTAATTTTAAGGCCTGACCAAGAGCCGAACTCTTCCATGTAAGACATAATGGGAGTTACAGAAGAGGAGACATCCCCAACAAAGAGTAACATATCGTCTGCATAGAGAGAAATTCTCTCTTCCAGAGTCCCTTACTTAAAACCAACTACATCCCTATCATTCCTAATAATGCAGGCCAGGGGCTCAATTGCCAAAGCAAATAAAAGTGGGGAGATGGGACATCCCTGCCTGGTCCCTCCTATGAAGAGAAGATGCATCTGATAGCAAACTATTAGCCCTTATTCTTGTCCGTGGTTCAGTGTAAAGATGTTTAATTGCTGATCGAAAAATAGGGACAAACCCCATCTTACTCATGACCACCCACAAGTACTCCCATTCAACACTGTCTAAAGCATTGGCCGCGTCTAACGAGAAAATCGCCTTTTGATTGTCCTTCACTCATCTGCAAATTTAAGAACAATCCATGATATTGATAGCAGTTGATTTATTGGGCAGAAACCCCAATTGGTCCTTGTGAGGAAGAATTCACTTCACTGCATCCCCCACTGACAGTTCTCTCCCCCCAACCATCTAATCTAGTCAGAACACAGCTTCCCCCACCACAGGACAAGCTCAATTACATGTTAATCAGCACAGCTCTCTTCCCCAATGCCTCTGTAGGAAGTCGCCACAGCATGGGGTCAACCCATGAAAGGATCCTCATGTAACCTAATTAGCACTGAACAAATGCTGGTCCAAACTCGCAAGCTTCAAAGACTTTGCTGAATTCAACCCAGTCGGGTCGTCTCCGATATTTCATATCGATTTATAGGCGACCAGCTCATAACTGGTCCATGGCGAGTTCATATCTCAAAATATGGAACTCTCCCGCACGTACATTCCCATTTCCAGGTTCCCAGGACGCATGGGGACTGAGATATCCACAACCGGACCCCGGGAGTCCAAAAGATATGCGTGTCTCATATCCAGGCGTTGGGTAGATCCAGCCGGTTCTGATGATGCTACCGGCTCGGTTCTGTGCCAAGGCCCTGCCGAGTTAGAGTCCATTATTGGGTTTGTATCAGAAACTGCCTGACCTGAGTGGGAGGAGTTCATAGACCGTCCCAGGGGTGTGTAGTGGGCTGCAACGAGGGCTGTCCCCTCACAGATATAAGCCGGAGCCAGGGGTGGCTCTTCCTGTTGATCCAGGAGGGGGGCCACCTAAGAACAGTTCCAGGATATCCGCACGCAGCAGCCAGGCCACATATGCCCCCCATGCGGCCGGGTCCCAAGCAACAAGGTAACTTGACTTATTTTAACTGCCTTTTGTCTGTAATCCATAATTGTATTTGCACCTCTCTCTGACCTGTTATTATTATCCATCTTGTACCTATTAACTGTCTAGTGTTCCCATAAAGTCTAATTAAATCTATAAACTTTAATCTTATTTAGTATGTATAGATCAACGGCATCACACGCCTAATTATCTCTCTATAGTATATAGCTACCCACGGGTTGGTTCCTGACCCTGCTATAAGTCGGTAACGGACGGTTCTTATAAACTAAACGAGCGAACTGGTGGCAGCATTGTTGTTTCCCTGTGCCAGTATGGGCAAGGGGTAACAGTGGAACAGTATCTGGCTGACCTTGAGCTCCCCCTTGTGGGCAGCGCAACGTCGAGATACACCCCAAGTCAGGCCGTCGTCCCTCAAGCGGGCCGGCGGACTAGGCTGTTTTCGTCACAGTCCTCAAGAATTACACTGGATATAACTTTGGTTAGTCTATTAACCAGCACTTTTGCCAACAGATTTATATAAGTTTTTAATAGTAAATTAGTAACCTGGGCTGGAGGGAACATTATCTGGCTTGAGTATCAAAACAATAACTGCCTGTCATAGATTGTGGTAGAGGACCCACTACACAGGCTATTAAACTTTCCCCATGAAGCTTAAACAATTCTGCTGGAAGACCATCAATTCCAGAGGACTTCTCATTAGGAGCCTGTCTAAGGGCTTCCTCTAGTTCTTCACATGAGATTGGTTGCTCTAAAGCATTTCTGTCCACCATTGATAGAGATGGGAGGGATATAGATGACAAAAATCATCAATGTCCTCTGCAGAGCATCTCCTCCTAGAGCTATATAAAGGTTTGTAGAACTACAGCATAACATTAACTACATCAGCATTTTCAGTAACTGTGGTACTATTGTCTGTTGTAAGGGCTGTAATAGGGTGCTATGTCTGTTGTGCTTTAACAATAGTTGCCAATAAGTGCCCTGAACTTTCCCTTCCCTGTTCAAAATAATGCTGCTGTGCTAAAAACTTTTTGTCATCTGCAACCTTAATTAGCTGATCATTAAGCGCTTGTTGGGCCTCTTCTAGATTGCATCTATTAACCAAGAGACAAGTCTCTAATAAAAACTGGTTCCCCTTCCGTGACTCTGTCCTGCAAAAATCGTGTAGAGCTATGTGTTTTTAGTTTTATGCTGATTTCTCTGATATAAATCCCTCTCGTGAACGCTTTCATAGTGTCCCATACACATGACACGGAGGTTGAGCCCTCATTCATATCAAAGAATTCCTTGACCTTAGGTGTAATAGACGTCCCAATTAATTAAATCTAAAATGAATTTAAGCGCCATCCCTGCCTCATTTGGGAACGTTGCAGACCACACTCCAGAGAGACTTTCAGAGGTGAATGACTACAAAAGTAGTATGAGTACATCTGACAAAATAGAACAGATCTTTCTCTTCTTTATTCTCCTCTCTCTTCAGAACGCTTTTCCTTTTTCCCTTCTTTCCTTTCCTCCTTCTGTTTGTTCCCTTCTTTCTCTAGTTCTATGTTCTATTTTGCCAGATGTACTCATACTACTTTTGTCTTTACAGATGTCTCTTGACAAAGGCACATTTGCCGAAACGTCTTTATTCTATAGACCTCTGGAATGATTATGTACCATTCTGCTGCCTATTTGTATGTAAACATCTATTCAATCTTGACTTTGGATTAGTGCAATGATCAATTTTGTGAATGATCCATGCCTCTTGTAATTAAAATTTCTTTATAAGCATTATATACGGTGTGCAGTGGATACATTTGCTTTCTGATACTGGGACCCTATTGGTCTTTTCCACTTTTTAGCACCCGACAATAATAGTTCTTGTTAAGATGTGCATGACCATTTACAATTTTATATTATAGTGAGGAGACTGCAGGACATTTAAAAAGACTACAGAGCTCTAAGAAGTGAAAAGGTGGCCTTATGTTAAACAAAGCTCCTTTCCTCTCTAGAGATTACACAGAGCAGGGAGTGACTTGCCCTGGTTGTGACAGCAGCTTCCAGATTCAGATTTGAGAGAGGAGAGAGAGATGGTCGGTAACCAAGAGGAACTTGTGTGCACTTCGAAGAGATAAAATCTCTTATCTCCTCAACAAAGCCTCATAAAAACTGCAATTTACTTGATAATAGTTTTCATTTATTTTTCCGTACATTTTGAAAACTAATTATTGTAGTGAGTCAACCCCTTTAACATTGCTCGTCACAGCATCCTCAGCAATGTTGCCACTCAAAATGCACCAATATTCACAGTATCTGCAATAGCCCCAAAGCATTTGCCTCCCTAGTGTGCCCATAATATTAACAGCCACATCAACCCCAATATTAATTGCACCATTCATAGGGCATTACCAATGACAAAGCATCTAGATCAAATTGCAAGAAAATGTAGCACTTACCTGTGCCATATTCTTCTCTCTAGGCATGAGTTAATGTGATCTGCCAATTAAAGGGGTTTTCTCACTACAAGGATTGTTTTTTATATTAAAGATCTTGCAAAAACAAGTCACTTTGCAATATATGTCCATTAACAGTGTCCTACCTATTCCTAGATATTCCCTCTTGTATGGGCTGCATCAGCTCCTTAGGTCGCCATAGCTACAGACCTGTTTGATCTATCCTGATAGGCTGCCAGCACTGGTTGCTATAGCTACAGACCTGGCTTCTACTGCAGCCTAGTGGAAGCCAGTAAACACGCCCCTGAATTCAAAGTGAAACCAAGGAAACAGGACTGAGGTGATGATGAACCAATGTAGTGAGACAACCCCTTTAATGATAGCTCGTAGTAATCCACTAATCACAAATGTGAATCCCATCAGAGCAACATTTGGCATATTGCCTCAGTAAAGACAGAGGTATTTCATGGGAGCATTCCATTTGCCCCCTATGCCTGTTTTGCTTTTGCCCTTCATGTACCATGAGTTAGGAAGCTATGGTTTAACCTAAACTCTCCAGTTTGTATATTGTTCTTATAATATAATAGAGTTATTGATTTTAGCAGGTTTAGAAGTCAGTGAAGTTTTGGATGCTCACAGAATGTCTGTTGATGATTGTTGAATTTTAAATATCCTTTGCATGTATTTTGAACAAATACATATTTTTTGCCCCTACCAGTATGTTTAACCCCCTAACAGTCACATTCAATTTTAAGAACCCCTCCGTGAAAATGGTGCTGTGAATTTAGCTCTGTGGTGAGATAGAACTAGAAATTAGAGCTTTGTACCTACAAGGCTCTCCATAACCTCTCACCTTCATACATCTCTACCTTAATCTCCAGATACCTCCCCTCTCACAACCTCCGCTCCTCACAGGACCTTCTTCTCTGCTCTCCCCTTATCAGCTCTTCACATAACAGTCTTCAAGATTTCTCCCGTGCTTCCCCCATACTCTGGAACTCATTAGCCCAACACATCAGACTCTACCCCACTCTCACTAGCCTCAAAAGCAACCTGAAAACCCACCTCTTTAGGACTGCCTATAACCAACAATAACCCTGTTGTTACTCCACCCGACAAACATGTCTGCCCCTCACCTTCTGTCTCTTCTCTTCTTCCCTGCAAACTGTAAGCCCTCGCGGGCAGGGTCCGCTCTTCCTGTATACCAGTTGTTAGTTATTTATCGTCACCTTGTACTTGCTTGACCTAGGTTATCTATACAACCCCCCTCGATTGTACAGCACCCTGGAACTAAGGGCGCTCTAAAATGAGTAATAATAATGTCTCTATCTCTCTGCTGCTCTCTCTCCAGCAGCTCTATCTCATGCTCTCTTTCTCCTGTCCGTAGACTTCCATAGGCAGCATGTATCTCGATCCTTTAAAAAAGTTTGTCTCTCAAAAGGTATTTTTGCAGTTCAAGAGGTTTTCCATTTAATTGCTTTTAAATAAATGTATGCTGATGCTTAAAAAGTTAATACTCTACTCTGTCCTCACTTTGGTTCTACTCTCGTTAAGGTCTGCCATCTGTTCAGACTCCTGTTTTCTTCTTGGTACTGGCAGTTGGAGTGCCCCCATGTCTGATTGGAGCCCTTCACTTCTGAAATGTGATGTCCAGAAGCATCAAGGGACACTTCCTCACATTCCTGTTCCAAAGTACAAGACTCCTTTAAACTGACAAGCAGACAATTGGCTTTTGCCTTAGCCAAGGCCTAATAGGCTTCAGTATGTGGTAAACCTGCAGGTCATTTTGAGGCCCCCAGCTGCTATGGGAACTCATTGACACCCTGCAGTTGTGTTGCCATAATGGACTCGTAAGCCCTCTTCCTCTGTAAAGCCATTGGTTAGCACTAATTGTCTCATGTGAGGACTTAAATCGCTGGGTTATAGCTGCAGAGGATTGGTTAGGTGAGTAAGCAGTTATCTCCTCCCTCTTTTTCTGGTGGAAAGAAAAAGACAGTCATTCCCTACAACCACCATATGTGACCATTAGAGAGGACGCATTCTCTGATATGGAGGTTGAAACCTGAGAAGTTAATCTATATTTTCATCTGAAGCCACACTACTAAAGGAAGGGAAATGCACAACCTCCTTCATGCCGCCAATGTGTCTCCTGTTGCCCCTCTTCTCACTCTTTAGATACTGAAGAGTAGATAGGATATTGCAATTCTTTTGCAATTCGGCCTTAATTCTGGGTACTTGTGAAAAGATAACCAATCCAAAGTACTTATATGAAGTGATCCACGGCACACCTCCGGACTCCATACTCTTTTACATTAGATATTGTACTGAGGAAGGCTACGTTTGGTAGAACCAAAAACAGTCCTCTCTTCTGGATACTATAATTACTATACAACCTTTGATGTCATATATTTTATGCTGGAGAAATGTCTAATTATGCACAATAAATTATTTTGAATAAATATCCGTGTGGTGTGCCGTGGAACACTTCATATTACGTACTTTAGATACTGTAGGCTGATGTGAGAGCTACACGTATGTACAGCCAACTAGATCTATCTTGATCTCATTTTAAAGCTACATAAGGTTCTTCGCTTTAAGATAGGACCAGGATTTAGCCTGATAGAGAATTTGGTAGCATCTTCCCTAGGGATAATCACGAGGGACGTTATACCCAAACATTAAATCATTTAATTTAAATTAGAATTATTGTGTAGTTAAGCATTTGACATGCCTCCAGTTCGGATACTTGGAAATCTGCGGCTTTTAACCGCATTTTTTTTTAGGTAATATTTGCTTTCTGTGGGCTTATTCAATTAGCCACTGTTATTTTGTGTTATAATGTTGCTGTTGAATCTGTGATTTTATCATATTAGACATAGAGCTTCCTCAGATGTATCCATTGGGTATAACTGGCAGAGTACATCTAGTTACCAACCTTGCCAACAGCAAATAAATTTACTCATCTTGTAAAAAAAACAAATGGAGCATGAGCACAATCATTATTTTACCTGTATTGTTTCCCATGAATCGGAGGATTTTTAAAAAAAAAAAAAATCAGTTTATGCAAAGAAAAAAGGAAGAAAAGAGATATTAGTGTTAACCTCATTTGATTAAGAGGAAGGGAAAGTGAAAAAAATTATCATTTTTCCTTAATTACAACCAAATTATATTCACATTCCTCTTTGCCCTTACAGATCCCTCTGTGGTGGAGGTGGTAAGTGGGTACTGGTGGACTAATTGACTCTACTTCAACTGGGTATCATGTAGAGGCCCAGACGTAGAGAAAACTTAGTTCACAGATGCTCTTTATTCTTTGTACACCTTATATGTGCCTTAAAATCATGCACCAGGTAGACATTATTGATGTCATCAACACTGTGCAAGCCAATTTACTATCGCTGTCTAAAAGTTAAACATAGTAAACTTAGGCAGTCTAAAAAAAGCACCAGATTTATCACAGCGCCTTGTGCTGATGATAAATTGGTACAACTTTAGACTTAGCTAACTTTTAGACTAATTTTTTTTCGGCTTACTTTCTATGCCAGAAATTTGATTTTGGCCCAGCATGTCACATCATAGCCACACCTACTTTTTGGCAATCCATGCCTGTTTGTCGAGCAGTGGGCAGAAAGTGTCTTTAGCCCTAAATAAATGTGTCTGAGACAATACTGCACCAAAATTGCACTATTGTTTGGCGCATTTTTAAACACTTTTCGGGGGCAACCACATTAGTAAATGAGGGCTTATGAGTTTACTTTTGCCGTTTTTTATTTATTTAAAGATTTTTCATTTTTAAATAAACAGGAAATAGAGGAAAAGTCAAAACTGTCCCTACCAGCAGAATTTATTTAGATAATGCCAGAAATGCTGGTAGTTGTACCGACTAGACCAAGCTGTAGGCCAATGCTTTATCTTGAGCATATTGCTGTTAGGAACATTTGAAGTCTGGGTGGGATTTTTCTTTTGCGTATATGGACACATATGGGCTCCGTTCAGGGGGGACTTAATCGCATCTAGTCCTGTGACCCAGTTTCCACATGGTCCGAGTCAATAAGTGACATGTCAAGGATGGTTTTTGTGAGCTATGGAAAAATTTGCACCACATAAACTATGACAAAGATTCCCATTCAGTATAGTAAGAGATGGATTCCTTACTAAAATCCTTGTTGAAAGCCAAAGATACTGCATTTTTATATTGAGATATGTGATGAAACCTATGGGAGAGAAGCAAGGCGACAGAAGAGGGAGGAATAATGCACATTTTCAGAAGGCAAAGTTGTGATGCAGTGTTTTGAAGTGACACTACTTGTACTGAGAAGGATTAAATAGGTGCAAGATATAGTTCAGAGAGCATATGCACATAGGGCAGGTGCTTTATATTTACACCTGACGATTGTAATACGTAGGAGAAGTTTGAAAGGATAACCAATATAACCTCATGTTGTCTAAGGTGGAGATTGCCTTTGGGTGTAAAGGGGTGCAAATGTATATTTATGTTTTAGATGTGTATATACATGTACAGGTGAAAAGGGATGTATACTTAACAGTACTGCAGAGATTGCTGTTTCACTGCAATGGCAGAGAAGGGTTACTAGCATTGCAGTGGAAGGAAGAAGCAGGTGAAAGACAGTGCTGCTGGGCTAGAAACCAATAGGTGAGTTGACAGGGGAGAAGCTAGGATTTACATAGCTAAATAGGGAAGCCTGTCAGCTCTGTATGCAGTTAATTTCCAAGTTCAGTTCAGTTCTGAGTGTGTATATAGTGTGTATATAGTTCCAGTTGTAAGCGGCAGGATAGAGGAGCCCCTACCTATCTGCTGGTGATAGGTAAGGCAGGGGGGGAAGAACACCCCACTCACTGATAGTCCAGTAAGCAGAAGGTTTCCATAAGAGGATACTGGTGACCCCAGAGGTACAGGTGGGTAGCACAGGTGAGAACCTCCCTTACATTGCGGACCTCAGAGAGAGTGAGCCGAGTTAGTTGGTTAGCGTACCAAGAGGTCTGAAGAGGGGCCCTTAGGCATGACCGGTTTCCCAGAGAGACATGCAGGAAAATGATAGAGAGGCCACTGTGGAGGTCGGGATGAAGAGTGTAGAGTTTCCTGTTCCAAGAAAGAGATTACCAAAGATTAAGTCCCTCATGAAAAATGCTATTGTATTGTAGATGTGTACCGCTGCCATGTGTTATGCCCAGGAGAAATGTACTGTTCACAAGTACCAGTGATGTGAGTAAAAGCCTGAAGTTACCCCGGAGCTACAGTTGTTTGTCCGTTATTAAATCACCGGTGCACCACACGACTTTTTCACACATTATCTGTAATATACACCAACAACCTGCCTGTATCTTTACATGGGCAATAAGATATTCCACTGTGTGAGGGCTTTCTCTTTCTCTCAAGGACTGCTAGTGGAAACAATAATGAATTTATGTTGTCATGGTGTAACACTTTCAGTGACCTGAAGGAGCCTTCGTATGATGCTTTTTGTAGGTGGACTGGGCATTTTCGCCTTTTTTTAAGGCACTCTAAACAGATCTCTCTGGAAAAGTGAAATGTTGGAACATAAGACTATATGTACAATAGATACACAATACAATCCTTCATCCCAATCCCCCCATTACTACTGTTGATTGGTGGCGATTGAACATTGCATTTACAAATTGTATATAAAGCTACATTTTTGTTTATGCAGTGCATTCTAAAATGAAGCAAATGTTTGGTAGTGTCTTGTGCTAGATCCCCACAAATATGATTACAATTTAATGAAAGTGGTTAA
The DNA here is from genome assembly GCA_025379985.1 of Phyllomedusa bahiana. Classification (NCBI taxonomy): domain Eukaryota; kingdom Metazoa; phylum Chordata; class Amphibia; order Anura; family Hylidae; genus Phyllomedusa; species Phyllomedusa bahiana. The sequence goes on from JAODAL010001858.1 coordinate 196,358, forward strand.
AAAGTTTTGTAATCTTCTATTTTTTTTTTTTTTCCAAAAAGGGTGCTAAGGCTGCTTTCTCTTGTCGGGATTCTATTTGCTGCAGCTGAAACCTTCCCCTCCTGTTTTGGGTGAAGTCCCGCACATAAACTGTCAGAAAGTCTTGCAGACTAGCATGATCTTAAAAGGTCGACATTCACTTTAAAATAGCTGCTTAGAATTAACCAGATCCTCAAAGTGGATCCCTGAGCCAACTATTAACTGTGCTGTTTATATGGGTGCTAATACAGTTTGAATGCAAAAAACATCAATTATTAAGTGCTTTGTAGCTTTAGTAACGGCTCCTGTGCTGTTAATGGGGCCTTTATAACCTTTTACTAGCTCTCACAGAACTGTGTAACAACCTTGTTGGTTTTGCCTTTGGCAAACAAAACCTCATTTTGTCACTGTAATAAGTATTTACTATTTAGACGGGCGGCAATACAATTTACGAGAATGAGATTTTCTTAGGAAAATGTTAACTGATTCAATTACTTTTTTAATGGACTGTAAAAGCTTGCAGTAACACTTTATGGGTGATTCGCCTATAATGTTTAGTTTATTTATTCTCCTATACATGACTATATGCTAGTCTTTCTGGTTTGCTCTCGACATTCACACTGCTAGGGCTACACACTGTATCTATGCATAATTATTACTAAAATGTATCACTTTATATTTGGAAGGCTAAGAACAGAAGTATTATTCAAGAAGCGTTTCAGAAATAAAATAAGTAGAGTTCTTTGTCTTGTAAAACAGATATTTTGTAGGGAACTAGGAGTCATTGAGAATGGTGGAGGGGATGTCTGGGGGAAAGTCTTCTGATTAGCTGGAGTAACATCCTCTTGAGTTATTGAGACAAGGTTTGGTAGTGGCATTATTCATTTTTTTATGCAGCAAAACTGACCATAAAAGAGATTAAACTGTGATTTTTTTTCTTTGCTGCTATGAAATAATTTTGTGCTTCTTTGGTTACAATAATAGAGATTTTCTAATAATATTTTTTAAATTATGGAACTTTTTTATTGGAATTTGTAAGCAACATACTTCATGAGCCTAATTGTTAATGTTTATTAAAAGTTACAGTGGGTGAAATAAGTATCAAACACATCACCAGTTTTCTTAGTAAACATGAAGTTCTCTCAACTAATCCACAAAGAAATCAAACCATAGATGTCTAGAAATTAAGTTAGGTGTAATAATTAGAAGTGCACAGGGAAAAAGTATTGAACACGATTACTGAAATGTATTTAATACTTTGTACAAAAGCTTTCGTTGGTGATGACAGCTTCAAGATGCCTCCAGTATGAAGAAACTAGTCGCATGCATCGATTAGGTTTGATTTTGGCCTGTTCTTCCACCCAAACACTCTTCAAATCCTGAAGGTTCTGTGGGCTCCTTCTATGAACAATAAGCTATAGTTCCTTCTATAGATTCTCTATGGATTCAGGTCAGGTGACTGGCTGGGCCATTATAGCAGCTTTATTTTCTTTCTCTGAATCCAATTGAGAGTTTCCTTGGCTGTATGTTTGGGATCATTGTCTTATTTAACTGTCCACCCTAATTTCATCTTTATCATCCTGGTAGATGGCAGCAAATTTTTAAAAAGACTGTCTCAGTACATTTGTCCATTTATCCTTCCTTCAATTATATGAAGTTTGCCAGTGCCGTATGCTGAAAAACAGCCCCACACCATGTTATTTCCACCTCCGAACTTCACTGTAGGTATGGTGTTTTGGGGATGATATGCAGAGCCTTTAGCACCTCCAAACAAGGTGTGTATTATGGCATCCAAAGAGTTCAATTTTGGTCTCATCTGACAAGACTATATTCTCCCAGTATTACACAGGCTTGTCTTTTAAACGCACTTGAACATGCTTTTCAGTTTTGCAACAATAAGGTTGCAAAATCTTTAGAGAGCTCACTGGTTTTGCCCATCATAAGATGTTTCTTGTGGGGCACCTTGGTAATGAGACACCTTTTTATAGGCCATCATTTGAACCAGCTGATATTATTTTTCACTAAGTGGCAGGATTGCTTTCTAAACATACTTGTAGATTTCAGCTGGTGTCATGAATTTCCATGACTTTTTGTACCTCTTTCAATACTCTTTCCCTGTGTCATTTATGGACCTCTATGGTTTGATTTCTTTGCACCTTTAGAAATATATTTACTTAAAAAATTGGAGACATGCTCAGTACTTATTTTACATGCTGTGTGTCTGACCTGTACTTTTATTAGAATTTGCAAGGCACACATCTTAGGTCCAAAATATAAACATTCATTTTGTAGGTTTGCATATTTTTGTAGTTGCCAAAATGTCTAATATTGGGTTACTATTGCATAAGGCTCTCCTACATTATGTGTGGTATGCAGCCTTTCTTGTGATTTAAGTAGTAATACTTGATCAGCATATATATATATTTGTGTGTGTGTAACCTATCAGCACATGTAGTGCCAACGTGCATCTGTGTGGTGTCTTTCCTTAGCAGTGATTCTAGGAAAGAACTGTGCTGTAAGGTTTGGTTCACATTTGGTTCAAAATTAATACCGTTAATGCGGTCTGTTGGGTGCCGTCAGTGTCCCTCATATTATGGATCCCATGCCACATTTGCAACAGAACCTCTGATGTGGATGTTAACCCGGCTGGAGCATGCCACAAAGTTTTATTTCTGATTTGGTCTGTATCCAATGGAAGAAAAGGAAAAACAAACTTTTGTATTCCTCTGAAAATAAATAAAGGCATAAGGAAATACAGTATGGGGGCATTTACTTTTATGGACATTGAATTATGGTTTCATACAACCCCATTCAATATCTGTGCATAAAGACTTTATTACATCTGGGTTTCCTTCCCAAATTAATCTGTTTTATAATATTAATGCTAGGACAGGATAAAAGCTAAACTGCAGATTTCGCTAGCTGGCACAAGAGTCTTAAAACTGTAGTTACACATAGCAGTTTCCCTTTGTATGGTATATCAGCGTTTTGCTACTTTGTAGATTCAGCCCCATTTTTACTTTCTTCAGTCTCTATTTACTCAGCCGCATATACAATTCGCTCATCTATCAAGTTCCTTTTTTGTGATCAACGAATGTAGAGAACCCATCATATTAACCAAAATGTTGAATTTATGTGTTTCTTTTTTCCTATTTCCAGTTCCTTATACATTGTTCCAAATCGAAACAGTCATCACATGAGCAGCATTAGGCATGAAATCTAATTGTGAATTGCTTTCTACTTTGAATTATAGGTTCTTTCATGTAGAATTTACATTTGACATGTGTCTCCATATAATGGTAACTGCATTTAAAACAAAACAAAGTAACAGATTGAAGTGGTTTCAGGGCTCTAATCCCTTGGTAAATTAGCCAGCAGGCTCGCCTTTTCATGGTCTTCTCCACAACAGGTTGAAATCGTTTGGGCATAAGCAGTGAGATCCACCACAGGGAGTAGTCTGTGAAAGAGACCTGGTTGGAAGTAGTGTCTTACTTGAGCTCTTCCTGTCTCGTGGATCAGAGTACTAAAAAACGCCGCCTTCACAAGCAGGTGGTATGGAGGAAAGTGTTCCACTAGCCAGATGGAAGTACATTGTTTTTTTTACCTAGAGGTTGGGGAAAACAAGTTTAGTTTGGCAATTTTTGTAGAATGTGATTTGTGTGTAAAGAGAGCCTATTACGTCTCCTCATTTACAAAAACACGCTATTGATGTAAGTTAATTTATATCGTGCTCACATTAGATTTTTAAACAATATAATGTGCTTTGTGCAAAAATCCATGAAGGGTAATTATTGCTTTTTTGTGCATTTTTTGCTGAGATCACTGCAGTGCCAAAGAAATCCTGCGTATATTCAAGTAATCAGTGCAGCTCCTTAAGTAGGGACAGTGAAGTGATGATGGGTATTGTTAAAAAGGGAGTCTGCAAGCCTGGTGTCTTTTGTGGATAGGATTTTGCAGATGGTTTAAAACTGTTCATATTAAGCATGGTGCAGATCTATGCAAATGCATGGCTGTACAGTTGCATACATTTGACATTATCCTCAGTAAAAGAATATAAAACTACATAGTATTTCTTTTTTTCTGCATGTAGATGTATTGAAAATGATAGTCAACAGTACTTTTCAATATAGAAAAGGGAACAGTACGCCAATTTACACAGGCTAAACTAGGATAGTTTTGTGCATATGCTGTATGGAGAATTTTTCTGCATATACAGTGGGCTCCAACAGTATTCATACCCCTTTAACCATTTCTCATTTTTGAATATTATACCACGAAATAAAATCCAGTGTGGCTAATTGCCTTTAAGAGTTACATAATTAGTAAATAGAATAATCTGCTCTCAGTATAACCACGGCTGTTTTGTGAAGGCCTCAGAGGTTTGTTAGAGAACATTAGTGAACAAATGGCACCATCAAAACCAAGCAAGACACCAGGCAGCTCAGGGATAAAATTATGGCAAAGTGTAATGCAGGGTTGGGTTTTAATAAAATAAACCAACATCTCAGGGAGCACTGTTCAATCCATCATCCGTAAATGGAAGGAGTATAGCACAACTGCTATCCTAAAAAGACGTGGCCATCCACATAAACTGACATCCCAGCACTAATTATAGAGGCCGAGGGTAACTTTGGGGTTGCTGCTCAGATCTGCAATTCGAGTGGGAGAATCTGTCCACAGGACAACTATAGAACTTTATGGAAGAGTGGCAAGAAGAAAACCATGTTTGAAAGCTAGCCATCTGTTGGCAAAAACCTATGTAGGAGATGCAGAAAGCAAGTGGAAGAAGGTACTCGGGTCAAATGAGAAAAAAAGGGAACCTTCTGAGCTGAATGCCAAATGCTATATGTGGAGGAAAGCCAACACCCTCAATACACCATCACCACCATGAAGCCTGGTGGTGGTAACATCATGGTTTGCTTCAGCAGGGATTGGGAAGCTGCTTAGAGTTGATGGGAAGATGGACAATTCTGGAGAAAAACCTGTTGGAGGCTGCAAAATACTTGATACTGGGGCATAGCTTCACCTTCCAGCAGAACATCAACCCTAAATATACAGTCAAATCTACAATGAAATGGTTTAAATCAAAGCATATTCATATATTAAAATGACCTAGACAAAGTCCAGACCTAAATCTCATTGAAAATCTGTGGCATGACTTGAAAACGTTCACCAACCAATCTGACTTAGCAAGAGCTATTTTGCAAAGAAGAATGGGCAAAAATTCCAGCCTTTAGATGTGCAAAACTTGTAGAGACATACTCCAACAAACTTGCAGCTGTCATTGCAGCTAAAAGTGGTCCTACAAAGTATTGACCCAGGGGGGCTGAAGACATATGCACGCCACACTTCAAAGTGTTTTGTAAAAATTTGGAAAATCACATATTTTCTTTTACACTTCACAAATACTTGCTACTTTGTGTTTCTCTATCACATAAAATATTTATAAAATACATTTAAGTTTGTGACTGTAAAGTTTAAAAATGAGGTCCAGCTCCGGGAGTATAAATACTTCTGCAACCCACTGTATACTGAACACTCAGCACAAATGTGTTAGGAACCTAACTTTCCTCCTTTTATTCTTGATCACTATAATTAACACCGCATACTATAGCCCCTTAAAACCACAAAACCAAAACTCGGAAAGGCTGGACCAGCAGACTGATTATCATTGGTGGTTCCTAGCATTGTAATATTTTTTTCTTCTACTTAATTATAAAATCTGTTTCTCCAGTGTCTGTGCATGTACATGTCTGTGCATCTATATCATCAAAGTTTGTGACTTCAGTGAAAATAAGATATTTTAATTTTAAGTCAACATTTTTCTGGGCCTAATATAAAAAGTATAAAAAGAAAAATCCATATTAAGATTTCCTTTCCCATTCCTGGTATTCCTTTGCAAGCCCTTTATGACATTTATATCTGTTATGAATGCATTAGGAGTGTATGGAGCAAGCTCATTTACTGAGCGTTATTACATTAATAAAATCCACATAAGTTAACATAATTGGCATCGTGTTGCAAAACAAATAAAAAAAGAAACTTTTAAAAAATATTGAAAGCATTAAAATGTAACAAAAGCTGTATAAATTGGGTATTGCTGGAATCATACTGACCCACAGAATAAAGGGGAACTCTTAAAAATTGTGCAGTTGCTGTTTTTCTTTTTTATGTCATCGCAGCAAGAATTTTTTGGGGCTCTATAATATATTGAAAGGTGATTAAATTAAAAAATACAACTTTTCCCTCAAAACAGCAAGTCCTCAAATGGCTATGACTATGAAAACATTAAAAAGTTATGACTTTTGGAAAGTGGGAAATAGAAAAAAAAATACAAAAATAGCTGGGGTTAAATTGATGTTTTTAGAACATTATAATACCATTGCGTTTGGTATATACCAATAAAGTAACTAGTCTGTTCGATTTTATTTGGTATAGCAGTTTACTATGCTGTCAACTTGCACACTTTGTTTGAAATTTACATGGCTTTGACCATATAGTCTTTTAGCTAAAATTACCCCCCTAATTGGGGAAAAACCAAAAAAACGCTCGAGATATTTTCTATTGTAGCTGCACAAGACCAAGATTGAGAGCAAATCTGATGTATTATTGAATGTGTTCAAGCTGATCTGTGACCCTTAGTACTGTTCTCTTGGGCTTTCATATTCTATTTAGTAGAGGCTTTAAGAGATCAATATGAAATTCAGATGATGATAATATATTTAATTACACCAAGCAAAATTCCTGCTTCGAGCATGACACCTGCTGGAAAGCACTTCAAACAAGCACAAGGCAGCATGCAATGATATTGCCGCATTTCCCTGTCCAAGAGTGCAAATCTTGTGAGGGTCCCAAATGGCGCCACTGAGGCAAGCCATTTCATAGTCTTTGATACAGTTTTGGGGGTGGTTTAATTTCCCATAATGCCATTGAAAAGATTTTTTCAGCAGGATGAAATTTAAAAGGGTTAACCGGGGTGCTGTGTTGTCTAGAATAATTTTTTTGGAGATTTAAAAAAACGTAGCAAAGAGAGGCCGGGTGTTCAAATGAACAGCAGGAGAGTGTTGAAAGACAGCGCTGAGAGTAAAACACTGCTTTAGGACAAACCTATAGTGAAAATCTACCTGGAATTCGCTGACCTAGCGGGCCAATTCCTTGTAACCAAACGTTTTATAGCTCTTTCTTTTTTACGGGAAATACAGCTTGTGCACTTTTTTCTTTTTAGTGGCTTAGTCTTACATGCAGTTTGCATTGTCTTGGAGCACATAACTTTTACATCCCTACTGAAATAGCACCTTTACTGGAAATTTACATGAAAGCTTTTTTAATAAATTTGAAATATTTTGTACATTTTGTAAACTGAAACTTTTAAAATTTAAAAAAGGGCTTCCTGTAAACTTTCTGTAATTTTCTCGGGATTAAAATTTATTGGTTAAAAGTAATGGGATCGGGTGTGGGAAAATCTAAAATGCGATAATCCACCTTGATATCACAGCACAGAATGCTGTCATATTTTGCTTATCTGTTAATGGCCTTTTTAAAAAAATAAAATAAAAAATAAGATTAGATAATGTGAAAATCCATGATACACAACAAAGTGAACTTTTCTTTTTCAACTTCTTTTTGCAGTACACAAAGTGGGGTTTTATACCGTATTGATCTATACATCCTCATGGGACCATTGAAGAAAGTTGTGAGCGTCTTAGTCATAACTTTTGAATGAATAACTGTCTTTATTTTAGTTAAAATTTTTATTTTTTTGTTTTTTTCAGACTTTTTTATTAATACTCGGGCCCCTCAATGGAAGGCAGTACCCCAATTCTCAGTAGCCTTTTATTGGTTTTATTATACCATTTTATCTATTTTGGCACATATGGTTTTACTAGTTATGGTGGCATTTTTTCTTTATTTTTTGGTAATATATTTCGCATGCTAAAATTTTTAAAGCATGAAATATTTTTGGCTTAAAGGTGTCCGCTTCGGGATGTTTGTTTAAATTAAACTTCTTCCCCCAAAAAAATAAAAATATTGGAACATCTTCTCTTTTACCTCTGTATTGCGCAATTTTTACTGTTATTTCTCCTGAATTTTGAATATGTATGGACGGAAAGCTGGGTGTTACCATTCCACTTGTCAAAGTGTTTTTCCCTACACAGTCTAAACTTTCAGAAACAATGCCCCAGAATCATTTTGTGATGGCATTATTTAAACACTGTATGGTGGATTTATTTTTGCTGTATATGGCAAGCATGCATACACTACATGAGAGAATAACCGTGAATATACCAATGTGTTAAAATACAATCAGCATTGTTATAAATATTTAGTCCAGAATAATTTCTAGTACGCTGGTCTATGCTTTTTTCATACTCATAAAGTATTTGAATATTTTAGAGTAACTTTGTGGTGCTAATTCCAAATATTATTTTTGGCTCTAGATTTTGGAGAGAGTGGTTGCCCCATTGAGAAATATAGAAAATGAAAACATGTATTGGTCTGGAATAGCTTACCCACAGATCACAGGGGAATTGTCTTAAACTGTATGGAGTAAACACATGAAATACCTAATGGATTTATGTTTGGGAAGTTAATGGGTTGTTCACAGAAAAATCTGCAAAGTATACAGTGGCGAAAAAAAGTAGTCAGCCACCAGTTGTTCAAGGTCAAAAATTTCTGTAAATTTTTACAAGGTTGGCACATCTGTTTCTGGTATGTTTGGGGCATTCCCCCACGAGACTCCTCTATAGCATGATGTTTTTGGGGCTGCGCTGAGCAACATGAATTTCAAATCCCCCAAAGGTTTTTTTATGGGATTGAGATTTGGAATGGCAGGCCCCCTCCAACCTTTAAATGTTCTTACGAAGCCCCTCTTTCGTTGCCCCGGCGGTGCTTGGGATCATGTATGCTGAAAGACCCCCCCCCTCATCTTCATGGCCCTTGCTCTAAGGAGGGTTTGCACTCAAAAACTCACGTATATGGCCCCATTTATCCTTTCGACACCGATCAGTTGCCTGGTCCCTTTTCGAGAAACAGCCCCAAAGCAAGATATTGCCCCCCCCCGCTTCAAGTAGTTTTTATTTCTTTGGGTACTACTCCCTTCTCCTCATCCCAAACATGATGATTTTGTTTCTACCAACACTTCTTTTCAGTTTCATCTGACCCAAAGACATTCTCCCAAACTTTCTGGATCTCCCCAAAAGCCTCTAGCAAAATTTAGACAGGCCCCGAATAACTGGCGTAAGTAGGGGGACACGTCTGGCACGCAGGATCTGAGTCTCTGGCGGCATAGTGTGTTACTGATGGCCAGCCGTTGTTACATTGGTCCCAAGCTGTTGCAGATCTTTCACTAGGTCCCCCCATGGATTCTGGTATTTTTGCTCACAATTTTGTGATCATTTTGACCCCACAAGGTGAGATCTTATGTTGAGACCAGATGAGGGAGTTTATCAGTGGTCTTGATAGGTCTTCCATTTTCTTTTTTTTTCTATTCCAGCTTTTATTAAGTTGTCATATAGTAAGTAAGTACAAAAACAGCATACTGATATATCGACGTTGATATACAAGAAGGTACACAATATGGGTATATTAGCATAAAAAATCATCTATACACATGGCGTTTTGAATATTGTGCATGTAGCACAGTAAATGAAAGCTGCAAAACAAGGCAAAAGAAAACGAAGAGCTACATTGCATGTGCTTTTGATCTGAGATAGAGGGGCAAGTCTGTTGTTGAAAGAAGCAGGGATTAAACCCTGCTGAGTCACAACATTTGCCCTTTTACACCAAAGCAGTGTAAAGCCATTGGAAAAAGCATTGGAAATCATTCCCTATTTAAATTTTTTACATTCTAACATCGTAACCTCAACCCAAAAAAAACTAGAGCCAGACTAAGGAGCGTGGAAAGAGGGCCAAGAGTATATAAATATCCTGGAGAGGAAGAGCAAGAGATGATCCAGCGTCGCTCGCCCCGGATAGTTGCTCGATAAGATCCTAGCTGATGGCCAAGGCCATCAGGTACGTCACTCTACCCTTTAAGAGTCAATAATCTTGGATATGCCTCAGAGCCACATAAATGTCGCCCCTCAGCCCCACGTATGCTATGTACTTGGTCAGTCAGTTGGTTGCGGTTTCCGTATGTATCTTCATCTGTTGGAATGGGATATCTCCTTTATACCATGCTGCTATGGACAGGTGTTGCAGTCGTTTCTCACAGCTCGTTTCAGAGGCCTTTGCTGGCATCTCCAACATAAAAACAAGTAGATGTCCTGAGAATTTGAAGGGGCATGGGTTAATCTGTAGGCAGAACCACCATAGGTCATCTCTGCAGTTTGATTCCCGTCACTACTTCAGTGATCTGCAAAACTTTCCCCCAGAAGGACCTGCAACATTTGGCATGACCACCAAATGTGGGACTTAGATCCTACCGCTGGTTTCGCATCTCCAACAGACGTTAGGACCTGGGGGGCAAATCCTATGTAAGAGTGTGGGTACCCTGTACCAGCGGGAGAGTATTTTGAAGTGTTAGCTCCTGCAGTCTACAAGGTCAGATGGATTTATAAGCCTATATGTTGGCTTTCCGCCAGTCCTCCTCGGAAATGGATCTTCCGAGTTCCCTCTCCCAGCCATTCCCTATATGTGGCCCCGACCCCGATATCAGAGGTGATGATCAGTTTATGTAGCTGGAGGGATCAAATGACTTCTGATGAGTGTTGGAGGAGCATTGTATTCCAGGGGGTTAGGGATCTATGAAGTTTCAAGACAAGATTATTAGAAGGTAGTAATGCAGGAGTTGTAGGTATCTAAAACAGGGCACATGGAGGAGGGAGTACATTCCCTCATCTCTGCCATGGGTCTCAGTCATGTGAGGTAAGAAGTCAGAGAACCTTAATGCTCTCCCACCCATGTCTTCAGTCGTCGGGATAGAGGGCCAATGTGTTCCAGTGAGGGTTGTTCCCGTTATTGGTTTGTAGTGGGCATCCGGAGGGGAGGGTTACCCTCTGGTTGACCAGATGGACCTCCAAGCCTAGAAACGTGTGACTCGCCACCCATGGGAGCATCAGCATCAGTCGCAATGGGGAAAGCGGCTCGGGTGCAACACGGCAGGTTGGCCAAATTGAGGCGGGGGAGATTATATTTATCTTTCTCTAAATCGTCACCCACAGTTTCGCTGATCTGTGATGGTTAAAATCGAAAACTCGTGCTGCTATTTGACGCCAGATTAATATGCTTTTATGTTACCGGGTATGCTAGGACGCCATCTGTCTGTCCCTTATCAGTACCGACTTGGCAATTCTCATCCTTTTCTGCAGAGCCCACTGTGAATTGCTATGTTGTTTTTGTCCACAGTTGGGGAAAATGGATTTGGGAAAGGGCATGGTAGGAGCCTGCAATAAATACAATATACGGGGTTTGAAGTTTCATCTTAATTTTTACTAATCCTCCCCAACCAGGAAGAAATCATTTAGAGTTCACCCGTTGCCAGATCTGCTGTAATTGTGCGCAGTAGGGGCGTATTGTTAAGTTAAGAATTCATTTAAATCTCGTGGGTCCGAGGGTTATGAATTCCCAAATTTTGGATTGATCCGGTCCATGAAAAAGGGTAATTCATCTGTTTCAACAAGGATATGGTGGACTCTGGCAGATTTGTTCTCGTGCAACAGACTTAGTATAATTAATCTTTAAAATTGGACAGCGCCCCAACTCTCCAGTGATGACATAAAATTCGGGAGAGACGTGAGTGGCTGGGATATATATAACAACAGATCGGTCCGCATTACGCCGCACAGTTATATGCTACGCTCCACTTGAATTACCTTCCACATCAGTGTTATTCCTCAAATCACATAAGAGGTGCTCCTAATTACAATAACATACAAAATAGGGAGAGGAAGCACCCTGACTGGTGCCATTTCGTTAATCAGGAGGCTGTGTTCGAGAGGGTTACATTGCATCCGAATTGAGCCCTGGGATTATGATACAGGGTCATGATCCTTTGTATCATGAGTGGTTCCAAGGCCTATATTCTGGAGCGGCGTGAAGAAGGACAAGTCGGACTCTATCAAACGCCTTCTCAGGCGTCTTCCAGTGAGAGCAGCATTCCAGGCACCCCCTTATCCCCCATCCGTTGCATTATAGAGATTGTTTTCTGTGTGTTTCCCTTGCTTCTCGGTTAGGGACAAAACCACCTGATCCAAACCTATCAGGTCCTCCAGGATGGTATTGGCCTTAAGGGCCAGAAGCGTAGCAAAATAGATTAGCGTCTGTGTTTAGTTAATGAAATTGGCCGGTAACTTTTGGCACGGATTAGAGGGTCTTTCCCTTACTTTGGGATAAACCCGTGATGTGTGCTAGGGAGAAATTGTGGCGAGGGATTGTCGTAAAAATGGAGGGAGAATTAAAGGCCCCTCAGCAAGGGCACTACTAGATCTTCACTGTGTGTTTTATTAAATTTGACCGTTTGTTAGCCGTAGGGTTCCTGGTCTCTTGCCCGTTGGGATTGAGGAATGTGATTTCATTCATCCATCTGTGAAAGGGGCCTCCAGAAAGAGACAGCCTATCAGGGTCCAGACAGAGTAGGGAGCGCCCAGTGTTTTTGTTGTTCTCCTTGCTGTCCATCCGGGCAAGAGGACAGTCTCGGCTTGGGGAGGTTTATATAGTTCCTGGTAATATGCGTGAAACGCCTCCAGAATTTTTCTGTAAAGTATGTACACTATCCCCTTTTTATTTTTGATAAGATGGATACAAACTATGGACGCCCTTTTGTCCTCAAGGCACGGAGCCAGGCATTTATGCTCGGCTTATTTCCTCCACTCGTAAAAGTGGGGGCACATAACTGCTGGTATCTCTTGTTTTCCTCTCTAGCACTTTTTGTATGTCATGTTTAACTTGTGTCAATTCACTGAAAAACAGAGTCATCGCGCTCCTTTTATTGTGTTGTCTCAGTGAATGCAGGCAAGCAAGTAGGTTGTTTATAGTGTGTGTCGCACTCTATTTTTAATCCACGAGCCGTGTTTTATTAACACCAACCCGGTGCACACATTTCAGGGGTCTGTCCCTTTTTAATGTGGGGGAGGGTAGTAGCTGTCGATAGTTGGTATGCCATAAAGTGTGTGGTGGTCTGTTTTAGGTTTGCATGACACAGTGAGTCGTTCAGCCGTGTCTCATTCAATCTCCAGGAGATAGATTTCCGGGAGGCTTGGGCAGATTCTGTAAGCAATGCACGGCGCATGGTCTGAGTGTAAGATATCGTCTATTCGAGCCCCTTTAACCCGAAGAGAGAAGGGAGTGCTGAAGACAAATACTAGTCTATGCGAATGAAAGTTCTGTGTGGAGGAGAGAAGAACGTATAGTCCTTGTCCTCTGGATGATATATACGCCCAAACATCACGCAGCTGCATGTCATGCAGCAGCTTTTTCTTTTTGTTCAATTAGTCAGCGGGAGGGTTGAGCGGCCCGACGATGTGTCCATACCGGTGGAGTTAGTGCCAACATTGAAGTCACCGCATAATATCCACCTCCCCCTGCGCAAACAGAATCAGCTCGTCTAACCTTAAGAGAGGAAGGACTGTGACCCTTGGTTTGGGGCATAGATGTTCGCTATGGTGTAAGGAGTGCTGAAATGCTGCAACTGACAAATAGGTAATCTCGCGTTGGGGTTTGTTTATTATCGGTGGAAAAAAAAAAACCTGATGTGGAGGGGACTTGTGAAGAGAATCGCATACCCTTTGTCTTGGGTCTAGGATTACTATCTATGGCACAGCAGGTTAATAGCTAAATTTTTCAGAACTGGGAGATGCTGGAGGCTATGTGCTTCTCCTGCAGGCATAAATATGTGGAGCGAGCTTTTTGCATCTCGTATAGGATCCGGAGGCGCCTCTCAGGATGTTAAGCCCCTTCAAATTTGATGGACGGTAACTTTTATCGATGTCATGGGGCTACTGGTAACCACACCCCATTGTAGTCAAAAGAGGGCCATCTCCTCTCGAAGGGTCTCTAGTGGCTCAAACATTAAACGAGGATCCAAAAGCACACTATGAAGGAGCTAAATACTGGCTCCTCCTAACTGCACCAATGGGCACAAAATCTAAAAGCTGCTGCATGGGACGGCTGCGAGGGACCAGCTAGTAGCGATGAAGTCCCAAACCTATTGGGGACAGGGGCGCTAAGCACTCTGGTAGGAGTTGACACTTGTGACATCAACACGATCCATGGGGCTTAAGATAGCTCTCATGGGTAAACTATGGTGTACTAAATTGTGTAGGGCAAATATATATTAATAATACACATGCCTGGGAAGGCCACAGGCATCCAACTTTGAATCGGGGGTGCATTGTCGGTTATGCTAAAAGGTGAGTTCTGACAAAGGGAAGGGGGAAGGGATTAGATAGGGGAGAATAACGAAACAAAGAGTGGGAACTTGAGGGGGAGAAAGAAAGAAAAAAGGGAGAGGAAAGGAAACAAAAAACAGAGGAGGGCGAGAAAAAAAAAAAGAAGGGGGGAAGGGGAAAAGGACAAAAGAAAGAATCCCAGAGGTCAGGTACCTCTTTGATTACGGGGTCAAAAGGAATATTTAGTCAATCATCAGAGACAGGTAGGCAAGCACAACAAAGTAAGGCATGTTTGGTTCTGAGAAATTGGATACTCTCACGGTCAGGTAGCCTGCCGAAATAGTCCGTGCAAATTTCTCTCAGGTGGTCTCTGTCTTCGGCTCTCTCTGGGGCTGCTTGGTCCCTCTGCGGAAGCGGGGGGCGGGGGCGGGCGGTGTGGGGCGACTTCTGAGAGCCAAGCGTCTAGAATGGAGGTCTGCGAATCCAGTGTTGGTACCTGTTAGAATGGGAGACAACTTTCGCCAGCCACTCCGGGATAGAGACAGGAGGGAGGATCCAGGACGCAAGGAAAGTCGGCTGATCCTCAGGGGCACGTAGGGTAATCAGCTCCTCTCCCTTGCGGCCTTGCAGGGCAATCGGGAAAACCCCACGGTATGGGATACGTGGGATTGCAGGATCGACAGAAGAGGCTTTCATTGTGGTCCGGAGTCGAAGTGTGAGTCTGGAAAGATCCGGGAACAGCGCGTCAAAGATATGAGCGGGGGCTCGTCTGGCTTTTTGCATGATAGGCTTCTTTAAGGGAGTAATAGTGAATGCGGCATATGACATCCCTTGGCTTGGTCTCATCAAGACTAGGTGGACGAAGTGCACGGTGAGCCCTATCAATTCCTATGGGCTCCGCAGTGTCTCTACCCAGCAATCCATTGAGAGGCTGTGAGGTTAGTAGTAGTAGTAGTTCTTGTGAGGCTTTATGGATCAGGGAGGCCCGGACTCGTATTTTATTCTCGGTAAGGTTCTCGAGATCGTCCATGTGTTCATCAGATTTTTGGTGGAGGTTTTTTTCTGGGAGTCTATTGAAGCCTGATAGTGTCCAATCGGATGTGCGTGAACCGGGGGGGGGGGGGGATAAACTCTTTTTTTTTTTTTTTTTGTTTTTTCCTCCAAAGACTTGACTTTTTGGTGCTTCAATTAAAGAGATGTCTGTTTTTACAGGTTGAAGATCTCTGCCCCACGCAGACTTAAGGTCCTGAGCAAGGGGCTGAGAGGTCAGTCTTAGTTGGTATCAGATTGTGAGCAAAGCCTGAAGTTCAGCGTGCCCCTGGAGATGTTAGAGGCTTCAGCTCTGGTGTGCGAGAGGGTGGTGCATTCTTGGGGGCATTTTGGAGCATTCGCTTTTGTGAAGCCTCCAGTTTGGGTATCCATGAAGGGACTGTGGCTATGGCTTGAGGGTGTTGCATGGGGCGTACTCAGGGCATGGGACCACTCTGATTGCTGTCAGGTATGCTGGTGAGGGCTTTGTGAGGAATGAGAGTGGTTGGGCTCCCTCTGTGATCCATCATCGGGCTCTCTGGATGGTGGGCGGGCTCCAGACACGGGGTATTTTCCTCCCCCTCAGACGTTCTGCATTCGTTGTGGGGTTCAGAGGAGCAGGGACTGTCCTCAGTGGGGAGCGACAGGCGGATCCTGCTATTAAGCTCGAGGCCTGGCTTCCAGTCATGGTGGGTTGTAGATATCCACTCATCCCCTTTGGCCCGTGTACCTTTCCGGCAGGGGTTCCTGGCAGATTGCTGAGTCCCTCCGTTGGTACACAGCTCCCGCGGCCGGTCCTGGGGATCTGGTTGCAGGGCCGACCGCAGGGACCCTACGAGGGCCCGGCGCCTGTTCCTCGGCGCGGTATCTCATTCTCCGGCGCAGGAGTTCCACGGGCTTGGCCTCTCATGCTACCGCGGCGGGATGTATCGGCTCGCGCCTCTCCTTCTCCGGCGAGGGGGTCACGGCTCGCTGCCGGGTCTTCGCTTTCTCTCTTTACTGGCTGCGTTGGCTGAGGAGGTGCAGGGGAGTTCAGTGGAGGTCAGCCCGGAACCCCTCTCCCCACCCGCTCCGTCCCTGGCTGCTGGGGGGGACTCGAGGCTCTGCCCTCCATCCAAGATGGGGCCCGAGATAGAGACTGCTCTTTTGGGGGCTGGATTGGGCCCCGGGAAGGGGTTTCAAAGAAAAATTTGAAATGGGCACTTGCCCTTTGGGAGTTTTGCTGCAGCCCTGCTCCTTTTTTTTGTTCCTCTTTGATTTCCCCTTTTCGGGTGATTAAACCCCATTAAACTATGAAACCCTTTGGGGGAGCTCTCTCACATGCGTCCCACCGTTGCATAGCGGCCCGCCCCCGTTTCCATTTTCTAATTTTTGCTCCCACAGTTGATTTTTTTCACACCAAGTGCTTTCCAAATAGATTCAGTTTCCCAGGGTGGTGCAGGGCTACAAATTTTTTTTCTGTTGTCCTTTTTAAAGCTCTTAGGTCTTTCCCCCAAAAGTGGGGTTTGGGTGTGAAGGTTTTGGGGTTTTGGGGCCCGGTGTTTTTTTATACTGATTAAATTCAAAAAAGGTGCCCCTTACCAAAGGTAATGAGTGGAGGACAATGAGGTTTTTTTAAAGAAAAAGAACGGTCTGTTTAGAGCCAGAAAATCTTGCTTGTTTGTTTGGTTATAAAAACTTATATTCCCCCAAAAATTTGCAAAATAAATTATTTCCAAATCAAACAATGTGATTTCTCCCTTTTGTTTTTTATTGTTTAGGTTACCTATTATGTCAATTACAGGGCCCCTTTATCTTTTTAAGTGGGGAGAACTGGCACCAAATTTGGGGGGTGACTAAATACTTTCTTTTCCTTTTTGTACACCTCTGTACAAATTTTTTTCAGGTTTTGCTTTGGATTTTTTTTTTTTGCAGGGATTCAAAAAAGTTTAAGATGCGGATTTTTGCCTTTCAGTTGGGAAAAAATACACAATAAGGATGTGTTGGAAAAATCCATCCCAAAAAATTTGAGAAACTACCTGGTGGCCCTCCCTGCATTTCTGCCCCATAACCCCCCAAAAAAAATAAATTTTCAACTAGTTATTTTACAAAAATTTTTATAAAAAGAAAAGTTTAGCTGAAATTTTAAGAAATTTTTTTGAAAAAATCGTAAACAGAGACCATTTTCCCCTCCCCCAAAAGTTATCATTCACTTTGAAAAATCAGCCCGAAATCCTTTTTGTGTTTAGAAAATTTTCTGTTGTTTTAAAATAGTTTAACAAAATTAATTTCTTTCCCCTAGGGGTTTTGGAGAGGGGGGGGGGGAATGAGTATTTGGGGTTAAAAAGTGACATAGGCATACAAAAGAAAAATGATACAGGGCTTCGCCCTTAGTAAATCCT
>JAODAL010001859.1:0-120000 GCA_025379985.1 Phyllomedusa bahiana
AATTCCCCCAGGGTATAAAACCCCTATTTCCATTTTTTTTAAATATCCAAAAAAAAAACACAAAAATGACAAAAAAATTTGTAACACCCAGTTGTCAATTTATACATTTTCAGGAGGAAAAAACAGGAATGACACAGCGAGCAGTCTGGAAAAATTTCCCCAAAAATGTTATTCTTTGGAAATACGAGTAGAACAAAACGAATGTTATAGGCGTTATTAAATCATGTATTATAACAGAAATCCTAATCTCATAAAAAAATTATTACTGGGATTCTTTGTCTGATCGGAGGTATAACCCTTGTGTCTATGCTCTTCCTCACACTGCCGATCAGACGGGGTGTAACATAAATGTAATTAAAAGCAGCTTTGTGTGGCAGCAGGATAATTGTAATAAGTATTGATTTATTCATTATCTCTCCTGGTAGTATCAGCCCTATGCCTTGGGGTACGTGTAATTCTTTTATCTGATCGGCTCGGGTGATACAGTATACAGAAATCTCTGGGTGACAAGCTCTCTCTCTTATAGCATTCAGTCATCCACATTAGGACTATAATAGTATTCAAACAATACTTTTAATACAGAATTTTAAACCCTTTTGCTTGCTGTGATGAGACTTAACGCCCAGCATGCCCTGGCAGCTGAGTCTGGTGAAGACTGGAGAAATATCACAAAACCTCCAGTGGGGGGGCAGCTGAAATGCTGCGACTTTTATGGTGGAAAGGCCTCTTTTACTCTCAATGGGGCTTCCATAAATTTTCATTTTCCCCTATAGAAAAAGTGTCTGTCCCCCTCCTTCCACTTGTGGGAAGGGAAACCCACACCCTACGATGGGTTGTGTAATGTGCATTATATCAGTTGATATTGTTTTATATGGGGGATAAAAGGGAGTTAACGACTCAGCATTTTATTGATGCGGGGAGTGCTTTAAATCTAGAAAAGTTTTGGCTGCGGGTCAACATTTAAAAAAGGGAGGGAGTGCCATGTGCTAGGATCAGATTTGTTAGTGTTTTAAAACCCAAGTGTTGGATGGGCGCCTAGAGCCCCCAACGGTTAAAGGGGATGTCCCCCCGCACGGGTTTTGGGGACCGTTTTTCAGAGGGTTTGGGGGTTTTGCAGCCCGCCAAAAAAAACCGTTAAAAAATTGCACAATGGGGCCTACAAAAACCCGTGCAAAGCCCCCATGTACGGTTTTTTCCGCCCCCTTTTTCCGCCCGCGGGCCGCCCGCAAACCTTCACTGGCATTTTTCCCGTCCGGGTTTTCGTGCAAAATGTACATAAAAGTAAGGGGAGGGCTTTTCTTCGCTCATCGCGAACTATATGTAGCAGTTTTCATACATAAGGCCCACAAGGTCCAGAGATAGTTATCCCCGTACGTGAAAGACACATTCTATGTAAATAAAAACATACAAAAAGCTATTACACACAGTTCTATGTATAAAAC
Source organism: Phyllomedusa bahiana (assembly GCA_025379985.1). Classification (NCBI taxonomy): domain Eukaryota; kingdom Metazoa; phylum Chordata; class Amphibia; order Anura; family Hylidae; genus Phyllomedusa; species Phyllomedusa bahiana. Next base: position 1,443 of record JAODAL010001859.1, read on the forward strand.
TAAATAATGGTTATACATTTACCAAATAACACTGGTACACAAACCAGAATCCCAAGGCTTAAATTACCGATAATTCCACGAAAATCATGTGCCGCCACATACTGACTACATATCAAACCACATATGCTGAAAATACCAGACACCATGACCCCTATCACCACCCCAAAAATGACTGAATAATACCAGCACATCATGACCATATACCACCACCATATAGTGAATGAATAAAACCACCACACCATGCTTACATATCATCAACACATAGTGACTGAATAATACCCCCAACTAGCCCCATATCATACCACATGTGACTGAATAATACCACCATACTTGCCACAAATCATCACCACATAGTGATGAATAATACCACAACACCATGACCAATTTCACCACCACAGAGTGACTGAATAAACCCCAAAATCAGATCTCATATCACCACAACATAGTGACTGAATAACACCACCACTTTTCATCACCACATAGTGACTGAATAATACAACAACATCATGATCTCATATCACCAGCACGTAGTGACTGGATAATACCACCACTTTTCAGCACCCTACAGTGGCTGAATCATACCACCACATATCAACACCACATAAACAAGACAGCTTTTACCCACACATAAACCCCATATCACTACAACATAGTGGCTGAGTAATACCACCACATATCATGACCACATAGTGACTGAATAATACACAATACCTTTAATGAATATAAACCATTATGCTATGACCAATATTACTGCCATACAGTGACCAAAAAAATGGAAAAAAACCATTTTTTAATAGGTCTGAAGCATTAATGATTCTGGGTTTAAACCAGGGGCTACAGGGAATGTTTTTTATAGAAGTTGTTATCATCCCCTTTTCTTCTCCATCCAGTTCCAGACCACTATGATGAATTCTCCCGAACATGACTCGTCCCTACAGAATAAGCCACACAAAAATATTAGGCAATGTTCACACGGCTAAAAATGGGATGTATTTCAGTCCGTAATTACGCACCGGAGTGCGCAAATTACGGCTGGAATACGTCCAAGTCATGGTAATCCAAGGTTCTCATAGAGAACTATGGATTACGTCTCCTCTCCCTGCTCGGCGAATACGCCGAGGGGGGAGATAAGTGACATGTGAATTACCCGCGGCGTATACGTGCTGCTGGTAATGAAAGTCTATGGGCCGGCGAGGTGCCGGCCCCCCGCTCCCGCCCCCACGGCGTAATTGCGGGGTGTAATTATGCCCTGCAGATAAGCCGTGTGAACATAGCCAAAGACTCCTCACTTTTTGAGCATCTCCTTACCAATTCAAATCTCTGTACAAATTTCCCATTTATAGCACCCCCAAACAGTAAAAGTCAATCAGAGATTGTTTTCTCGTAACACATTGTGGTTTAAGTTAGTAATAAATTTTGGTCCATACATTTTGCCACATAAATTTACTTTAAAAGGGTTTTTTTGCCCTCTAAATCTCAAAAGCTCCTGCACCCCAGCTTTTCCAGCTCGGTTTTCCCCAGGGGGGGCGGGGGTTTGATTTTTTTTAAATTTGAAAGATCATGTGACCCAGCAGGTTTTAACACCCACCGGGCCTTTCCTCTTTTTAAGCCCAAAGAAAGGTCTGTTTATTTACAAGGTACAAGTAGCTACTCTGAAGCTTGGGAGGTAAGTTTTTTACCCCCCAACACAAGGGTCCTAGGTTCAAACCCGCAGGAACCAAACCTGTTTTTTTTTTTTCTCTTTATCAATGTACCCCCCTGATTGAGGTTTTTTTTTAAATTTTATTTGCACTGTTTGTTTAATTACTAAGGAGTACAAGGACGGGAGCAGAATGACAGCCCCGGGGGTTGAAAAAACAGTAGCTTTCTGAAAGAAGGGGTTTATTTTCCGGGGCCTTTGGGCGACCAGGACTGAGGAGCTTTTCAGCCCGGGTCGTACCGGGGGAAATTTAGCTTAAACAAGGCTCACAAAAAAGGGCAGCTAAAAAAAAAAACCCCCCAGATTTTTTAATAAAATAAATGGTAAAAATTTTTAATTTCAACCCTTCCCCACGTCAATTTTACTTCGTGGCAAAACCCCCTTTTAAAGATAAGTTGATTTTTCTGAAAAAGAACCAACTGTCTTTAAACGGGCCTTGCACCTCTGTTTAGGTTTTTTTGGGGACTAACCTGGTTTCCCCTTTTCTTTTTTTTTTTTTTATTTACAGAGCTCGAATACTGCACTAAAACCCTATTCCCCTGAAAAAATTTTTGGGGGTAAAAGAAACATGTCGGTAAAATTATTTAGGCGATATAGGGGTTTGTAACAAAGGGAAAAGGCTACGGAAAAGGTTGGGGGGAGTACCCCTGATAATAGGGTACCAGGAATAACCAAACCCCTTTTTTTCATTATATAGACCAATTTAAAGTCTTTTTTGGTTTTTTTGTATAAAATATACATTTTTTCACAGAAAGAGTAAAACCCTTTTATTTTTTGCTAATTTTTAATAATTATATTTTTTTAAGTTATGACACTTTGAAGCAAAGTAAATATCAACATACAGCTTTTTTAACAGTGTAAATTTGCTGTGCTCTAAAAATAACTCAACGCCAGCCATCATGTCAAAACCCGGGGAAACAAAAGTGATTAAAAAACCCTAAGAAAAATTGTTAAATTGTGCCCAAAGTGTCAATATTTTTTTCCCACCAATCCCTTTAATCTCTCGGGCATGGGGTCACAGAGTTTTAACGGGGTTGCACCCACTGAACCCTTTTCCCCCCTCCATGCCGACATCAGGGAGGGGTGGATTTAGAACCTTGCGTCCTCCACCTTCCATTTGAGCATCCCCCACAATGCAAATAGGGTTTAGGTCTGAGAAAGTTTTGGCCCCTTTGGGCTATTTTCAAAAACCTTTAATTCGGACGTAATTTCGCCCCGAATTCCCCCGTGTGGACGGGGCGGGCGGACGGGGGATAACAGGGGGCCGGCACTTCGCCGCCCATTGACTATCACGCAGGGGCCGTATACGCCGCTAAAAAGTGACATGTCAATTATCTCCCCCCCCGGCGCTTCGCCGGGGGGGAGGGGAACGAAATCCAAAAGTTCCTTATGAGAACTGTGAATTACCGAATGAAGGGGCCTTTTTCGGCCCTAATTGCGCCTTCGGCGCGTAATTAGGGACCAAAATACCCCCCTTTTTAAGCCGTGTGAACATGGCCTTAACCTCGTTTTCTTTAGCAAGGCACTCCCACGGGCATGCTTGACTGCAGGCAAGACACATTTGTCCTTGCACTTCTCACCTCGTTGCCACCACACACCCTTGACACCTTCTGAACCAAATAATTTATCTTGTTACACAGAAAGGGGCAGGGTTCCATAATCCAGATATAATACAATATTTAAAAAAATGTAGGGGTTTATTCACTTTTTTGAGATACTGTTAAAAGAATTTTTTTATTATTTCATTATAACGTTAAACCCGAAGTTTTACATACACTAAAAAAAAGACACATCGCATGTTTTTCTCACTAATGAAAAAATCAAATAAACCCTTACCTGTTTTAGGTCAATTGGGAACCCAAAATATTTATTTTTTCCCAAAATCCAAATAATGAAGAATTTTTTATGCATTTTTATTACTTTCGAAAAGTCAAAAGTTTACGTACATTCCTTTAGTATTTAGTACATTGCCCTTAAACTATATGACTTGGGCAAACATTTGGGAGACCTTCCACAATTTCTCACACTATTGGTAGGAATTTTGGCCCTTTCCCCTGTTAGAACGGGTGTAACTAGCCATTTGGCGGTCACCTTCCCCTTTTTCAGTTTTGCCCATAAATTTTCAATAGGTTTGAATCAGGGTTTTGTGATGGCCACTCCAAAACTTTGATTTGGTTCCCTTACCCATTTGTAACCAAATTAGCAGAGCTTCGGGGTGGGTTTCATACTTTTTCCGCCCAATTTTTAACTTCCTGCTGATGTCTTGGATGTTTGCTCATATCTCCCCAAATCTTCTTTCCTCTAATGCCATCTTTTTTTAAGGTCCCATCCCTCCTGCGCAAAACACCCTACAAATGATGCGCCACCCTCGTTTTCACAGTTGGGATGTGTTTTAGCTTCTAAGCTTCTCCTTTTTCCTCCAAATGAACAATGGTCAATTTTGGCCAAACACTTCAATTTCATTTCGTCAGACCCCCGGGCACTGGGTTTTAATTTTTTTTTTGGGTAATGGCTTCTTTCCCGGGAAAAATGGCCCCCTCCATACTGTTATTATATTTTTAAAAAAATTTTTATATATATATAAATAATATATATAAAAAATAAAATATATATATATATATAATAAAATTTTATATATATTTTTTTATTTATTTAAATATACCCTATTACCCTCCACTTCTTGCGTTTTAAAAATTATGGTTTTTTGGGGTTATTACTTCATTTGACACACCCGTTTTTTTGTTCCCTTACTAACAAAAATGTTTTTCATATTAAAGGGGGGTTTTCTCGCTACAAAGATTGGGGTTTTTAAATTTTAAAAATCTTTAAAAAACAAGCACTTTTTCAAAATATGTTCATTAAAAAATGTCCTACGATTTTGGCTAGCCCGTTATATTACTACATCACTCCTCAAATTCATATAGCCGCCGTTGATCCTTATCTTCCCCTGGCGCCCAGGTCTGAATGACCATCACCTTTAAAAGAAAGGACCCAGAGAGCCCCCCTGCACAAAAGGGCCTTCTGGAGGGGGGGGAGGACTCGGGCGTCTGTGCCCCTGCTTCCGGGATTAACCCTTGTGTGCCTGTTTCCTCCTGCTCCTACACAATAATGTGCCCGCAGTGACCCTGTGTGTTACTATAATCTTTGATGTGTTTTTTGGAACTGGACAAACTAATGCATACAGATCGGGGGGAAAGTGAATTTTTTATCCCCCTCCTGTTTTTAGTGAGACACCCCTGATATAGTAACATTTCCCCCTTGTTTTGCGGGAGTGTGGAGATTTGGGTAAGCTAAGCAGGGGATATGGGAACACTTGAAATCCTCTCTGCTCTTTTATTAGCAAAACCCCCTTCACCTTCCCTCCAAACACTCATAGTCAGCCCTCTCCTGCAACAAAACCTAGGCAACACACACAGGGTAAACTCTGAGAGAAAACCCCCCCTCCCCTCCCCCCCTGTATAAAAGTTATGAAAGCTCCCTGTGTCTGATGGGGGGGGAGAGGAGCAGAAGAAACAGAAACAACCCCCCCCCCTCAGTTTTAATTTAAACCAGGGACACTGACGGGCTGAAAGCTCAAATGAACAACCCCCTTTTTAAGCTTTCCCCGTTAATTGCAACACACGCTAAGTAACATACTTTATTGCTTGTATGGAGTATAAGCTGCAGTATGTCGGCTGTATCAAATAAAAGTAGAAAGGTTGTGTACATCGTCACCTCTCAGATAGTGCGTTTCAGTTTTTTGGAAAAACAGGTAAATTTGGTTTTTCCTTTTTTTGCTCACTTTTTCCCTTTCGGAGTACCCCCATTGTTGGGGGCCCGGGGGGTTTAAAAACATTCCCTCCTCCAGGGGTGGGGGAGATAAATGTGTTTTTTTGTAAAGCATCCCTTGCTTTAAAAGGGAAAAAATTTTCCCCTACCCCTTGAAACATGCAAAAAAATGGAAAGTCACACACCCTTTTATAAATACTTTTTCGATCTAAAAAATGTATTAAAAAAACTCTCAAAAAACGTACCCAAACATGAACCCAAAAAATTTTCGATTTTTGGATACATGACCCATGAAAGCGCTGATGCCCTTTCAGCCCAAACAACATCCCTCTCCCCCCTCCCCCCCCCCCCATTTCCAATACCCAACCCTTCCCGCTGTACCCCTTGCAAATAACACACTTAATCCCGGGTTTTGGATTACTTTTGGCCACAGCAGCCGTTTTTTTTTAAAAAAAATAAAAAACATAAATAAAGTGCTATAAAAAAAAATTATCCCAAAATCAACAAAAAATTTAAAAACTTATAAAAAGTACCCCAACACCAAACCCCACATCCAATATATAAAAATATATAAATATATAAAAAAAAATATATATATAAAAATATATATATAAAAAATATGAACAAAATATACATATCCCTTTCCCTCATAAAATTTGAAAAACATTAACCCCCCAAACAAAAAAAACCCCGGGATGGTGCAGAGGTCCTTGAACCAACCAACACCGGGCGCCCAAAAACCCCAAAGGGAAACCCAAAACCCACCTTTTAAAACCCCCACCGTACCCCAAACGGGCTCAGGGGTCCTAAAGCCATACAAAGGGCTCACCCTTTTTTGCTCTGCGGGATACCAGCCTGCAAGACCCCAACCACCTTCGCCACCCCGATTCACCTTTTCACCAAACCATGGGGGAATCATACCCCGAATGACCCCCTCAGGGATCTCCTCGCCCAAATTCCAAAACCCCCCGCCGCCACCACAGCATCCCCATAAACCCCCCTCATGGATGCGAAGCCCCCACCGGGGCCCAGGGCTCTTTTAAAATCCCTTTTTCTTGAAGGCCCAGCGCCCAAAAGGCCCAAACCCCAACGGGCATTCAGAGGACCCACCCAGACTCCCAAAAATTGCCCAAACCCTAGACTAAAAATTTTCCAAATGCCTGACGACCCCCACCCCCATTCCTGGCCACCAATTTAAAATCCCCCCTTTTCCCCTTTTAACCCCTTGCTTTATTCTTTCCGTTAAACCGACCGGTCCCCCCCCCCTCCAGTAAAGGGTCGCAACACAATGTGGGACCAGACAAAAACCCCTTCCCCCGGGAATGACCCCCCCAAAAAACGCAATAAATCGTTTTTAAAAGCAACGTGTTAAATTCCTAAATGTAAAGGAAACCCAAATAAATTCCCCCCCCAATGCAAAACCAAAATTTTGGGGGCCCTGTCCAGGGCTGAAAACCGTTTTCCCCCCTTCCCCCGGGAACTACTCCTAACCCCCCGCACCCCCCGGCGCTGCCCCAAACCAGCGCCCCCCCGGGGCCCTTCCGAGGAAACCCCCAATTTGGGCCGACCGTCCCCCCCCGCATGTAAAGCTCCCCTCCCACCCCCATTGAACGTAAAATGGCCCGGGATCCAACCGGGAAAACGGGGGACGAACTGGAGAAAAAAAAGGAAAAAAAAAACTAGAACAAAACCGCGGCAGCCCCCCCCCAAATCACCCTAAAAGACACCAGGTGCCCCCCGGGATGTACAACCGAAACCTATGGGACCCCCATCCCCATCCTCCCACCACATCTTGCACTACCCCCACCCCGCTGCCCCCGTAGCCCCCCCCCCCAACCCCGAACAAAATGCGGCGCAAAAGCGGCGGGGTTTTCAAGCCCAACCGCCACCAAACACTCCCTAAAAAACCCGCTTTAAACGGGAATGGAAAAAGATAATGCCATCCGCTTTACACAGAGCGTCCCGTTACCCAGCCCCCCCCGCAAAACCCAAATTCACGCCAACACCGAAACCGGGAAAACATCGCCGAATCCTGTACCGCCCGTGGGGTCACCCCCTCCCCTTCCCGGCTTGATCCTTTTTTGAACGCGGAAAACCCCCCGGGGAAATGGGGATCTCTCCCCCATTCCACAACATCTTCTCTTTGAAGGCCCCCCCCCCTTAAACCGACTGGGAGAAAAACCAAAACCTCTCCCCCCCCCAAAACGCCCCAAAGGAACGCCAAAGAAAAACCCAACCTGAACAACTTGCCTCGTACTCAGCTAGCAAAATCCCCCCCCAAAAAAACCCCCTGCCCAACGCTCCAGCAGAGAAAACACTCCCAAAGGGCCGAGAGCCCCTTTCCCCCCTTGGGCCTCACCTATAACCCCGGGGGGCCCCAGAAAACCACGAAATCTTTGGTCAAGCCCACCCCCCCCCGGCCGAAATTTTAAAACCCAAACGCTACCCCCATAGGGAATCTAGACCCCGGGAAACCCCGGGACCACCCAAGAACCGGGCCCCCCCCAACCACCCACACCCAACCCCCCAATGAGGGCCCCTCCTCCAAACAACCAAAACACCCAAAAACCCTTAATCCACTCTGCCCAAAGGGGCCCCCTTTCAAACGCAGCCCGGGTTTCCCCCCTTGAAAAGGAAAACCCCCAATCACTGGTCTGCGTCCCAAAGGGGCCAGGGGGTCCATAGATGACTGCGGCTTTCCCTCCCCGGCTCTGCCGCTTAGGGGACCCAAAGTCCAGAATCGGCCCCAAACTGCAACCGAGGAAAAGAGGGGTCAGCGACAGAGTTCTGGACCCCTGGGACATTTTTTTCTGCCCTAACCCACGAATTGACCCAGACCCCTCAAAACAAACAATCGAAAAAGACGCACTACCGGAGGGACGAAGCCGTTTAGAATTGTTAACGCCAAAACTACTCCCCCAAAATTTTCCAAAAGAAAAAAAATTGAACCTTCCGATCCCGAAAATTATCGCCCCACAACTCCCCCCAAAAACCCCCCCTAAAGATGAGAAAAAGTTTCCCGGAACGCCAAAAATTTCCCAATAACCCGGGAGCGAAACCCCCAAGCCCCCAAAGGCCCCCGGGGCCCCCCCAAAACCCCCCCGCTCCCCAAAAAAATGGGCCCCAAAACCCGAAAGCCCCCCGCATCCTGAAGAAAATTTGTTTTCCTGATTAAACAATTCCCCCTGCAAAAATAATCGACCCCCCATTTTTACGTCTCCCCAAAAAAAAGGCCCATACCGTCAAATCCTTTTCGGGGCTTTACAAAGTCAGGCGCACGAAAAGGTGCGGTTTTTTTTAAAGCCTGACGTCCCCCCCGGCCAAAACCACCCCAAAACACTCGGCCCTCGCATAATCCCCCCAAAGCGAAATTGAGCTTTCCCCCAAAAACGAAGAACTCTTAAGGGAATTTTTTCGCAATCCAACAACCCCGGGCCCCCCTCTCACCTCAAGGGGGCTCCAAATTATTTTCCCCGTAACCGCACCCCCAAACTTCTCTGAATCAATGCAGTTTTCCCAAAAAAAATTTAAACACGTCCTTTGGACCCTCCGTCTTACCCGGCGCCCAAACGGGACACCAAAAACCCCCTCAGTCCCAAAAACCCCAAATTAAGACGCAAGCAAGGACCCGCATATCGGGAACCCCGCGGACCCCCCCAAAAATAAGAAAAACAACCAAAATAATGGAAAGACGAACTCCACCCCCCCAAACGTCCCCCAACCCCCATTCCAAAAAAGTGCTAAAAACCCAAAAAAGGCACACGATAGCAGCAACCCATCCGCAAAAAAACTTCGAAAAAAACTTTTTTTTTCCCAAAATCACCCCAACATTTTAAACTAACTGCATGAACCGGGAAAAAAATCAAAAGGGGGCCACCGAAAACCCCCCTTTTTTCCCTTAAAAGGGAAACCCCCCCCAAGACGGCGCACTAATGACACCCTTCATCGAAAGAGGGAAAAAACCCCAGAGCAAAAACTCCATGCTAACCCACATTCACCGATTCCCCCTTTGGAAAAGGGCCCAAAAAAATGGATGAGCCGGAACTTTTTCCTTTGGCTCTTTCTTAGGCAAACCCCCCCCAGAGGGGAAAACCACCAAATCCCGGGAAAAGGGGAGAGCTTCAAAAGGGCCCCCCCTCCCCCCCCTTAAAGCTAAACCTTTCCCTTTCCCAACTTTTCCCGCCCCCCCCTCTGGGTTCTCGGGGCCGACCGTAAAATTCTTAGTAGAAAAAAGGGACCACTGTGCCGGCGGGGGAATGACAAACCCTTGGGGCCCAACCCAAACCACAACAGAACCCCCCCCCCCTTCCTATCCGGAAAGCGGGCCCAGAAAAGGTTTCCAAACGCGCCCAGGGCTCACCCGGCGTTGCCCCCTTGCCCACCCCCCCCACCGGCCCTTTTTTCCCCGCCCCTTTTTTTAAACAACGGGGAATTTTTTGGGACGGAGGGTGCGCAGAAGGGGCACACCTTCCAAAGAAACGGGGAACCGGACCCCCAAATTTTCACTGCCCCCCCCTTAAAAGCCGCAAACCCCCACTTTAGAACCCCCCGGCTGAAAACCCTTTTCCAAATACTACCCCCCCTCCCTCTTTGGGCCGGGGGGGAACCCCGGGCCCCCCCGAGAAAGGGCCCGCCCGAACTTCGTCGGGGGGATAACTTTCAGCCAGAGACCAAAAATCCTTCTGGTCCCACCTGATGGAAAGGGCGAACCCCCCCCTTTCCCCTTACTAAACTGCTCGTCAAAAACCGCAACCAAGCCCCCACCCCGTACGCCCATGCGCCTCCCCCAAACGGGATCCATATGCAAAAAAAGGGCCGAACAATTCCCCGTGGGGCTTTTTTTCCCCAAACCCTTGCATCTCCCCCATTTTTCCAAACCCCCTGGGAACCAAATTTGGGAAAAGTCTGCGGAATGAGTCGCCACCAGGCCCCCCCTTTCCCCCCCTTTTCCCTTTCTCCCCATCCTTTGGGCCCTTTTCTAAATTAAAAATTCACCAATGGCAGCAAAGAGAAATCCCACAAACTTTGTTTCCTTTCCCGATCTTTTTCCCTCACCTCCTTGCTTCAAATGAGCCCCAAAATGGGCCTTTCAAAGCAAACAAAATTTCTTTCCCCTCATGCCCTGTCAAAACCAAACGAAAACCCCTCCCCTGAGGAACCTTCCTGTCCGAGCAACCCCACCCCCCACTCCCCCGGGCCCCTTTTTTAGCAGCCAGCCCCTGGGGGTGTGGTCCCCCCCTCTTGCATCACCACGGGCGGGGGCCCCTGGCGGCAAACCCCCCGGCCACCCAGGTCCACCCAAGCATCTACGGGGCCCCCAACCCACCCCCCCTCCCCACGAACCTCAAACCTCCCAAAAAAAATCACCGGGAACGCCGCCCCTACCCCCCAGCCCCCCCCGGGGGAAACCCCCCCAAAAATTTGCACTCACGTTTTCCCTGGGCTAAGCGCTGGCGACCCCCCCTACCAAATTTTCCCCCCTTTTCGACCCGAAAAATAATGGAAACGTACATGACATTGACATATACCACCCGGCGCGTGGGGGGTGTGGACCCACCAGCCCCCTAAACCGGAATTTCCAAATGGCCGTCTCGAAGGAATTGGGACCGTCGCACTCCTGCCCCCCAACACCCGGGGCAAAAACCCAAAAATAAAACCCAAAAAGGGGGGGCCGACCGGGGCAGGTCGCGGGGATGGGGCCCAAGGCACCCCCATGCCCGGACCCTTAACCTGAAATCGTCTTGAGCTGCGCCGGAGCCGACCGACTGACGCCCTTTTCCGTCCTTCCCCCCCGCGGGTTTCCCCTTCTGAAGGAGATCCCCGGGGCTGTCGACCTCCGTCCCGCCCCCGATTTCCCCCCCGACCGGCCCCATCACCAGGCGGGCCACCGTCACCACTGAACGAACCGGGCGACCTAGGAGCAGCGGCCGATTGAGCCCCCCAACCGCGGCCCAGACCCCCCCCCCCCTCCGCAGGGCCCGCCGGCCCCACTTGGATGCCTTCCGAAACCCACAGGCCCGGGCCCCGGATTGGGAGCCTGCCCACCTGACCTGAAGGGTCCCCCCGAGGGGGGTTTCCCTTTTGGGCGGGCGAGCCCTGGGGGTTTTAGTCCCGGGTCAAACCCCGCGGGGGGCAGCCCAGCGCCCGCGGGCCCTTCTCAAAAACCCCCCAAATTGGGGGGCGTTACTGCGTCCCTGCGGCCCCCCGGGGCGGCCGCCGGATCCTCGGCCCCGCTCCCTGGATCACTACCGCCCCCTGAGAAAGCCGGCCCCCCACGGCAACCCCACAACAGGGACGCCCCTGGGCTCAGAAAGGCCGGGTCCCCGGCCCCAATCAGTACTTCCCCCAACTGGGCCCCCCTTCCCAGCCAGCGGCCCCCCCCGACGCCCCCAAGCGCCCAGCATCTCCCCTGTTTGGGATCGGGCCCAAAAAGAGGGGAGCGCATTTCCCACGTCCCCCCCCCTGACCCGCTGCCTCGTTGGGGCGAAAAGCACTAAAAGGGCCCGGGAAGGGAAGGGGACCGAAGCCTTGCATCACCTTTCCCTTTAGCCCCCCCTTCCCGGGCCCCCGTACCCCGGCGGGTTTGGGCCCCGCCCAGCAAAGCCGGGGCAAAAGGCGCCCTCCCCTAGGGGGGTTGGGCCCAGTCCGGCCCCCTTCTTTTTTGGGGGTGCAGCAGAAACTACCCCAAGATTAAATAGGGTAAACTGATGCATTTAAAAATGAAACAAAAAAATTTACATTCAGTTCTTTTTTTTTTATCCCTTAAACTCATCCGAAAGATGCCAAAAATAAAATAGGTATCGTCTATATGTTTTTTTTGGTTTTACATTGAAATCAAAGTAAATCACACTGACATTGTTAATACGTGTTTGGGGGGCCTTTTTTTTGGGGCCGAAAAAGTACCCCAAAAATGTAACTAAAAGTTGAACATCCCCTAAAAATTGATGTAGGGAATAAAGCCCGCCAGACCAAGTTTAAAGTCCTTTTTGATTTTTCCCGTTCCGGGCACTAAACCCCCCCAGCATTTTCCCCCCGCAAAACCTGACACCCACACACACCCGCTACACAATTAGTACAAATCTGCTGCTTTACACGTTATTGGGTTTTCCTTTTCATACACCCAAAACAATGGGCTCTTTTTTGATCAGGGTGCCTGACAAGAGTACTGCCAGTACTGCCCTAATGGCAACCCTGATCCCAATTACTTCCCAGGTTTTGCAAATAGGAAAGGGAAGCATGTATATGTAATGTACTTTATGCATCAGGGCAAATTTTTAACATGTTCCCGGGTTTAACAAATTTTACCTAATTTTAAAGTGCCAGTCCCCCCCAGCAGGGGTGCCCTGAAAAAAATTAAGGGGCCCCCTACAGCAAAGCAACCCCTTTCCCCCACCCATTACCAATTCCTATTTACAGCGGGCCCCCTTTTTTTATGTGATCAAGGCTCGGAAAAAGTACTGTCCCTCACTGGGCCCCGATGCCACCCCTATGGCCCCGAAGCCTACAGTCCCTTTTACATTTGTACAAGCTAGCTACAGTACCCCCGTGACAGTGTCAGCTACACACATTGTGCCTCATTTATCAAAACTGTCTAATGGTAAAACTGTTTTATCCATAGCTTCAGAGCTCAGCTTCCATTTTTCCAGAGCAGCATAAGAAATGAACTGATTGGTTGCTATGGGCAACAAAGACAGTTTACTGTTAGGCTATGTTCACACGGCTTATTTTGGGGCGCATTTCGCCACGTATGGAGAGTGTACTGCGTTCTAATACGAGCGAATTTCACCCAATCATTACGGTAATCCACAGCTCTCATAGAGAATTATGGATTACGCCTCCTCTCCCCGCTCGTACAATTCGATCGTATTGTACATGCGGGGAGATAATTGACATGTCAATTATTCTCGGCGCTTACGCATCGTGGGAGTACGCGCCAGTAGGCGCGAGCTCCCGAACAATCGGCGTAATTGAGGGGCATACTGTACACCCCGCAATTAAGCTGTCTGAACATAGCCTTATTCAGTTTTGATAACTGAGTCCCTGTGTTCCCAGAACTCTGCCAAACCAGACACATTTCGCCTTAATGTTGCAGATACTTTACCCTGTCAACAGGAAACCTTTATTTTCTCACGCAGATTCACAACAGATGTAGAGGTTATTGTCACTTTAAGTCACAGTAACCTTAAATGGGTTTAAAGGGGTTGTCTCACTACATTGATTCATCTTATCTCAGTCCTGTTTTCTCGGTTTTACTTTTGAATTTAGGGGTGTGTGTACTGGCTTTACTGGTTTCCACTGGCTACTTCAGGCCTGTAATGGTGAGCTGCTAACGCCACCGGGTCTGTACCTATAGCAACCAGCGCTGGCAGCCTATCAGGAGAGATTGAACAGGTCTGTAGCTATAGCAACAGGAAGAGTTGATGTAGCCCATACAAGAGGGGAGATCTAGAAATAGCTAGGACACTGTTAATGAACACATATTGCAAAGTGACTTGTTTTTGCAACATCTTTAATATAACAACAATCCTTGTAGTGAGACAACGCCTTTAAGGGCTTCTGACAGTTGAAGGGGTTTTACCAAGGGCAAACCCCGGCAATCAATATGAAAAAACCCGGCACCCTGGTAGAGAGGGTGCACGTGGCAGGGATATTGAGATTCCGTATTCATATAAGGCAGAAGATCCACATCACGCGGAGAGCTAATTCAATATGATCTTTATATTTGTGAATCCATAAATTACAATCAATCAGTGCATAACAAGTGAAGACAATACTTTTTTTTAACTGTAATTAGAAATCCAGAATCGTGACAAATCGATGCGATGTTTCGGCTACATAAGCCTTAATCATGCACGTCACAGTCAAGAACAAAGCCACATGAATGTATGCGCTGTGGAAATATCAAGGCACATATGGAGTGATCTCTAGAGTCATAGGTGGAATAAAAAGTGGTACAATAGTAGTAGTGATAATATGATGGGAAAATTTTTTCAACTATCGTTAACGTTCGATAGTCATATATCAATTATCATGCCCAAAGTCATAACAGATTATCGCCGATGACCATTAAAGTCTATGGGAGAGGAAAAACACCTTCATTCTTACACCCAAACAGGGCTGGAGAAGCTGGAATTAACATCCACAACAGTAAACTGGATACGTGCTACATCTTAGGCAAGACAATTAGGCAACAAGAGTCCCAGAAAAAAAACTGACAGACTATTCACTATCCTTGTCTTGTAACACAGCATGACCCTTAAACCTGCATGACCCACAGATTAAAAAGTGCCTGAAAAAGGAGTCTTTGAACCACCATTTTAGTTGAACTGGACATTGACTATGCCTGTCATGGACCGCAGCATGACCCAAAAACCTGCATGACCCACAGATTAAAAAGTGCCTGAAAAAGGAGTCTTTGAACCACCATTTTAGTTGAACTGGACATTGACTATGCCTGTCCTGGACCGCAGCATGCAGGTTGCATTAACCACTGAAGAACAGATTGGCGACGCTGTTCGTTACTGAGATTCACAGGGCCCTGACCCAGCGATGACAGGCCTGACGGTCCTGCAACCGTCGATCCGTTGGCATGCGTGTTGTCACCAGCACTGGAAGGAGCACCTTCTCTCGTACCTCTACCTCCATGTCCTACCCCCCTCTTTGCTCACTTTCCACCTGCAGTTTGCTCCATGTTCAGAAAGATAAAAATGTAAAAAGATATAGAAGAGTTTTTCACAGTCTCTTATTGAAAGACGGCAAATCACAGCTATTCTTAAATCCCACTAATTTCCAATAGCCAACTAGGATTAGAAACAGAATTATTTCTATCAAATATCTGTGAAATGCGGTCTGGTGGAAGAACCGTAACACCAAATCAACAGTGTTCTTCCTTCAGTCCCTGAGATTTACAACTGCCCAGTAGGACTAGCAATTGATAGTTTTCAATAAACTATCGTACAAATGCACGATTAGCGCAAAACTGAGATGCACGGACTGCAAATAAGAGCTAATTATTAATATATATAAAATGGATAATATGGCGGCCTTCTCGCACCACATGACTACACAAGCGTAATTTACTATGAAATATGTTAAACACAATATTCGTACAACTGAACTCTTTTGCGCCAAACTGAGACGCATGGACTTCAGTAAAACTATTTAAAAGTTATAGGGATAAGTTAAGCTGGTTTTTGGGAACACTGACACGCAGTGATTGCAATAGAACTGAAAACACAGAGACAATTTAAACTGCTAGCAGAGGTCTGCTGGCCAAAAAAGTGGTGGAAAACAATTATTTTTCAATTGAAAATCACAGAACACACTGACGAAAATATCCCCTTTCGTTTAAAAAAGCTCCTGCAGCCCCCCACCTCCCCGCGGCTACACACCCCCAGTAATATCCTTACAACTTTCTTAACAAATAAGAAGTTCAATTCTCAACTAACCTATTCAAGCTGATGATGGTTCTTTGTATTAAAGAGACTATCTCTCAGACTTTTTAAAAACAGCTATTGGTTTTAAATGCGAAAACACGTCCTTTTTGGGAAGGGGGCAAAAGACAGAGAATACCAAACAGGAAATGCAGCAGCATAAAAAAATGAGGACAATTTTTTGCACCCAAATAAATCCTACACCACAAAGGGTGCGTTGTACATCCTCCTCACCCCCCCTATCCTCGAGCTAAATTGGCTGCCCGCCAAATGACAGAAACCTGATAAGGCCATAGTAATAGATAACGTAAGATTTCACCTAAACTATCGCTGATCATCAATTTCCGATCGGGGCCCTAAAACGTGCCGATTTCAATTTTTTGCGAAAAAAACTTTCCACCCATTGAAAGGAACCCGGAAAAAGCACGAATACAGATACGCACGCTGTTTTTTGGCGCCGGTTAATTGTGAGGACCGGGGTTTCTCATAGGTCGGCTCCAGCAAACGAGCCCGGGGATAGCTAGATTGTGGTACTTGCGCCCGTCCTTCTCATTCACTTTTATGGGAATTTAGAATATAGCCGAATTTGTGAACTTCGTTATACAACACATGACTGCCGAGTCCACAAATTGGCTCTTTTGTTTACATTTTATCATCATCCCATTTATGAGTTGTGATGCCAATTTAACGGCACATGACTACTAAGGCCACAGTTTGGCTGCATCCGTCATGTGGGTGGGCCCTAGATAAACAAAGACCAGAGTGACCACCTATGCTTATGTAGATCATTGGTACACTGGGCAGTTGTGTGGAGCCCCTTGAGCATATCCATGCTAATCTATGCATAGCCTAAAATTTAACACAGATTTTCCAATCACCTGCCTCAAAATTCAAATCACCCGCTAACATGGTAGAAGAAGAAAAAAACGACCTGTAGCAGAGAGTAGGCATGTCTGCATTTGCAAAAGAAATTTTGCCAGTTTTATTGCTTGCAAAGTTATGGAAGCAGAATATTATATCGGATTTGTGGGAGGCAATTAACAGCTGGAGACAACAATTGCTGACAGTGTGCCTTTCCATTATCTGATGAGAGCCTCTACTATTTGTGTTCCAAGAAATTTTATTTGTGAGAAGGGCTGGAGGAAAATATAAGAAAAAAAAGTGCTTGTGAGGCAGAGCCATTCACTGCTGGCCTTTGGGTTTATAATTTGTAAAGAGGCCTGAGCAGTACAGGCTTTTTTGTTATTGTACACAATTGGCTGCTTTTTTAATTTTTCTGAGTTGAACAACCCCTTTAAGGAGTTATTATATGTAGGGATTTACTTACCTTTTCTCCCTTCGCTGTGGACGTTTATGCAATAGGCTCAATAAAAGGAATGAACTGTACAACTGTTTGTGTGTTACTAGTTTAGTATATTTTGGGTTTTTTAAAACTTTTTAACCCGTGATCTCTAAACGACAATTACATTTATAGAAATAAGCAAAATTCAAATCATTCCCAAAGGTTCACCTTTTCTTTCTCTATTTGGTGGTGAAAGTTGGGGTTGCGCATTTGGAAAAACCGGGGGTTTAAAATACATGTGGGGAACTTTATGGCAGTATAATTTTAAGGCTTTTTAGGGGAAACTTTTTTAAAAAAACTACAAAAATAAATGATTTTCATTAAAAACCCGCATATATTTAAAAAAACAATCAAACATTAAAAAATTTGGAATATATCTTATCACAGAAAATATCTCTTCCTTAATAAATACCTCTCACTTCTCCTCACCCCCTTCCAACACATAATTTACTCTGAAAAACTGCTAAAGGTCTGTCTTGATAAGATGGACTATAAAATTACAGTGGACTCAGGTTACATGCTGCCAATAGAAGTCTATGGAGTGGGGAGGAGAAGGAAGTTCCAGCCTGTGACAGAGGCAGAGAGATACATAAAGCTGTCGGATGTCGGGTAAGTTTAAAAGCTGCCTCTAGTAAGTGTTATATCTCACCCCAATACAGTACTTCTGTTATGTCCTCCATGCTGCTGCTGCTGCTTCAGAGGGAATGCTTTAAAGATTGAGGGGAACAGGATTTTCTCTTTTGCAGATAGTTTCCACCCACTAGTATAGTGACAACTGCAATTAGAAATGGAGTCTGCAGAGAGGAAACTGGTAAAGAAAAAGTTACAAACAGTAACAGGAGATGGATCCACTGGACCAGACAAGAGTTTTGGTGTAGAACCATATAGTGGAGTCTAAGGAGTTCTTTGTTCATCACTCTTTAACCCCTACACAGGGATCTGGACTTCATTGCAGGGAACTCCCAGGTCGCAACCCACGATTTGGTCACCTGAGTGACAGGCATGGTACCAGAGGAATGGACAGAAGGTGTAGTCGGGCTATGAGGAAGAGTGTGCATTTGCCCTAAAGAGGGGAAAACAAGAGTGGAAGAACAGGGAAGCTGGTGAACTTGGAGATAGAAACACTGTACAGCGCAAAGGTAAACAAGTGTGCCGGTGACCAAGGGATTGGACCACACTATGGCTTGTGACACAAGTTATATTATGTCCAGAAGTAGTGTTACTCCTCATATACATACAGTCATATGAAAAAGTTTGGGCACCCTTAATAACTTAACAATAATAAGATTCTCAATATTGGTAGTTTCCAACAGCCCAACAAATTGATATATCTAATACATAACTGAGGACACCAGTAATATTTCCGGATTGAAATGAAGGTATTATTGTACTAATCAAAAAGTGCAATATGTCTAAAACCAAAATTTTGACTGGTGCAAAAATTTGGTGGTACCCCATATCATTTTAAAGCTAAGAAAAACTCCTACCATGTCTTTTACTGACTTTCCTGACGTCACAACATTGGTTTGTTACCTCACTGCGCATAGCACTTCATAGCCCGGATGGTGTATCCACTGAATGAGAAAAGTTATTATATTTTAAGGTGGCCAATTGCAAGTTAGTTCACCTATATTGAATCTCCTTAGAAGAGTGCAATCAGTGGGCGTCGACCAAACACACTCGCAATGATTCAGAAAACAAATTGTTCACACATAGTTGTTACTGCTGCAACCGTCCTGCTCTACTCATAGAACATTGCTAACTGTGTTTCCCTTAAGTTTGCCCTCCAGGCCAAGATGGTGGATCGTTGTCTCAGCCTGGTTGCCACTATAGTTTTCCAGAACCTGTACCTTTTTCCTAAAAAAACTCCTACAAGCCTGATGTCCAATGCTTGCGTATTGTGTTTAAGCTCCTGCAGTTTTTGCAGTCTCCATCCTGTGGAACTCATACCTAACCCGTTAGTTTCCTTCGCATTTGCGGTTTACCCAGCAAACCTCATCATACCTACGTACCATCTACTGTGCTCCTGCTGACACTTTGCCCTTTCTCCAGTCTCCATCTTGCTGCCATCCGGGTTTCCAGTCTCTATATGCCATCACTGTGTTCCAACCAGTCCTCCGCCATTGAAACCAGCTGTATAACCCACTAGTATCGTGACAGGGATACCTCACAGCCACCAAAAGTGAGTCCCCTGTCTAGGCGTCCGGAATCTTCGCATCAAACAACTTCAGACTGCAATGGCTTAACATGCCCGCACTGAGAAGCAAGCAAGAACGTCAAAAAATACTCTAATGAGGTGCTCAGCCGAGTGCCATAATACCAAGTTAGATAAGGACCAAGCGAATAAGGAACTACTAGAAACTAGTCACCGGCCAAATCCGCTCCCTGAATGGTCCATGGAAGAGTCAAAAGCCTCGGTCCACCCACTATATCGTTGCCTGACATAGGAGCCCGACAAGTGCCACCCTTCAGATTTCGGAACACCTCAGTAGAGATCGTGACAAATACCGGGGTTTCCACAACCAATGAAGGACTATAACATCGACGCAAACCCTACGCAATTTCCCTACCGACAGATCGAAAGGTCCAGTGTATCATCATCGCTGCTGACACACAAAGCATTGCGCCTGGGCTAGAGTTCCATTAAATAGAGAGCACTCAAGACGCACCGCTGAATTCACCTTGTAGGCTTTATCATCGACGCCATGAGTCAGATGTATTGACAATCCCAATCGGCGGTGCTACAGCAGAATCTGGCAATACTATCCTTGCGCCAGGGCAAACGCCCAGTTGCCGCGTATATGTCCAAGGAGTTTTCAAGAGTATGGCAGTTCGACACCTAACTGGAATGATGCACAGCAAAATTTTCAATTTTGATTAGGAAAGGACTACGCAGTGCAATAAAAGATGAACCTTGCCCCGAGGCAGAGGCCCCTTTAGTTTGGATACCATCATAAATCAACTGCATCCAAATCGATAAACCCAGACAATCTGAAACGACGACAGTAGAAGTTGTCTACACTAAATTTTGAATACTATAGCAGTTCCTGCCAGTCCCTGTCAGCCTTTTCCTAAGGAACCCCAGGAAAGACCCCAGAGCGCCCTTAATAAGTATCCAATGCAAGTGGATCCCGTATTAAAAACGAGAGAGCAACGAAAGAAGGCGCAATCCGCTCCGTTGAACAGTTCCTTGCCTTCTATGTGGAAATGCTGACCACACTCCTATCAACAGCCCCCTCCCGTCACACCAAGGAAATATGGTGGCAAGCCATATGGACCACCGATATGCTCAGATGAATAACAATTGCCTTCAGAAACCGACTTTATCTGAAAAGACAGTTATCCATTCCATCTCACATCGGAGGCGTCGCTAACAAGAAAGAAAACAGACCTCTCATAACATCCCTCCCAACAAATCCATGATAACTCACAATGGGAACAACTTCAGCCGATTTATAGACTAGACGGGGCAAAGTGCAATTATCAAGGACCTGTCCTTATTGCTCAGAAGCATGATGGGTTAAATTTCAAGAAAAAACCCTCTCACTCCTGTTGTAAAGGCAACTTTAGACAAGAAGTATCCCCACAGAACTCATGCGGCCAGTGGACCAAGATACAGAACCACTTGAGATCATTATGACATCCATCATCGAGCAATACTCCCTGTATATACCTGATGATCACTTCCCACCGTTCCCTGTCATCCATAAGGCCATACCCTGGCGTACAGCACCGAACCCCAGTCATCAACTGGAAACCAAGGATATAAGCTTCCCAGCGTAGGATGCCCTTCCCTCCAGCTCTTCTGAACAGGCCCCCGAAGACCCAGCTTCAAGACATCAGAATATTAGAGCAACCCTCGGAATACATTGAATTTGCAGATATCTGCAGCAAACAGAATGCAGACCAGCTCCCCCCACACCGACCCAATGAATGCCCTAAAAAAACATATACATGCTTCCAGGTGCACTCTATAACCTGTTTGGAAAACATCTACCCTTGCGGCCCTGAATTAAAGCTCTCAAAGACTACCATAGAAGAAAATCTAGCTAGGGAGTTCATACCGCCACATCTTCCTCACCAGCGGAGCTCCCATATTTTTTTGTTAAAAAGAAGGACGGTTTCTTATAAGACCTTGTATAGATTACAGAGAACTTAACAAATAACAATAAAAATCGTTATCTCTAAACACTGATACCCTGAACTTCTGAGAGAAGTGCGGCAATGCTAGATTTTTTTCCAAATTAAGATCTACGAGGAGGGCGGCCTACAACCTGGTCCGTATTAGATCTGGCGATGAATGTAAACACGGCAATTAGGTCACGTATACGGACACTTTGAATATTGCGTTATGCCTTTTTGCCTTTGTAAATCTTCCTGCCACTTTCCAACATCACGTCAATGACCACATCAGAGATCTCCTGGATCAATTCAAATAGTTTATCTACTTGACGATATCCTGATTTTCTCCAACTCGATGGACGACCACCAGAGACATGTGAAACTTGTTGGAGCGGCTAAGAGAGAACCAACCTACATTAGATTGAAAAATTTGAATGTCCACCAGACCAGAGACCAATTCCGTGGCATAATGTTATTTCACCACAAGGTCTAGCAGATGGACTCTAACAAGAACAAAGCAATAGTAGACTGGCCTACTCCCAAAACATAAAAGATGTGCAACCGCTTCTAGGTTTTCCTAATTTTCATATAGACGGCTTATCATAAATAATTTTTCGGAAACAATTTTCTCCTATCACACATATGCTAAGAAGAAAAATGCTTTTGATTGTCTCCTCAAGCACAAGAATCCTTCTCTAATATGAAACCACGTTCACTACGCTCCTGTATTAGTTCATCCAGACCCAGCACTCGCCTTCATTGTGGAATTAGATGCTTCAGACGTGTGCTGTAGGGGGCCATACTGCTCAGAGAACAAGGAGACAAGTGTTTCTAGCATCCTTGTGCTTTTCTCCCGACTTTATCACCTGCTGAGAAGAAAATTATGATGTGGGGAATAAAGAACTGTTAGTCAGATGCGTTGCAGCCTTTAAGGAATGTAGACAACATTCTTCCAGGAAACCATCACAACAAATAATAGTTCGAACGGACACCTTAATCTGGAAATGTGAGATCTGCCCGAGTGTCCTGCACCTTCGCCCAAGCTCGTTTGGAGTATTTATATCTTAACCATATCAACTTCTAATCTCGTACAGACCCGGATCCCGTAATGGCAAGGCAGATGCTCCTAATCAAGAAATTGTCTTCCAGTGAATCCGCACCTGCTATTCCACCCTAAGAGACCATTGTTCCTTAGTCTCAACTTGATGGGAACGTAAATCATAATAATGACATGCACCAAGAAATAAGGGAAGCCTATAACACCGACCTCCATACTGTATCCCAACCTCCTGATGAAGTAGAGTTGTACTAAAGAACAAGATGAGGTACCCACGGCAGCATCTATAACATACCGACAAAAGTCAGACAGAAGATCCTGAGACTAGCCCATGATTCCAAGGATTGCCGGTATCACAAAGGAGTGCAAAGACGCAGGAATTTTTATCCCCCGAATCTCTGGTGGCCCAATTATTTACAGATTTAAGAATGATAATACATCTATGAGACATCTTTGGCAAGACATGCTATACTCCCAACGTTCTTCACCCTCGGTCATATACAGCCTTTGGCCATCCCCTCTCGCCCCTGGTGTTCAATTTTCCATGGACTATCTCGTAGATCTCCTCTATCTCTAAAGGGAAAAATACAATTCTCGTAGTATTGTAACCGACTCACCACAGGCGCACATTTCATCCCATGTACAGGTCTCCCTCCCTGCTAAAGACACTGCGGATCTCATACTTCAGAATGAGTTTTCGTCTTCATGGAGTTCCTGATAAGTAATCAACGGACGTGGGGTGCAGTTTTAGTCAAAATTTATATGGCGGAGATTTTTTACTCCGCACTGGATAATGATATAAATCTAATCAACCGCCTTCATCCACAATAACTGTAACAGACCAGAACGCACAAATCAGACCCTGGAAGCACGTATCTTTCGATGCAACAATTCTCATCAACAAGCATGATTGGGCTGCTCTGCTTCCTAGTGCCATTGGGAAGAGTTTCGTATAAATAATTCCCCATGCCTCCACCAAACAGACTCCGTTCTTTGCAAATTATAAGGTACCATCCAAATATTCATCCAAGATTCCCTGCTGTACCTCATATTGCCAGCTGCCACTAAAGGCTCCTGTCAACTACAGCAAAATTTACAACTACTGAAGGAAACACTAGAGGAGGGCTCAGAAAGCTACAAATAAGATGGCAGATAGTACATCGTAAGCCAGCACTCACACTTTTTAAGTGGGGGATAAGGTATTCTTATTCCAACCACCAGAAATTTTGAAACTTAGAGTTCCTTTCACAAAACTGTGACAGAAATTTCGGGCCAAAAGATCATCACAATAAACAGTCCCAGTAGCTGTTATCGCTCAAACTCCCCACCATCTATGAAGATCCATCCTGTGTTCAAGTGTCTCTAACAAATAACCAGCCGAGTCCTAACCCATTTCCTGACCGTGTTCACCTCCTGCTTCTTGAATAGCAGTGAGATTGATGGGCCAGAACAGTTTTGTGGTGGAGCAAATCCAGACTTCGAAATTTTCAGGAATCAGCTCGCAGTACTCATTAAGAAGTGGCAAGGTTAAGGGACGGAAGACAATTCGTGGGAACCTGTTGTGAGTAGACATCAATGCTCCACGACTGAACAAAAAAGATATCATCAAAAGACATCCGTAGAGAACCGCTTCAGATATCTCCATACAGTTAGGCCGCTGTTGAGGTGGAGTATGTCAGCAACCGCTCTATACCATAGAACTTCTAACTGTGATAGCCCTTAGTTTGCCCTCAGCCAAGATGGTGGATCGTGTCTCACTGGTTTTGCCATCTTGTTTCCTGTTTCCTGTTCCTGGTTCCAATATACAACACCTCCAAGCCTGATGTCCTGCTTTTATTGCCTTGAGTATTGTGTTTAAGCTACTGCTGTTTTGCAGTACCCTCTCTGCTAGCCTGGACGCTTACCTACCCGTTAGATCCTCTCATTTGCGGTATTAACCCAGCAACACCTCACATACCTACGTACCACTCTACTGTAGCTCCTGCTGACCTTCGTCCTGGATCCAGTCCCATCTCCTGCTGACCTCCGGTATCCAGTCTCTATTAGCCTCCACGTGTGTTCCAACCAGTCCCCTCGCCATTGGATTCCAGCTGTATCCACAAGTATCGTGTCATTTACAGGGGAAGGATCCAAAAAAGTTGTCTCACGAGATTTAACCTGTCCAGATTTCCACTGCTGAGGAACATAGTAAGGAAATGGAAGACCCACAGTGACAGTTCTTGTTAAGCCCCGAAGTGGCAGGCACAAGAAAAATATCAAAGGCAGAGAAGAAGAATGGTTACGAACCGTACCAAGGACAATCCACAGACCACCTCCAAAGAGCTGCGCACATCTTCGCAGATGGTGTCACGGGCCCCAAACGGTAAACAATACACACACTTTGCACAAGGAAACTGTATGGGAGGTGAGCGAAAAAAAGCCTTTTCAAAAGCACCCCAAAAACAGTGCCTGAGGTATGCAAAAGAAATTTTGGGACAACCCAGCTTCATTTAAAAGGGCCCTGGGACTGATAAAACAAAGTTGAGTTGTTTGGTCAACAAAAAGGGTTATCTGGCGTCCAAAAAACCCCATTCCAAAAAAAAACACTTTGCTACCCACAAAAAAATTGGGGGAGGTTCCACACTTTTGGGGCTGTGGGGCCCAAATGCCGGGACCCGAATCTTGTTAAAGTTGAAGTGCCAGGGTTGGGAAGGGTCAAGGGGAAAAAAAAAATGACTCTGTACCCATTCCTTTTTTTGATGTATCACTGCATGGAAAAATTGGCAAAGTGACTTTGATTTCATGTTTTTGCTATTTAAATAAAAAAATAGAATTTGAAAAAAATTGAGATCCCATGGATTCAACCAGATAGCAATTCTTCAGAATAATTACAAAAACAGTGATGAATTTGAAGTTACGCCGGGGGGTGGATATTTCACAAACAATGATCCCAAACACCCCAAATCTATCAGCATTCAGCGAGAACAATTACAATGTTCTGGAATGGCCCTGCACGGTGGCGCGCAGCCGGGGCCGGGCTGAGGCGCACCGTTGCCATAACGCGGGGCCCCACCAGGGGCGGGGAGGCCCCCTCCCGTGT
Organism: Phyllomedusa bahiana; assembly: GCA_025379985.1. NCBI lineage: Eukaryota > Metazoa > Chordata > Amphibia > Anura > Hylidae > Phyllomedusa > Phyllomedusa bahiana. The sequence continues at coordinate 26,943 of JAODAL010001859.1, forward strand.
GCACCCCCGTCCCCGCAAATCTCCCATCTCACCTGACCCCGCTCCGGTCTGTGGGCGGCCGGTTAGCGCCCTGGCCCCTTGGGCACGCGCCGCCGGCCTCGCAAATTTAAAGGGCCAGCGCGCCCAAATGAAAAACCCTGCCGCTGTCCCCAACTTCGCCCACCTCTTTTTGGCCCTCGCCGATTTCCCTAGCGCCGACCTAGCGAGGAAACCCCGTCTACATTTTGGTTCTCTATTGTACCAGTCTCTCCGGCTTTTGTTTACCACCACGAACCCCGTGCCTGCCCTGACCTTCTGGCCCCCCCCTGACTACGGTTTTTCCCCTGCCGTTTCCTGTACCGCGTTTTCCCTTTGGGCCCTCCCACCCAAGCAAGTCACATCGGGGGTTAGTGACCTGTTTGGAACCCCACCGAGCAAGTCATCCCCCTTGCGGGGGGGCTCTGGTGAAAACGGGGGGACCCATTTAGACTCCATTCCCTGGTGGGGCCCTTACCCCCACCCCGCTTGCGGGGGTTCCAGTGAATCCCCCACCCCAGGACCGTTACACCATCCCAGCCCCGGGCCCTGAAAAACATTGAACTCTGTGGGAAAACTTTGAAGCGGGGTCCATCCCGGGGCGCCCATAAAATTTTTAACTGAACTTGATTGTTTTGAAAAGAGGAAGGGGTAAAAAAAATCCCTTCATCCGGGTTTTCCAGGAACGTTTAAAAGCTACAGGAAGGATTTAAGGCTGTTATTTTTGCAAAAGGGGATCTACTAAATATTAATGTCACTTTTCTGTTGGGGTGCCCATACTTTTGCACCGGTCAAATTTTGGTTTAATGCATATTGCACATTTTGTGTTAGTACAAAAAACATCATTTCAATCCGGAAATATTATTGTGTCCATCAGTTATTAGATATATCAAATTGAAATGGTTGTTGCAAACACCCAAATATTTAGAACTAAAAATGATTAAGATTAATAGGGGTGCCCAAACTTTTTCATATGACTGTACATGATAGCTTACCATACCCCATTCACGTCTGGTTTTTGGCTTTAGTTCATGGTATCCATTGGGATACCGCAAAAAATTCCCAACAGATACCACAGCGAGGCTGCAGCAGACCCATAGACTTCAATAGGGCAAACATAATCCCAATTAGATCATGCTTTTGTGTCCAATGCAAAAACTATGTACGTACCCTAAATAGGGCAAAAATAGTCCTGCATGGACTATGTTTACCCTGTTGAAGTCTATGGACCCATCAAGGCCCCAGCGTGGTATCTATCAGGATACTTTTTTTGCGTTATCCCGACAGATACCATGAACTAGAGCCAAAAACAGGATGTAAATGAAGCCTTACCTTATAATTTCGGTATGCTTTAAGCACTAACTTGTAGCTTTATAACAATCTGAGAAAAAGAGCTTCACTTTGTTCATTTCCGAGGTCTTTGAAGGGAACAAAAGGTTATTATCTCTATATAACCTATACTGTCATCCTACAGAAATGTATGTTCTGTATTTTTCTGTATAATTTAATAACAGTGTCTGCTCATGAATATTTATAAAGGATGTTTTGCGCTTTTATAATACAAGACTTAGCAGCCTCCTCTACAAGCACAGTAGAACCACTTTAGGGCCCCCATACATGTAGTGAAAAGTTGGCCAAACTGCATTAATGTGTGAACATATCCTTAGCCAACTGTGTACTGTACGTGCTCATTCAGACAACAGCTATTTCACTCATTCTTCTGTCACTTGTTCTTCTGTCATCTGTGGATATGAAAAAATCAGGACACCCCCATACACAACAGAAGACTGCCTGGTCCTGGTGATACAGGTGGTTTCAACCGACATAAATCTGATCTGTATTTTATGCTACAACCAGATTCCTGTGGCAGCTACTTATCTCCCATCAGGAACAAACAATGGGAAAATACTTAAAACCAAGGGGCCTGATCCGTCTTTACTTTAAATGGAATTTGTGACATCTCCTGACAGGTCTGTTTTAGTTCATTCTTGTGTTCCCCTTGAAATGACAATTCTGGAGCCTCTTCTCTTATAACTCTGTGTTGTGCTGTGCCTCTGTTATTCCTGAAATGTATTACTGAATCTGTCAGATGGGCGTTACCATTCAAAGTCTTCAAAGGGGTGTGGCCCTGCACACACTGACTGTCAGCACTGATGGGGCAATGTCAGGAAAACCCCTTTCCCCCATCCCTAATTGATCCAGTTATACATTTTTAGGAGGAATAACAGAGGAACAGCACAACACAAAGTTAGAAAAGAAAAGGCTCCAGGATTGTGTTTTCACAGGGAACACAAGGATTAACTATAATAGACCTGTCAGGAGATGTCACAGGGCATCTTAACATCTGCGGTTGGAGGATGTTTGGGAGGGGTTCTTGGTCAATCCCACTAATCCCAGTTCAAAAGATTTGTATTTTTTTGTATGGGGAGGCAGCTTAGTCCTTCCTTTTGACCCTCTCCGGGACTCAAATAGTAGAGTTAAATCTAATATTTCTACCCCTTTTCCTTTTTTTTGTTAGCATCGTAATCGTTTGGGGGTTTTTACTATAACATAGGGTGGCATGTATGACATTTGGGGTGTAAATGCCAAATTTCATGCGCCTAATAATGGCATAGAATGCGCCTGGTTTATGAACCCTCTCTACAGTGGGTCATAAAAAACGGTGCATTTAGCGCTTGAAAACGACTTTTTCTGGCTCGGAAAACCACTTTGAAAGGGTTACCCTGTTTTCCAGCTGTAATTTGCGCCTAAAATTTTTCCGTACTAAAGCTATAAATATGTACTTATACGGTTTTCTAGGCGCATCCTCCAGCTGCCCCCCAAAATCAGGCCGCATTAAAAAGTCCCGCGGCCATCCGTAATGCCCCTGTAATTGGGTGGGGATTTTTAAAAAAATGTAGCGAACGAGCTGCGCTGGTTATCGGTCTAAAAAAACCCCGGCAAATCTGGCGCAGCCCCCGTTCATACATGCCCCCTATATTGATATTTTTTTGTTTGTTAAGGGGATTTCTTTTTACCCTTAGGCTTTAATCACACTCCTTAGCAAAGCTCGTATTTTCTTTGCTTTAGGGTTTTTTAAAAAAGGTCGAATAACAATGTTTGTGGGCCCCCCCATAACTGGCTTTTAAAAAAAACCCCTGTAGCTCCAAGATAGTCTTTTTGGTACAATCTCTTTCCGGCCCGGGACATACAACATGTTCATAACACCCCCCCCGGTGCTTTAGTTTTTTTCGCAACCACAACAAATTAAATTTATGGGGTGATCAAAAAAAAAACCCCCGGCCCCCGGGGTTATTGCACAAAATGTGATGAAAAGTGGTCAATTTCGGCCGTTTTTTGTCCGATGCAGTGTAAACATAGCCTTAAGCACCAGACCTAAATAGACCTTAATGATACTTTTTCATTTTTTTGCCCCCCCGCTTTAAAAAAAAATTTATAACATTTTTTTTTTTCGTGCCAGTGTAGGGGGCCTTTTTTTTTTATTAACGTCCATTCCTATAAAGCGCGCCCGGCGGGACCCACAAAACCCCTTTGAAGGCAGCGACATCTTTTGGCGTCACTGCTGACATAGTACAAGCACCGCCTGCCATTAAAAGATAGTGGGTGGTTGTTAAGGGGTTCATCATGTTAAGTGATATTTTACCTGCAAGGGGATTTCACCAATTTTGTTTGAAAACTTTTAAATAAAAAATTTGGGAAATAAAAAACCTACAACTATTGGTTTAAGATAAAAAATTTCTTTATAAAACACTTTGAACTTTTTCAATAAAATTGAATAATTTTGGGAAAAGGGTGTCTGCTATGTACTTTGACCGAGTGATGTCCATCAGATTGATCATTTGTCAGTGGTTTAAAAAAATTTTGGGTAAGGGGCTTTAAACCCACTGACAACGCCAGGGATTTTAGACATTTCAGTGGTGGTCATTTAACTTTTCACGTCCGTACCTTTGCAGCTGCAGAGATGGAGAGCCAGCAATCAGCATTAGCCAGGCTCTCCACTAAGAAGTCAGGGACGGTTTATTACTGTCCCTGCCTTCCTGATCGTTGTATTTACAGTGCTCAATGAGCGTATTTTAAAACGAAGGCAGGAAACTTCCTGGTGTCTGAAATCAGGGACTGCTGAGGCTTGGGGATTTTCCCCACGGGTGTTTGTTTTTTTTTTGGATATGAAAAACTCATTCAAAATCACGCTAAACGCATCCAAAACGCACCAAAAACAGGGGCGTGTTTGGCGAGCAGGAAACCCCACACCTTATAGCTTTAACTAGGGCGTCTGCTCCATCTTTCAGATCAAGAATTGACATAACAATTCTTTGAATGGATCCGAAGGACACATCCAAAAAACGCAAGTAAACACGAACAGTATCCCTCGTTGAACGCCGATGCTGTTTTTACATTGAAAAACAAGTAAAAAAACTGGGGCATTTTTAGATCATTTTTGGGTCCATTTATGGTCGTAACACAGAACCAAACACACATCTAAAAATGTATCCCAACACGGAGTCAAAAAACCCCTTAGTAGTTTTAGGGGAACTGCTAGGTCCCCAAACCCCCAGAAAAAGTTCTGTTAATTCTGGCTGTATCAGGATAAGTGACCACCAGACCAATTTGTGGGCCCCGGCAGTCACAACTCTTCCATTGACTCCCGTTCCCGTCTTTTGTGGTGATAACAATAGAACCGTATGCTGCTGAGGTCACTGGTTGGGCAAAACGTCACCGTTTTGGGTGGGGTGCCCGGGGCTCACCTGTGGAGTTGAATGTTGCAGCAAAAATCTTTCAGGAAGAAAAGCAGAGAAAAAGAGACAGAAAAGGCACAGTACAAAAGTCATGTGCTGTATTTGCAGTAATGTGCAGTAGCTGTAGAATGAGCCCCAGGAATTAACTCCATTAATGGACCCCAAGAATAAACTCTACTGATGGGTCCCAAGAATCAGCTTTACCGGTGAGCCCCAGGCACCTCAATCCGACACTGGCTGTATCGCTCCTGAAGCTGGAGCTAATGTATCGGCTACAGGGGAAATCATTAAAAAAAAGTTATAGAAAAATACCTCCCAGAACTCTTTTTCAGACCTTATAGGGCACAAAATGTTAAATAAAATAATAAAAAAAGAACACAAACCCAAAAAATAAAATGTTAATGAAGACCTTATAGAGGGCACACATTGTAAAATAAAATAATAAAAAAGAACACAAACCCAAAAAATAAAATGTTAATGAAGACCTTATAGAGGGCACAAATTGTAAAATAAAATAATAAAAAAGAACACAAACACAAAAAAATAAAATGTTAATAAAAAGAAAACATTAAAAGCCCAAACTTCAACTTTTTAGCCCTTGACAAACCTGAAACTTTCACCTAAATCACCTACATAGAGACATCCCTGATGGAAAAGTGACACAATTTTATATCTCACTTTAGCACCAATTTTGCTGTACAAAGAATAAATGTGAAAAATAGACTTGTATGAATGGTGCTGCGCCAGTTTTCTGGCGTACTTTAGGGCAAAAACTGTCGCAGCACTGTTCTATAGATGTATGAACCGTTTTACGAAAAAACTTGGCGCATTCTGCACCAGACACAACACTTCTAATTGTGCCAAAGTTTGGTGCACTTTCATAGAAATTCATACCGTGACTGAGACAAATTTTGACGCATAAAACTCTTTCATACATTCTGTCAGATCGTATATTATTAAAAACAGACATAGAACTGGCCAGTCGGCACCAGAGTTATCCACGTTGCCCTAATTGTTTTTCCTGGAAATATGAGGAAAAAAGTAAAATAAATAATCTAGTGTAAAAAAATTACATAAAAAAGACTTACATATCATGGAAAAAAGCAAAAATATTGCTAGAATAATGGAGAAAGCATTATAGCATTTGAAATCAACGCATAGTAATGACAATGAGCCGGATAGGGAAAGGGGGTAAATGGCCCGGTCAGGAACTGGTTAAAGCAGCTGATATAATGTGGTAGAGGGGTATAAGGGCAGGGTACAAATGCAGCATAGGAAGGCTTATATGGGTAATGTGTTAAATCTTAATTTTTGGTACCACTGATGCTTTCCTGCATCTCATTGTGCACTCTGAGCCTCATACATACACAATATACAGGTGAAGAATGCTACACAATATAAGCTCTTGTTTACTATGCTGCATCTGTGGGTGATAACTTGCGCCCTCTATGATGTGAATTCTGGGGGTGGTATCCATCAAGTCCAGGGAGAAGATGCCTTTTAGATATTGGGATGCACAGCGACCATAGCAGGTGCACGGGAAGTGTATGTCAGGACATGTTCTTGTAGGGAATTTCCCAGAGTCACTGCCTTCTGCCACAGTAATGCCTCATTATGCCATACATTATAGTGCTCTCCGAGGTCCCTCATGTTAACCCTTCATCTGCTGCAACAGGATGCTGCTCAATACCACAAGATGTTATTTTACAGATGGGGATTTTGGAACCCAGCATAGGATGAGGTCATAAGGAAGTAGAGCGGCCTCCTGGGTGCATGCTGTGTATTCTCTATAGATATTCTATAGGTCTGCATTGCATTGTATGTAAAGCTTGTTTCTCTAGGTGCTATGGCACATACGCATTTTTTATAAATAGAGACCTCGGCCAAAACCCAAATTGGGGTCGCCAGGTGATCGTGTCATAGGACAGTTATCTTTTACTACGTCCATTACAAGTCAGTTATCCAAGATCCAAGTCTTTGTCTTAATATCATTATAAGATTAACATTTTGTTTGGAAAATTACCGGATAAAAGGAATTTCACTGAACACTGGTCCACATTTACTAAGCAGTGAATACCAATTTGGGTGTAAATGGTACCTCAAAAAAGTTACCAACTATGAAGTAAGCCTGACATATTTTCAGCCACATTTATTAAAGGGGTGTTCCAATGAGTGATTTTCAGCGCTTCATTTCGGCTTAAACTAGCTAAGAGCGACCGTGTTACCGAATGAGAAGGGCGGCACCTGCTGCCATCCTCCCAATTCATTTCTATCAGAGTCCCAAATATAACTGGGCACAATATTCACAATTCCTTTAGAAATTAATAGGGGGGAACGGCCGTAAGTTCTGCCCTCCTCATTTCGTGACACGGTTGACTCATAGCCAGTTTGAACCTACCTGAAGCGCTAAAAATCACTCATGTGAACACGCCTTTAAGGGTATGTTCACACGGTGTAATTGTGGCGCGCATTTCGCCGCGTAATTGCACTTTATACGTGGGGAAATGCACGCTGCAATTACAGTAATTCATAGCTCTCATAGAGAACTATGAATTACGCCTCGTCTCCCCAGGCGTACAATACGATCATATCGTACGCCTGGGGAGAGAAGTGACATGACTCTTCTTCGCGGCGCTTTCGCGCTGTCCTTGAAAGTACACGCTGATCAATGCGTGCTTCCAAAATACATGGCATACTGCGGCACGTACAACCTAAAAATAATCAAAATCGCGGTGTGCAGATGTTCACCCTAGCAACCCAGAAGTGTAAGGGTATGTTCACACTGCGTTTTTGGATACGAGTTTGGATCCATGTTGGATGCAGCAGGACCGCACCCTGTAGATTATTATAGGGCTCCTGCTGCTTCTTTTGGACCAAGAATTGACATGTAAATTCTTAGAACGGATCCGAAACACACAATGTAAACATGCATCGGCGATCACTCATGTGAATGCTGATACGTGTTTGACATTGCGAGCAGTGTAAAATCACACTGCTCATTGTTAGATGCCTGTTTGGGTCTGTCTAGAAGGACTTCACAGGGACCCAAAACACCGTGTGAACATACCCTAACAAAGGCTTAGGGGTTTCCTGTGACGTATCTATGCCTGGCCGTGCCTTTAGGGGTTTAGTGAGAGACAGTTTACTATACATAGCAGTACAGCTATGAGGACAAGTAAAAATAAAAGTAAAACAGTAAAAAAAAAAAAAAAAGTAAAACAAAAACACAAAAAAATAAAAACACGTACACCGCCCTTTCCCCTGTCACAAACGGCAATCCCCCAAAAAGGATTAAAAGTACACATATTTGGTATTGTCAAGTGCGTAACAACCTAGCCTATAGATCTGTCATATTATTTAATCTGCACAATGAACAACATAAAAAAACAGTGACAGAATTGCAATTTTTGTTCATCTCACAGCACATAAAATGGAATGAAAAGTATTCAAAAAGTCGCATAAACATCAAAGTGGTACCAAACGTCGGTTTGTTCCTCAAAAAAATAGTCCTTACACAGCTCTATATATGAAAAAGTAAAAAAGATGGATATCAAAAGATAGCGATGTATAAACATTGTTGTACCCAATAAAATCACTTTATTTGAAAGTTGTACAACCTAAAAATTATATAAATTGGGTATCGCTGTAAACGTATCAACCCACAGAGTGAAACTAACATGTCACAAATACTGCACGGTGGGCGCTGTTAAAAATAAAAATTCAAAACACTACTAGGATTGCAGTATTTTCTTCAACCTGCCTTCCAAAAAAGTCTTTAAAGGCGATCAAAAAGTCTTGTCCCCTCACCCCACAAAATAATATCAATAAAAACATCAATTCATCCCACAAAAAACAGGCCCCTACATGGCTCGGTACACAGAAAATATATAGTTATGGCTCTCAGATTATGGTGATGCAAATATATGTTTAATTTTTTAAATAAGTGTTTTTATTGTTTAAAATCATTAAAACATTAAAAAACCTGTAATAGCACCTAAAAAAATCGCAATGAAAATGAGGCCCCAAAGTCCAGTAGGTGCTCCTACTATTCTGAGGCTTGTGGTTGAGTCAAATAGTGCACCAGTCCCACACATGGGATATCTCTTGTTACCTCAACGGTATTTCAGTAAGTAATGGATTCAAATTGAAATTCTGCAACAAAAAAGGTGACATTTTGAAATTTCACCTGCACTTTGCTTTAATTTCTGTGAAACCCTCAAAGGTTTCACAAACTTCTTAAGTGCTGTTTTGAATACTTTAAGGGGTATAGTTTCTAAAATGGAATCATTTATGGGGGCTCCTCAAATCCACATCAGTACTGGACTGGTCCCTAAAAAAATCTATGTCTTGAAAATGTGAAAAATTACTACAAAATGTATAAGTGACCAAAAGTTGTAAAAAAAATAAATAGACATTTAAAAAAGTATGCCAACCTACAGTGGACATATAATAGATGATAGTTCTAAACTATTTTATGTGTTATGACTATTTGTCTTAGGCTATGTTCACACGGCTTATTGCGACGAGTATAGTGCCCAGCGCAATACGTTGTGTGTTTTTGAATCAGCGCGTAATTCCAAAGTACGGGGGGCCGGCACCCGGCCGGCACCATTGACATGCATTGTCAGCGTCACGTAAGCGCCGCTAAGGCTATGTTCACACGTCATAATTGCGGGGCATACAGTATGCCCCGCAATTATGCCAGGTGTTCAGGAGTCGCGCTGATACGTGCGTACTCCCGTGACGAGGGGGGGCAAGCAGCCCTCCGGCCCCATAGACATACATTACTCGCGCCGCGTATTCGCCGCAAGTAATTGACATGTCTCTTATCTCCCCGCGCATACAATCCGATCGTATTGTACACTCGGGGGGACGAGGCGTAATCCATAGTTCTCTATGAGAACTATGTACTACCGTAATTTCGGTGCGCATCTCGCCCGTATTAGAGCGCAAATACAACGCGAAATGTGTGCCGAAATTCCCCCGTATGAACATAGCCTAACAATTGACATGTCAATTCTCCCCCGCGCTCTATGAGAGCTATGAATTACCGTAATTCCGGCGCGCATTTCGCCGCGTATAATGCGCAATATGCGGCGAAATGTGCACCGAAATACAATTTAAGCCGTGTGAACATACCCTTACACACAAAAATGTTTAAACTTTGAAAATGGAAAATTCGTGTATAGACCAAAATTTCAATGAGTCATGAGAAAACAATCTCTGAATCATATGGATAGGTAAAAGTATCAAAAAGTTATTCCCACATAAAAGGGCACATGTCAGATTTTAAAAATGGAGCTCTGTCAGGAAGGTCAAAACTGGCTGTGGCGGTAAAGGCTTAATGAGATTTGTTGGTGTCCGTCATGAAACGGATCTGGCACCACTGTAAACTTTAGTTTTCTGTTCTGTTCTTCTTCTGATAAAACAGAAAAACTAAATAACAAAGTAGATGTGAACCTGACCTAAAGCAAATGCTGTTTTATACAAAACGAATTCACCTCTTTGTTGCTGTCCAAAAACTGTGGAATAAAATGCACAAAAACAAGAAGGGCCTTATGTATGAAAACTGTCCAGATGTAAGACTTTCTTTGTTGCCCATAGCAACCAATCCGAGCTCACAGCAACCAAACAGAGCTCAGCTTTCATATCAGATAGTACTAAGTAGAAATGTAAGGGGAGCTGTGATTGGTTGCTATGAGCTCGGATTGGTTGCTATGGGCAATAAAGTCTTTAACCCTAGACGTTTCATAATGCCCGCATGTGTAAAATTAAACCCATTTTACACAGTGGGGGACATTTTGAAAACGTTTAGGTAAAAAATTCACTTTGTTGCCCATAGCAACGAATCAGAGCTCATAGCAACCAATCAGAGCTCACCTTTTATTACATATAGTGCTCTGGAAAAATGAAAGGCGCACTCTTATTGGTTGCTATGAGCTTTGATTGGTTGCTATGAGCAATAAAGTGAGTTTTAGACCTAGACAGTTTTCATAAATGTCACCCTCAGATTTTATGCATCAAAATGCAAGTGAATAAACACCACATGAATCTAGCCTTATTGTTTGGCTATTAGGACAGATGTTGGGCAGCAAGCAGCAGAATAAAGCAGCAGAATGGAGAAAAATTGCTCTTCGTTTCCAATAAAAACAGCAACATTTTGAAGATAGATATTTATATAAATAGAGAAAATAACATAAAATCAGTATAATAATAATAATCTTTATTTATATAGCGCCAACATATTCCGCAGCACTTTACAATTTGGAGGGTGTAGGTACAGACAAAAGACATACATTACACAATGAAAAGCTACTTACAGATAAGACACAAGGTGTGAGTATAAGGGCTTGTTCACACGGAGTTTTCACTCCGTATTACAAGCGCTTTGTAGATCCGTCTTGGGGACCGACAGAGAGGACCCCAAGATGGATCTATATAATTAGCAGTGAGATTATCACTGCGGGCTATGCCAAACACGCAGCGGCATTCACATGAGGGATCGCCGCTGCGTGTTTCAAAAGAGCCACTCAAGTCCGTCTTGCAAAGAATTGACGGATCTACAAAGTGCTTGTAACACGCAGTGAAAACGCTGTGTGAACAAGCCCTAAGTAATGTATAGTAAAATAATCGCAAAGTTATGTCACTCTGACACCCACATACACAGGATGGAGAGTTTTCACAAGCCTTTTTTCAGTGTCTCCACGGGAATGTCCTATAGGAAATTTAACTGGGGCAGCCTCAATTCTGCCATCAGAGATAGTTATACAGTTCTGATACTTTCAGTCATTGTCTCCACAAATACCAACAACATAGTCCTGAAAAGTACCAAACACAGTGCCTGCCTCAGTGTTCTCTTTAAGGGGTTGTATCACTACAATGATTGCTTCTTATGTTAAAGATCTTGCAAAAACAAGTCACTTTGCAATATATGTCAATTAACAGTGTCCTACCTATTCTGAGATATCCCCTCTTGTATGGGCTCCATCAACTCCTCAGGTCACTATAGCTACAGACCTGTTTGATCTCTCCTGATAGGCTGTCAGCACTGGTTGCTATAGCTATAGACCTGGCTTCTACTGCAGCCTAGTGGAAGCCAGTAAACACGCCCCTGAGCTCAAAGTGAAACCAAGAAAACAGGACTGAGGTAAGATGAGTCAATGTAGTGAGACAACACCTTTAAAATTGTTTTCCAAGAACACCTCTTCACAACCAATATCTCAGAGAGGTCATCAATAAATCATCAGTTGGGGATCAGCAAGCCCTGGATCCATCAGGAGCACCTTCCGTGCCGTGTCGTAGCTATAGGGAGGTCAGAGGTAGGAGTCACTACCGGGCCCTGCAGCCTAAGGAAGCCCAAACGCCCTTCTGCCACCTAATAATAATAATAATAATCTTTATTTATATAGCGCCAACATATTCCGCAGCACTTTACAATATAGAGGAATAAGCACAGACAAACCAGACATTACATTATAAAAAAGCTACTGACAAATGAGACACGCGGTGTGAGGGCCCTGCTCGCAAGAGCTTACAATCTATTAGGGTGTATGGGTGAAACAAAAGGTGACAAGTGCTTGGTTTACAATGGACCAGCCATGTTACAAAAAAGTTTGGGGTATATACTAAAATGGGGATGAACCTGCCATCCCAACCCTTAAATCTTATACAGAAAGTGCCTGTGGGTGAAAAGGCGGGAAAGTGACAATCTTGAAGAATTTGGGGGGTTGCCAATAGGGTCTTGATGGGTTTGCTAAAAGATAGTTTTAGGCGCATTTAAAAATTGAGGGTTGTAGTGTCCCTGATCAATGGGGGTAACTTTCCAGAGACGTGGCAATACGTGAAAATTTTGGAAAAAGGGCATGGGGGGTTTGGATGAGTAGGTGTGAAATTTTTAAATCATAGCAAGCGGGGGAAAACGGTTAGGGGTGGGTGGGACAGAGAAGGGGGAGATGTTGGGGGTCCAGCACTGGGAGAGCCATGTGGGGAAGTGAGAGTTTATGTTGTTTTCTGAATGAATAGGCCCCCAAGTCCCGAGCTAAACCAAGGGTGAGGCATCAGTAAGCGGCTGGAAAAAAAAGCCCAAGCCGGGGCTGCTGCATAGGAAAGATTGCGAGGGGCGGTTTACAGAGGGGAAAAGAACAAAAAGTAGGGAGTAACAGTAGTAAAAAGACGAAAATGAATAAACAGTAATGAAGTTTTAATTGTTTACAGTGAAAAATGGACGGATTCTGAGATGTTCTTGAGGTGCAGGAACAGGACGGGCAAGGGGTTTGATTAGGGGTGAATCAGATCAGAGTCTAGTTAACCCCCAGACAAGGGCCGGTGCCTAGGAGTTATGGTGGACCACAACCCGAGAGGAAATGCGGGTGAGGGCGGTTTTGGGGAGTGGGGGGATGACTAGAATTTTAGTTTTATGAGGTTTTTGGGATGGAGAGAGGACATGATGTCAAGACACTGACAGGCAGTCAGGTGTTTGTACGGGCAGGAGTGATTTTGGGGAGGTAAAAGTTAGTGTATCAACTAGAGGGTATGGAAGCAAAACTACTGATGGTTTGTCCAATGGGGGCTGGTGATGAAAAAGAGGAGGGGGACCAAGAACGGATTTCCCCGAGGAAACCCCGACAGCAAGAGGGAAGGGAGGAGGAGAACGGAAAATGGACACTGAAGGGGCGGTCAAGAGGGTAGGGAAAAGGGAACCCAAAAGGGGGCGGTGTCCCGGATACCCATGGTGCGGAGCATGTTGAGGAGGAGGTGGGATAACTGTCAAATGGAAGATTCCCGGGGGAAAACAGCAAAGAATATTACCTGGATTTTGCTGTGGGGTCTTTTTAACTTTTTAAAAGGATTTCTGTGGAGTGTAGGGGGGGGAAACCGGATTGCAGAGGGTCTGAAGAGGTTAGCAGAGATAGCGGATAGGGAGAGTAGACCAAGGTTCAAGAGTTTTGGGGATAAGGGGAGGTTGAGACTGGTCGGTATTTGGGCCCGGGCAGGAGGGGTCCCGAGAGGGCTTTTAAGTAAGGGAGTTTAAAGGTGTTTAAAGGAGGATGGAAAATCCCAGTGGAGAAGGAGAGGTTACAGATTGTATTTTAGGTGAGAGAGGACAACTGGAGAAAAGGACTGGACAAGGTGGGAGGGAAAGGGGTCATAGAGCAATGGGGGGCGAGCAGACGGAGAAGGCCCCGGACACTTCTTCTTTGGTTGGGGTTTAAGGGCCGAGAGCAGATTAAGAGGACTGGGGGGGGACAAAGGGGGTTTATTTGGGGATTGTATTGAGTTTTTCCGGATGCTGCAATTTTGGCCTTTTTAAGTTAATGGCCAGGTCTTCAGCACAGAGGCAGTGACCGGGCCTGAGCTTTGGGGCCCCGAGGAGGGAGTGGAAGGAAAAACAAAACGTTTTGGTTGTTGTGTAGTTTGGATGAGGGAGGGGGAAAATTTTGTTTGGGGGCGGGGAAGGGGCAGTGTGGTGTCCGGGAATTTGTAGTGGAAAAGTTGCAGGTAGCTTTGACTTTTCTCCACGCCCTACACACCTGGAACAGCCGGGAAAAGCGAGTCTGAGGGGTGGCCAGGGGCGGGCGTTGACTTGGTTACGGGGGTGTGAGGGGTTTTAATTTGTCCCAAAGGGGGTTTGTGAGTTTTTTTGTAAAGTTTTAAAGCCAGGTCAGGACAGGGAAGGAGATTGGGGGCAGTGAGGACTGTAGGTGTCGAGGTCCCGAGGTTGATAGAGCGGAGATTTCGGGGAAAGGGGAGGGAGGGTGTCCAAGGGGAAGGGTGAAAGTTGTTGATAGTAAAAGAATAAGGTTATGATCCGAGAGTTTAAAGGGGGTTGTAAGATTAAAAATTTGGGGAGGCGCAGAAGACCAATCAAGAGAGTTGCCATCCTTGTGAGTTGGAGAGTCAGGAAAAAATGCGAGAGGCCCAAAGAAGAGGTTATGAAAAAAACTGAGGGCGGAAGGAGACCTAGGGTGTCAATGGGGATGTTGAAATCGCCCCCTGATGATGTGGGTTTTTTTCGTTGAGAGGAAAAAGGGGAAGCCGGCGCAAAAAGACCAGAAACTGCGGGGGGGAGCCGGGGGGGGGTCTGTAAAAACTGCGATCGATGGAAAAAGGCCCAAAAGTTGAGGGGTTTTGGGCCCCCAAAGGAGGGGAAAGTGAGATACCTGTATTGTAAATGGCACATGGCAATTGGGCGGGCCCCATTTCTCTCTTTGCACTAGGGCCCAAGAGCTTGAGGTTACGCCTCTGTTTCAGTGATGTTCTAGACCTAATGCAGCATCTATGCCTGAGAATGTGCTGGATACTAGAAAAACCATTCAACGGGGAGGAGGAGGAAGCGACATTTATCACCTGTCTACAGAGTAGTTGATAAATGTATTATCACTTGGGGCCCAACAGCGAAACCTTCATCGATCACTAAAACTGGTGTCCTGAGTGGGGTTCCTCCTAACTGTACAACTGCAGTGAGAAGGGGACACAATGGAACAACAGTAGACTGAATAGAACAGCCGCACACATGTTCGACCTAGATATTGCTGAAATATTGCTACTGAAAGACAGGATGCTGGGCTTTGTTATAATATCAAGATCTAAGCTATAGTTGTGGCAAGCATTTATAGTATACCTGCATTTTCAGGATAACATGTGCTTTGTATACATGATATCTGGAATTCTTCCTCAGTATACACACACCATCCCCTCCCCTCTCCATAGATTTTTATTGTCAGCTATGACCTTATCCCTAAGTCAGCTGACAGTCCTTCTTATGGGTCCTATGTCATTACAGCTAGGGTTTTTTAAAAGTGAATTATAAGTTTAGGAGAGAGAGGAAGCAGAAAAGGAGACCAATGAAGTGAACATAGGGTACTATATATCTTATGTTTGTTTTTGCTATAGATTTGTTGAAGACTTAGTGGTCATAATGTATTAAAAATGCTCTTGGCAGTAAATATAGTTTTTCTGATATATAGGGGGAAATGTATCAAAAGTGGTACCACTTCGACAGTCGTACTTCATAGTAGGTTAGTGCAGTATTTGTCAATATATATGAAAGTGTCTTACAGCACTTTAGAAATGTGTCCCGTTGTCAGGCACACTTATGCGCCAGAAAAGTGGCGCAAAAAGCGTCTGCGGCAAAATTGTATCAGAAATAGTCTCCAATGAACATATATTACGAAAATTAGCACAGCAGCTTAGAATTTGGGGAAAAAAACTACATTTGTGATGTTGAATGCTATACAGTGACCCTCAATATGCAATATTAATTGGTTCTGGGAAGACCATTGCATGATGAAACCATAATTCTATGGAAAACTGGTAAGTAGTTCCAAGGCCCCAAAATGATTTTTAAGCCTCAAAATGTCACCAAGATATTGGGAAATGGGGATTAAAGAGAATGAAGCAGATAATTAATCTAGATAAAGCAAGTCCTTCTATATAACATCAGAAAGAGCTGCTGGAAGCTGCAAATCACTTTATATGTTGAGGACAGGAGCTTCTTTGAGTCATGTACTTTATACATAATGTTCCAGAAAAAAGAAAATGGGGCCCTTAACCCGGTGCCCAGAGGAATTGCTCATCCTGGCACATGTAAGAGCAGTACAGGACATGTAGTAACGTACTGTACTGTAGAGAGGTGCTACTAGACCACCAGTCACTGCATGCACTGCACTAATACATGTAAGAGCAGTACAGGACATGTAGTAACTCAGTGTACTGTAGAGAGGCACTACTAGACCACCAATCACTGCATACACCTCACTAATATATGTAAGAGCAGTACAGGACATTTAGTACCACACTGTACTGCAGAGTGGCGCAATAGACAACCAATCACTGCATGCACCTCACTAATACATGTAAGAGCAGTGCAGGACATGTAGAACTGCACTGTACTATGTACTGCTTCCCCCAAAAATAAGACAACCCCGAAAATAAGACATGGTGCATTTTTTTATACAATTCAGAGTTTAGCTGCTTCTGCTGATGTTTGTGATGAAATCACTACAGTTTATAAATACATGTTGATGTTTTGTTCAACAATAAATGTGAATTATTGTTCATAGAAAAAAAAAATCCCCTAAAAATAAGTCTTAGCTCGTCTTTAGGAGCAAAAATTAATATAAGACACTGTCTTATATTAAACAGGGAGGCACAATAGACAGCCAATTAGTGCATGCACCTCACTAATACATGTAAGAGCAGTACAGGACATGTAGTACCGCACTATACTATAGAGAGGCACAATAGACAACCAATCAGTGGTCTCTTACACATACAGCCGACGCTGTTTGTCCCACATTCGGGATTGTGAGACGCAATGAGACACGAGCTATGTTTGCTGTAAGCCAATCTTTTTGGGACTAGACTAAAACCCCGTATGTTAAAGATTTAAAAAGAACAGCCGACAAAGGGAAAAAGGTGGTGCCGAGCCAGAAAATTGGTTATTGGGCTCTACAAATGCCCCCCTGTATGGGAAGAAACTGCAGAAAGAACAGCCCAAACCCGGGTAAAGGGGGGGCCCCGAAACCAGACTTGTGGTATTGGGGTCTATAACGCCCTGTATGTATGAACTGCAAAGAACCAAAACCAGACCAGGGGTTAAAAGTGGGCCTGAAGCCAACTTGTGGTATTGGCCCCTACACTGCCCGTATTTTAAAAGACACCTGCAGAAGAACAAACCAGAAACCAAGGGGGGGGAAAGGTTTTTGGGCCTGGGGCCCCGATTGTTGGGGATTGGCTCTAAAAACTTTCCCTGGGATGTTTATGACCTGGGAAAAGAAAAAAGCCCAGGAAACCCGGGTAAAGGGGTGCCCCGGCCAAAAACTTGTGGTTTTGGGCTCTACAAATTTCCCTGTATGGTTTTTGACCTTCAAGGGAAAAACAAGGCCCAACCAGGGGGTTTTTAAAAAGGGGTTTGGGGCCCTGAGGGCCCGAATTGTGGTAAAATTGGCCCCTACACTGCCCTTTATGTATAACCCGCAGAAAAAAACAGCCAGAAAAGGGTTAAAGGGGGTTTCCTGAGGGCCAAAAACTTTTAGTATTGGGCCCCCTTTAATGCCCTCCAAAGTAAAAAAAACCCGGGAAAAAAACAGCCAAAACCCCCGGGGAAAGGTGGGGGCCTGAGCCAGGAAATTGCCATATTTGGCTCTAAAAAAAACTGCCCTGTATGTAAAGACCGCAAAAAGAAAAGCCCCCGGGCCAGGGGAAAGGTTTTGGGGGGGTTGGGGCCAAAACTTTTTTGGGGAAATTGGTCTATACTTTCCCCCGATGGGATGACCTTTCCCAGAAGAAGAAGGCCCGAACCCAAAGGGAAAGGTGGGGCCTGGGGGCCAGACTTGTGGCCCTTGGCCCCTAAAACTGCCCTGTTAAAAGATGAAAACCCGCAGAAAAAACAACCTGACCAGGGGAAAGGTTTGGGGCCTGGAGCCCGGATTGTGGCATGGGCTTTTAAATTGGGGCCCTTTAAAAGGGAAAAGCCCCGCAGAAGAAAAAAGCCAGACCAGGGAAAAATTTGGGGCCTGAGAGATTGTGGGTTTTTGGGTTACACTGCCCTGTATGTATGAACCCGCAGAAAGAAAGCCAGAACCAAAGGGGGAAAAATTTGGGGCCTGAGCCAAAACTTTTTTGGAAATTTGGCCCCTTTCAAATAAACCCTGTAAAAAGTAAAAGGGCCTGAAAAAGGGAACAGCCAAAACCCGGGTAAAAAGGTTTGGGGGGCATGAGGCCCCGACTTTGTGGGTTAAATTTGGGTCTACACTTTCAAACCTTGGTTTTTTTAAGACCTGCAGAAGGGGGCAGGGCCCGACCAGGGTAAAAGGGGTGCCTTTAGCCCAAATTAAGCCCCTTTTGGGTCTATACTTTCCCTGTAAAGTAAAGCCTGGGAGAAAAACAGCCAAAAACAGGGGAAAGGTGGGGCCCCGGGGCCCCCCAATTTTTGGATTGGCTCCCCACTTTGGACTGGGTTTTTTGGGGTTTTACCCCCGGCCCCGAAGAACCAAGGGGCCAGGGTAAAAAGGGGGGTGCCTTGGGGCCAGACTTGTGGTTTTGGCTCTACACTTGAGCCGTATGTAAGACCTGCCCGGAAAAAAGACCAGGGGGAAAATTTGGGGCCTGGGGCCCAAAACCCTTGTTGGGTATTTTGCTCTACAAAGCCCTGTAAGTTTGACCTGCAGAAAACAGCCCCGGACCAAAAGGGGGAAAGGTGGGCCCCGAAAACCAGGGCTTGTGGTATTGGCTTACACTTTCTTTCCCTTTTTGAAAGGGCCTGCAGAAGAACAGCCCCGACCCGGGGAAAAAGGGGGGTGCCTGGGAGCCAGACTTTTTTGGGGATTGGGGTTTTTAAAACTGCCCCCTATGTATGACCTGCCGAAGAAAAGCCCGTCAGGGTTTAAAAGGGGGTGGGCCCGAGCCCGACTTTTTTTGGTTAATTGGGGTTTTAAAAATGCCCTGTTTTTAAGATCTGCAAAAAGAACAGCCAAAACCCAGGGTAAAGGTTGGGGCCCGAGCCAGACTTGTGGTTTTTTGGCTCTTTCACTGCCCTGTATGTATTTAAAACCTTTCAGAAAAAAACAGCCCGACCAGGGTTAAAGGGGGTTTCCCGAGCAGAAATTGTGGTATTGGCCCCTACACTGCCCCCGTTTTTGTATTGGGGTGCAAAGAAAAGGGCCCGAAACCAAAGGGGAAAGGGTTTTGGTTTCCCTGAGCCCCGGAAATTGTGGTATTGGCTCTACACTGCCCCGTAGTTAAAAGAAACCTTTTCAAAAAAGAAAAAGACCAGGGTAAAAAGGTTGGGTTGCCCCCGGGGCCCCGACTTGTGGTTTTGGGGGTCTTTCACCGCCCCCCTTTAAAGTTAAAAGCCTGCCCAAAAAGGGAAAAGCCCGACCAGGGGGGAAAAGGGGGTGCCCCGAGCCCGACTTGTGGGCATTGGCCCCTTTAAAAAATGCCCCGTATGGGAAAGAAACCGCAAAGAAAAAGGGCCGACCCCGGGGAAAGGGTTGGGTGCCTGAAAACCCAAACTTGTGGGATTGGCCCCTTACCCCTGCCCGGTTTGTAAAGACCCTGCAAAAAAGAACGGGTCATACATTCCCGGGCCCCAATTTCCATTTTGCAAAAAGCTATTTGAAAATTGGGGCTGTTCTGCGCCCGATTTTTCTAAAATTCACCCTTTTTCTGTCCGTAATTTACGCCATATAAAACAAATTTTTCTCAGGTTTTCAACTTTTTTCACAGGGAATTTTTATTTTTAAAAACTGCTTCCCCCTTTAATTTCCAAATTTCAGGGGTTATTGGGTACCAGGCCTCCTATTGGTCCAGTTTTAAGAAAAAAAAAATTTGGGGCCTAAACCCCCTTTTCATTTACACGTCTCGGCAAGGGTAGGATACAGCAGAGTGATCAATGCTCCTGCCGTCCTCTTTTCTATGGTTACATATGTCGGCCAACAATGAGTGATTGTCAGGAGCTAGTTTGAGCTGCAATCAATCAACTGCGCATGGCATGTTTAGCAAGGTTATTGTCCTCCCTAATACTGTTCTCAAGCAGCCATCTACCTCTAAATCCTTTCCCTCAAGAGTCCCACTAATGCCTGTAGCTCTACAAGACTCCAGTAAGAGACACTAATGTATGTCACTTCACTAGACCAATAGTTTCCTTCCCATGGGTCTAATGTCTATAGAAATCAGCCTCCATTGTTAACATACACATTCAATTTGGTTGAATGTGCATGTTCTTTAAATAGAACAAGGTAGATAAGTGGCTGCCTGACAACACTGGAGCCACTTATCACTTAGCAAATCAATATCTGAATATCTGCTACCTGCTCCTATGAAATCACATAACTGCTACTTTTAAATAACTAATAATGATAATATAGTCTCACAAGACAAATGTTCTTCCTATAAGAAACACTAATGTCTAAGCCACGCAGCCAAGTTTGCAAACACACATCTAACAATGGTCAGTGTAATTTTATATTGCTTTCAATGTAAAACACGCATCGGCGTTCAGACGAGTGATCGCCGATGCGTGTCTCACTGCGTCCTTCTGATGCGTCTTTCGGATCAGTTCAAAGAATTGTCATGTCAGTTCTTGATCCGAAAGATGCAGCAGACGCCCTGTTTAAAACTATAGGGTGTGTTCCTGGTCCAGCCAAAACACATCAAAACATGCACCTGTGTGTTGGATGCGTTTTGGATCCGATTTACACAGCAATTTTGGATGCATTTTTTGGATCCAAAACAAATCCAAAAACGGATCCAACATGCCGTGTGAACATACCCTTAAGAGGTTTTCTCACTAGGAAGATGATCTTTCAACCTAAACAGAGGTTTCTATGGTAACCTGCATACCTGTTATCTGATTAGCTGAGAGCAGGAGTGAAGTCATCCCATGGACTGACTGAGGAGACTGAGCAGTGAGTGCACTAATTACCTTAAACAAGATTAGCTGCAGGAAACAAAAGGTACAGGTGCTGTGAGCAGTGAGGAGCATGGAATCATCTATAATTATGTTAAAGGGGTTGTCTCACTACAAGGATTGCTTCTTATGTTAAAGATCTTGCAAAAACAAGTCACTTTGCAATATGTGTCCATTAACAGTGTCCTACCTATTCCTAGACATCCCCTCTTGTATGGGCTGCATCAGCTCCTCAGGTCATTATAGCTGCAGACCTGTTCAGTTTCTCATGATAGGCTGCCAGCACTGGTTGCTATAGCTGCCGACCTGTTCACTCTCTCATGATAGGCTACCAGCACTGGTTGCTATAGCTACAGACCTGTTCAGTCTCTCATGATAGGCTGCCAGCGCTGGTTGCTATAGCTACAGACCTGTTCAGTCTCTCATGATAGGCTGTCGGTGCTGGTCGTTATAGCTACAGACCTGGCTTCTACTACAGCCTAGTAGAAGCCAGTAAACATGACACTGAATTCAAAATGAAACCAAGAAAAAAGGACTGAGGTAAGATGAATCAATGTAGTGAGACAACCCCTTTAAAGATAACAATCTCCTGCTCTGTCAGAGTAATGGACTGACAAGACCAAGTGAGTGCAAAACTGCCAGTGATTCAGCGCTCTAAGAAACCCCCTTTAACTTGCAATTATGAGTTATGGTTGCAATAAGAATCCTGTACAAAAAGACTGAAAATGCAGGGGATGTGGTCTGCAAAAAGTTCTAGCTACAACTCCATCCTGGATAGTTTTAAAACAAAGCTATCCAGCATGTAGAAAAGCTGGATGACCCCACATCCCCACCACAGATGTCACTCAACTTTTCTGTATTCCTGAATTTATGCAGTAAGGCAACATAAGAAATGTTTAAAGGGGTTTGGTCTGTTTAAGGGGGTGTCATATAAAGGGGTTTGGTCTGTCTAAGACGGGGTCATATAAATGGGTGTGGTCTGTTTAAGGGGGGTTCATATAAAGGGGTGTGGTCTGTTTAAAGGGAGTGCCATATACAGGGATATGGTCTGTTTATGGTGGGGGTCATGTAAAGGGGTGTGGTTTGTTTAAGGTGGAGTCATGTAAAGGTGTGTGGTCTGTTTAAGGGAGTGTGATCTAAAGAGGTGTGGTCTATCTAAGGGGGTTGTCATATAGAGAGGTGGGAACTGTTTAACAAGAGTTGTAGTATAAAGTTGTCTGTTAAATAGGAGGTGTCATTTAAAGCGGTGTGGCTTTGTTAAAATATGCGCCATGCAAAGTGCACCACATTGTCATGTCTCACTGGAGACAATTTACGAAAGTTGACAAGTATGGCTTCACCTGAACGTTTCCTTCCCATTACAGACAATGATCTCTGTAGCCACTAGACCGATAATTTCTGGCCTTCACTGTGGACCATTGGGTTCTTACAATGTTCCTACCTAGTTCAGTTCGGTTTAAATTTTGCAATCTTTGTGATTAGTGCAATTAAAAATGAATCTCAAGTAGTTCACTTCCTCATCTAAATGAAACTGATAAGAGCCTATGATGTTCTTAATAGAACTAGATGAAGAGAAATGTTAGCGGCTGGGTTAGGTCACAGTGACCCTGCTCCTGTATGAGAAGACGCTCATCAAGTGGGTGAGAGGCTCAGAAAAGTTCCCACCACTTCTTAATGCAGCTACACAAGCCTCATTGATCTTAACCTGAAAGATAAGAATATGTCAAAAGTTTCTGCTCATTCAGCTTCCTGAGGTGGCGTGACGTGGCAGTGTGCTGACATCACGTGACTGTGCGGAGATCTTCTCCACATTTATTCTTGACCTGGTACTAATCACTGGAAAACCCACAGAAACTTGGCGCTCGACAGCAAGAGCTCATTAGCTCAGAGTTCTGTGCCCACAAGAGAAAGCCTGGAAACCACAGTGCGTCTACACCTCATGGACTGCAGCAGAGGGTATTGTAAGAATCTATTGAGGATGCTATAAAATAATCACTATGTCCATTATCATTATAATTTATTAGCAACGCTACCTAACCATCAACGTGCTTATACAAGAGGGGCCCATAGGAAAAATCACAATGCTGAATGACATGGCCAACTCCCCACATCGTGATACTGGAGGGCCCAGAACTTTTTGCAGCCCGTTCAGTTAATCTACATGTATCAAAATCATGGGCTAGGGTTCAAATCTGGCCCACCATATTTTTTCATGTGGCCCAACAAAAGATTAGACACAGCAAGAAGGGATGGACAAGGCTGAAACACAAAACAACTATCCCTGGTGGACGCAGCCATCGCTTAGGAGACATGGTGCAGCAAGCACTGTGAGCAGGCATCATCTTCGATTCGAAGTACCTCCACGCCACTTTATTCAGCAATTCACAGGCATTGGAACAGCTCTGAAAGCGCCACCCAAGCACCTTCTTACCAGCTCTCCTGCCATCTCGCTCAAGTGTTTTTAATTAGCAGAAGAAAGCATAAGGCTTGGTTCCTATGCTGTGATTTTATTGCGTTTTTCAACTGCGTCAAAAAAAGTTCAAGTTAAAGGTGGTCTGTCTGAGCCAGACTCATCGTATTGGCACTAGAATACACCTGTAGGTATGAACTACAGAAGAACAGCCAGACCAGGGTAAAGGTGGTGCCTGAGCCAGACTTGTGGTATTGGCACTACACTGCCCTGTATGTATGACCTGCAGAAGAACAGCCAGACCAGGGTAAAGGTGGTGCCTGAGCCAGACTTGTGGTATTGGCTCTACACTGCTCCTGTATGTATGACCTGCAGAAGAACAGTCAGACCAGTGTAAAGGTGGTGCCTGAGCCAGACTTGTGGTTTTGGCACTAGACTGTGCTGTATGATGATCTGCAGAAGAACAGCCAGACCAGGTAAAGGTGGTGCCGAGCCAGACTTGTGGTATTGGCTCTACACTGCCCTGTATGTATGACCTGCAGAAGAACAGCCAAACCAGGTAAAGGTGGTGCCTGAGCCAGACTTGTGGTATTGGCTCTACACCGCCTGCATGTTGACCTGCAGAAGAACAGCAGCCAGGGAAAAGGTGGTGCTGAGCCAGACTTGTGGTATTGGCTCTACACTGCCCTGTATGTATGACCTGCAGAAGAACAGCCAGACCAGGGTAAAGGTGGTGCCTGAGCCAGATTGTGGCATTGGCTTACACTGCCCTGTATTTTGACCTGAGAAGAACAGCCAGACTGGGTAAAGGTGGTGCTGAGCCAGACTTGTCGTATGGACTCTACACTGCCCTGTATGTATGACCTGCAGAAGAACAGCCAGACCAGGGTAAAGGTGGTGCCTGAGCCAGACTTGTGGTATTGGCTCTACACTGTGCCTGTATGTATGAGATGTAGAAGAAAAGCAAGACCAGGGTAAAGGTGGTGCCTGAGCCAGACTTGTGGGATTGGGTCCTAGCTGTGCCTGTATGTATGACCTGCAGAAGAACAGCCAGACCAGGGAAAAGGTGGTGCCTGAGCCAGACTTTTTGGTATGGCTCTACACTGCCCTAGTATGTATGACCTGCAGAAGAACAGCCAGACCAGGGTAAAAGTGGTGCCTGAGCCAGACTTGTGGTATTGGCTCCTACATGCCTGTATGTATGACCGCAGAAGAACAGCAGACCAGGGTAAGGTGGTGCTGAGCCAGACTTGTGGATTGGCCTCTACACTGCCTGTATGTATGACCTGCAGAAGAACAGCCAGACCAGGGTAAAGGTGGTGTCTGAGCCAGACTTGTGGTATTGGCTCTACCCTGTATGTATGACCTGCAGAAGAACAGACCAGGTAAAGGTGGTGCCTGAGCAGATTGTGGTATTGGTCTACACTGTCCTGTATGTATGACCTGCAGAAGAACAGCAGACCAGGTAAAGTGGTGCCTGAGCCAGACTTGTGGCATTGTCTCTACACTGTGCCTGTATGTATGATCTGCAGAAGAACAGGTTCATACAATCTGCCGCATTCTACACTACCTTAAAGTGATTTAGAACTGACCTGTCTTTGCCAAAGTTCATACACGTCGCCTTTAGTATCCATTTTTGTACATTTGTTGCTTTGCTGCACTAGATCAATATACAGAATGTGAATGTGCAGTCCATGTCTTTTTCTTCCTTATATTTTAATAATCCTGATGTGGTCCTCCGTGAAAATTAGTTGGACACACATTCTGTAATCCCTTTACCCTTGAGAAAGTTCCTCCACCTCTTGTCTTCCTATTAGGATGGAGGATGAAACCAACCCTATGTGGGGCCCCCTTTTTTGTTCTAAAATGATCTGTTTCTGTAGATACATGGTGAGTCTCAAATAGAAGGAACGTAATCACATTTACCAAAATATAGTATAACCTATAAAAGTGTAGGGGTAAAGTCAGAGTATTTTCACCATAATGTTCCATGAAATAACCATTGAAAAGCAATTAGAGTAAAAGATTCCAACAGGCTTGGACTGGCTCACATAGGAAACCCCCGGTGGTCTCCTGGGCATGGCCAATTTGGAGTTTCTTTAAAACTGCATATAGATCCTTGGGAGGGACAGAAAGGCAGAGCGAGAGGCAAAAAGCAAGAGGCAGCGTTTAAGAGGAATGTAAAGTAGCTGTAAGGTGGGCCCCCGGAATCAACTCCACTGGTGGGCCCCCAGTATCAACTCTACTGGTCGTCCCACAGAATCAACTCCACTGGTGTGCCCCCAGAATCAATTCCACTGGTAGTCCCACAGAATCACCTCCAAAGATGGGCCCCCCAAAGGAACTCCACTGGTGGCCCCCAAAATCAACTCCACTGGTGGGCCCCCAAAATCAACTCCACTGGTGGGCCCCAAGAATCAACTCCACTGGTAGGCCCCCACAACGAAATTTCACTGGTGGGCTCTAGGCACCCAAGTCCGACACTGGATCGTTAAACCATTTTTTAGTAAGGTTTAACAAAATTTGTCATGTAGCCAAATTTACAAAAAATTTTAATTTTGCAAAAACATTGTACGTTTTTGTAGGAAATAAGAAGTTAGTGATGTTCTGTTATCTAGCAATATTTTGTGAGTTCTCTGATATATGGTACTATGGTGTCTGCTTGACCCCCTCACTTTGTAAGGTTTCACTCTTAACCCAGTTTGGTCTTTACAGCCCCAGTGTTGTCAAGCAGCCATATATTTCCCGTGCTGTATAAAGAACATTCAATTCAATTTGGAGTCAGGGCTAAATGCTGTCAACCAAGCAGATCAAATATCTATGACCAGCTTTAACTTTTAACACCAATTTTCTTGTTTTCTTTGTATGTCTGAAAATATACTGTCTTATCGAAAGGCTTCCTCAATACACAAGAGAAAATAGAGAATCAGTATAGTATGAATAATTTTGTCAGACCGCACACTTGTTTTTGTGGTTTTGCTTAGTACACCATGCCCACGTGGTAAGGTCACGCTAGATTCCTATGTACTACCCTGCAATGTATATAGAAGAATCACTGGGAATGATGATGAAAGGGACAACTTAGACATCAGTTCTCAGAGAGACAAAGCTAAGGAGGAAGTAAGCTGAAGTTTTGTGTAACTCATCAGTCCTCATCTAGCATTGAATTTTACATGCAGGGTGAACATTAACTTTACTGTGTCCATAAAAGTATCACATCTATAGCTTTATAGTGCACATCGTTGCATCTTCACTTCTTGAATCTCATATAAACAGTGTCAGACTGGGGGGTCTGGGGCCCATCAGTGGAGAAGATTTTTGGACCCCACCGGTGGAGTTGATTCTTGGTGCCCATCAGTGGAGTTGATACTTGTGGCCCACTAATGGAGTTGATTTTTGGGCCCCACCAGTGAAGTTTATTATTGGGGTCCACCAGTGGAGTTGATTCTTGGTGCCCATCAGTGGAGTTGATACTTGTGCCCCACTAATGGAGTTGATTTTTGGGCCCCACCAGTGAAGTTTATTATTGGGGTCCACCAGTGGAATTTTTTCTTGGGGTCCATCAGTGGAGTTGGTTCTTGGGGTCCACCAGTGGAGTTGATTCTTGGTGCCCATCAGTGGAGTTGATACTTTTTCCCCACTAATGGAGTTGATTTTTGGGCCCCACAAGTGAAGTTTATTCTTGGGGCAAGCCATTGGAGATGATTCTTGAGACCCATTCTACAGCTCCTGTACATGACTGCATATACTACACATGACTGTTCCTTTCTGACTCTCTTTCTCTGCCTTTGTCCCTGAAGAGAAGCTCCATTACTGCCTTTCCCAGAGGCCCACCAAAAGGTTTCCCCTGTCAGCACAAAAACAAAACATCATATCAAGTGCTATGGCTACTCCAGTATTCTTCTTAAATAAGAACCCCCCCCCTTCTTAGACCAGATGCAAGAAGTGACTCTTGGTGAATAGGGAGGCATGCTATATCAATGCTGGTTTGAAGAAATATGTTCAGGGTATCAAAAGGCAAATCTAGAGCATGACTTAGGAGGGAATTCCTATATTTGGTGGATCGGAGGTCCAACAACCCACTATATAGTGAACTACAACAAAGCTCCATTCAAGAGGGCTTGCAATCTATGAGAGAGACACAGCACTTTTTCATTGGCTCCTTCATTCTGAGTATCAGTGGGGATCATAGCAGTTGAACCCCACCGTATCCTAGCAAAATACCATCACTTCTTAAATTGGAAGTGCCCTCTTAAGTTTGAAGCATATACCACTTGCAGCACATACCTGTCACTTTGCCAAAAGTCCTACCTCCGGAAGCTGGAAAGTATGGATAAACATCTTCTCACTCTATGTGGCTTTAAAGGGATATTCCCACCATTCACACTGATTGCATATCAATAGGATCTCAATATAGATAGAAATCAATGGGAGTCGAGCTGTACTCGAAACTCCCACTGAAATCGATGGTAGACTTCCAACCACCTCTGTATTCGAAACGCAGAGGTTGTGGGGTCCGTTCTTGATATGGGGATATATTTAGGACCTGTACCTATCACACTTGAATGACACGAGTCATAAGTGGACTTTATAAGACAAAAAGCGTCTCCTGAAATCATGACAGCTTGATTTATTCAAGTATATTTGAAAATGAAGAAAAATCTGTACTACCTTGTTATAGAGATGGTCCTTGACCCGAAAGGGTCTCTATCTCGTTATAATGAGTTAGGTCAATCAGAGACAGAGCTCAGACCCCAGACGTCCAACTAATGCTAATTTATGATATGTCAAATGGTTTTTGTAAGGAGCTCATTCACTTGTTATTCTGTAAACTGTAAGTGAGATAGTGCCCAAATAGTTAAGGAAAAAAAAATGTGTTTTACAGGACTTAAACTTTGAGGGGCTTCTCATAAGAATAGTCCATCAATGTGTGATTTTTGGGGGTCATCAAAATAAAGAGAGAACTGTTCATTTGTGTGTCTAGTTTATTCCTTTTACAGAGCTACAGTACCAGATACAACCAATGTGCCCATGTAAACAATGAAAGTCTCAGACCTACAGCCATGAAAGATTGAGGGTCTATCCTAAGGACTTGCCATCAATGTGTGATAGTTGGGGGTCCAATCCCCTGTTCCCCTGTGAGCACAGAAAACATCATATCAAGTGTGATGACTACTTCAGTAGTCTTCTTAAATAATAGACTAGATGCAAGAATTGACTCTTGGTGAATAGGGAGGCATGCTACATCAATGATAGTTTGAAGAAATATGTTCAGGGTATTAAAAGGCAGATCTAGAGCATGACTTAGGAGGGAATTCCTATAATTAGTGGGGGTTTGGAGGTGCAACAACCCACTATGTAGTAACTACAACAAAGCGCCATTCAAGTAGGCTTGTAAAACTATGAGAGAGCCACAGCACTTTTTCATTGGCTCCTTCCTTCTGAGTATCTTCCTTCCTTACACTGCAGTTTATTCCATTTTACAGAGCTGCAGTACCAGATACAACCAATGTGCCCATGTAAACAAAGAAGATCTCAGACCTACAGCCATGAAAGATTGAGGGTCTATCCTAAGGACTTGCCATCAATGTGTGATAGTTGGGGGTCCAATCCTTGGGGAGTCTGACGATCATTAAAGTTAAGACAGAGTTGATTATGGCTGTATCTAGTACTGCAGGTTAGTGCTTTTTACAGAGCTGCAGTACCAAACATACTCAATGTCCCCATGTAAACAATAAGGGCCACATGTATGAAAACTGTCTTGGTCTATGCTTTTCTTGTTGCCCATAGCAACCAGTCAGAGTTCCCCTTTCATTTCATATAATGCTCTGAAAAAATGAAAGGGACGCTCTAATTGGTTGTTGTGAACTCTGATTGGTTGCTATGGGCAACAAGAAAAGTCTTAGACCAAGACAGTTTTCATACATGTCCCCCTAAGGGTTTTAGACCCCCGCCTATGAAAGATTGAGGGTCTATGCTAAGGACTTGAAATCAATGTGTGATAGTTGGGGGTCCAATCTCTGGGGACCCTGATGATCAGACAGAGTTGACTGTGGCTGTATCTGGTACTGCAGTTCAGTGCTTTTTACGGAGCAGCAGTACTAAATATACCCAATGTGTCCATGTAAACAATAAGGGTTTCAGACCCCCACCTACGAAAGATTGAGGATCTTTCCTAAGGACTTGCCATCAATGTGTGATTTTGGGGGTCTGATCCCTGGGGACCCTGCAATCATCAAAATGAAGAGAGAACTGTTGTTGGCTGTGTCTGGTACTGCAGTTTAGTCCTTTTTTACTGAAATGCAATACCAAACATACCCAATGTGTCCATTTAAACAATGAAGGTATCATACCCTCACCCACCAAACACTAAGGGCGTGTCCCCATTGCACGGGTTTTTCAGATGGTTTGCGGTTTTGCAGACCGTCTGAAAAACCGGCCGCAAACGAGCACAACAGGCTTCAATGGAAAACCCGTGCAGCTGTCCCCACTGCATGGGTTTTCCACCCGAAAAAATTTGTGCTTGCACATTCTTCCGTCCGGTTTTCAGACGCAATATGTGTATGTCAATGTGAAGGGGGAGGCTCATCGCGGAGAAAAGCCACCCCCCCCTCGCGCGGCAGTGGGGGTGGCACTAAAACAGGACAAATACCTGTTGGATAAACTGAGCGGTATTTGTCCTATGCCATGTAAACGGGCCCTCAGGGGCCTCTCCTATGGCCAAGCCACTAATGTGCGATTTTGGGGATCTGATCCCGGGGACCCTACCAATCATTAAAGTGAAGAGAGAGTTGTTCATGGCTGTGTCTGCTACTGCAGTTTAGTCCTTTTTCTCTTGAGCTGCAATGCTAAATATACCCAATGTCCCCGTGTAAACAATAAAGGTGTGAGACCTGCACCTATAAACACTGATGATCTATCCTATGATGCCCATGTGTACCGCTATTGAATTGCAATCTGTGTCATTCTTAAAGAAATGGGGTTAAGCATGTTCATTGTGTCGCCACACCCTATTACACCGTGCATAAATTGACACCTAGTGCAGAAGAAAAAGTGCACAGTAATGTGGCATGAAAACTTGTAGCCTAGTAACGTTGAAGCTGTTATACACGTGCCCCAGAGTGTACTTGTATGCCACCTCATGTCTGCCGTATACCCGAGTGCCAATACACACCTGCATTAAAGTGTCTGATACACTCTAAACACCGTAGCAGGCCTATGTGGCATGAGAGGGCATGGCATATAGTAGGTGGCACTGCTGATGGATTCAGCTGGGGGTTTATATGAGTTTAGCAGTTCTTCTGTAGGTACAAAACAATGCAAAACTTTTTAATAAGTACCTGTGTGACCATTCTTCTTGCTTCCCCTCAGCTGGGAACAAGCTATTATGGAATGAGGATATTCTATGAATAGTACAGAAACAGCAGCGCGTGGACTGACGCTGTGTGTTCTGCAGCATATTTGGAACATGGTTTCGATGCTGCTGCTGAGCAGAGCCAGGATCTGCCCTCTTCTTCTCTCAGTTCCCTGGCAGTCCCCGCACAGCTCATGCAGCAGTTACACAATATAATGCACTGATTGGTCTGCACCATGTGAATGGAGCCGAGGAAACAACCAATGACATAGCTGCAATGGGATGGAGGACCAGTGAGGAGAGAGCGCTGCAACCATCCAGGATACAGCGTTCATCAGCATCTCCTGGAGACACTTCCAGTTAACCCGTTCCCCATGTTGCGCCCAAAGTAATGAACCAAAACAACATCAAGTACTAAACCAGACGAGGTTTATGGAGACTAGTATTAGACCAGAGCGGGATCACAATCACCAACATATCACCATAATGGGGATTATACTGGAGAGTATTAACCCATAGTGAGATTTGAGGACTAAGTATCAAATTGGGGACAGGATTAGGATGACATGCATTAAACTGGAGCAGGATTAGAGTAACAGATATTATTCCAGAGGTGGATTACAGTAACAAGTATCAAACCAGAGCAGGGGATTACAGTACGGAGATTAAACCAGGCCAGGATCAGGGTGGCAAGTGTGACAACGGGAGTTGATCATGGTAATTTGTACATAGATATAACCATGAAGTCTGTTAGGCTATGTCTACATGGCGCTGGTTTTTGGTCGGATTTTTAAGCGGATTCAATATCTAGAATCTGCAAAAATCCGACTGTAAACCATTGCCCATAGACCTTAGTCAGTGCCCATAGACCTTAGTCAGGGCCCATAGACCTTAGTCTGTGCCCATAGACCTTAGTCAGGGCCCATAGACCTTAGTTAGGGCCCATAGACCTTAGTCAGGGCCCATAGACCTTAGTCAGTGCCCATAGACCTTAGTCAGTGCCCATAGTTGGTTTTCTAAAATGCCAGTTTATAGAACATGTTCTATAATCTACCACATTACAGCGGATTCTAGTACACTTCTATGTTAAAGGGCCGGCCAAAATCCGAAAACCGACCGCAAAAGCCGCAATAAAAACAGCAGTGAGGCGATGTTATTATACCGTCAGATATCCAATGGCATTTTAACATTGCCTTACACCCAAAGTCTCCAGAATGACAGATTAAGAACCGATTTGTAGCTAATAAAGAAATCAATGGCGATAAAATGCTATAGACCCATGTACAAAATAGGTCAACTAGGATTATTGGATCAGCATGGGCCTGCGTACCATAGGGGCAGCCCACATGGCCACAGGGTGGAGGGAGCCCACCTTGGTTGGTCACATCTCCTTAGATACTCGGTGGGGAGAACATGTGAAGATCTCTTTCCAAAGAAGCTGTGTTGAGGGGGGTGGTAGGATGATATGAGGCTTCTCTGGCAGGGCTGTTCTAAAAGCATTATGGGCCCAGGGGCGTAGCTATAGGGGGTGCAGAGGTAGCATTCGCAACCGGGCCCTGCAGCCTGAGGGGGCCCAAAAGCTCTTTTGCCACATCAGAAGACACTAGTATTGTAAATGTTCTACATAAGAAGACAACAGTATTGTAGCCGGGGGGCCCCATTTCACCTTTTGTACCAGGGCCCAAGAGCTTGAAGTTACGCCTTTGTTTGGGCCCCTGGACATAGTAATGCAGACGGGCCCTGGCCAAATACTTGAAATAGCACTAGACCAAGCCAAAACATGACACCACATGACGCTATGCCTCTAACCACCCACAAGCGCAGCCATGTCGGGACAGCCTTCTGATGACTTGCGGTCAGCCTGCAGGCTACAAGACTAATAGACAAGGCAGGGAGCCGATGGCTCCCTTCTCCACCCTGGTTCTGAACTGTTTACACGTCCTAAGAACAAACCGTTAAATAATCAGTGGCAATCCAGAAATCCAGTGCATGGTCCCTGGATTCCTGAAACATACATCCACCACCAGTGGCCCCTATGTTTGTGGGGCCACTGGGCAACTGCCTAGTGTGTCCAATGGAAAATATGGCCCTGCTCTCTGGCCTAGGGAGCAACATGATAGGGGCATATGTTACTCTTTGCTTTGAAGCATCCTTTGTGTTCGTTACTGTGGATTCAAGTTGGAGAACAGTTACAGTGTCACACCAGGGATCCTGAGAATTGGGGTCTATACTATTAATGGAGTCTTTGAAAGCTGCAACTAAGAGGGAGAAGATGACCAGCAACAAGATGGAAGGCTAGAATAACAGAAATCAAGCGTATGCCTGAAGAACCCAGCAGAATGCCGGACCTTCTGCAACAACACTATTCATATGGTGCCAAGAGGTTGCGTCTGACTTGATGCCACTTTATATCCCAGACACTCAGGTTGACATTGTCCCAAAATGATTACCATGCTGTACAGCCATGGGCTCTATCCCTGTAGCTTCCTCAAATGTTGTAAAATTTAGGCTTAGTGCACACTGTGTTTAATCATACGTCAAAATATATACGTTATAACATATAGGCCCCGTTCACACGGCTTATTCACGCCGGATTTGCGAGCCGGATTGCGCTCGCAATTCCGGCGTGAATAAGGTGCGGGGGCGGGGCAAGGCCCGCCGGCCCCATAGACAATGCATTATCTACGGCGCGTCCGTGCGGTAAATAATGTGCATGTCACTTTCTCCCCCCGCGGTGGATTCGCCGAGCGGGGAGGAGCGACGGAATCCACTGTTCTCTATGAGAGCAGTGGATTACCGTAATTACTGCGACGGATTGTCGCCGTACTGCAGCACAAATCCGGTGCGCAGTACGGCGCGGCCAAATACCGCGCCCGAAAGATAACTGATTTTTAGCAGAGGTTTGACTTTTTTTTTTTTTTTTACATTTAACTAGGTGTCACCTGTTTTTCTTGCAATTTGATTGGGTAGGTTTTTTTTAAAATATTTTTATGATATACGAACATTTACATCATGGTCACATACACTAGTAGGTGTTTTCCATTGACATACACTTTTAAAAAAAAGTGTACCGTACTGTACACGTTTTTGTTCACCTTGAAAAAGTGCAGCACCCTGCGTCTTCTATTTCGTAATGGATATTTGAGAGATAGTATTATCCCGGGCACGATCTCAACATAGATTGCACATCCGTCCTATATGAGTACATGGACACTAGTTAACGTATACGTTTTTCATTTTCTCACACCACCATATAAAAGATCCGTCATCCGTTCAAAATCATGTCGTGTGCACTAAGTCTAGGTATAACTCTCAGCATTCACAAGGGCTGGAAAGACACTGGCTGGAGACTACTGCTCTATAGATATCCTGGATTCCAAGAACTGCTGGAAAACTGGAGGATCCTGACCACTGAGATGATTTATAGGGCTGCAGAGCCACCGCGGAGAGGAAGGTGAACTGGGTCATGACATTTGGCCACTGTCTCCTATGTTTGTTGACCTAAGGGTATGTTCACAGGACGTGTTGGGATACGTTTTTTAGATGCGTGTTTGGATCTGTGTTTCAGACCCTAAACGGACCCAAACACGCATCTACATTGCTTTCAATGTAAAACAAGCATCAGCATTCAGAGGTGTGATCGCAGATGAGTGTTTACTTGCGTCTTTCTGATGCGTCTTTCAGTTCTGTTCAAAGAATTGTCATGTCAGTTCTTGATCCGTTTGATGCAGCAGACGCCCTATTTATAACTATAGGGAGCGATCCTGCTGCAGCAAAAACGTATCCAAACATGCACCTGTGTGTTGGATGCGATATACGCAGTGCTTTTGAATGCATTTTTTTGATCCAAAAACGGTTCCAACACGCCATGTGACTATGCCCTTAGGGTATGTTCACACGGCTTATTTTGGGGCGCATTTCGACGCCTATTTTGCGGCGTACTGCGCTCTAATAAAGAGCGAAATGTGACTCATAATTACAGTAATCCATAGTTCTCATAGATAACTATGGATTACGCCTCCTCTCCCCACTCGTACAATACGATCGTATTGTACGCGTGGGGAGATAAGTGACATGTCAATTACTCGCGGCGCAAAAGCATGCATGTCTATGGGGCCCCTGTTGCGGGAGGACGCACCGATCAGCGCGACTCCCGAACACTCGGCGTGCGAACATACTCTAAGGCCATGTTCACACGGTGTATTTGCAGGGCGTAATTACGCCCCGCAGTTACGCCGGGTGGACGGGGGCGGGGCGGGAGCGGGGGGCCGGCACGTCGCCGGCCCATAGACAATCATTGCTGGCGGCGCGTGTACGCCGCTAGAAAGTGACATGTGAATTATCTCCCCGCCGGGCGGGGGAGAGGAGACGTAATCCATAGTTCTCTATGAGAACTGTGAATTACCATAATGAATGGGCCGTTTTCGGCCCGTAATTGGCGCACTTTGGCGCATAATTACGGACCGAAATACGGCCCATTTTAAGCCGTGTGAACATGGCCTAAGGGTGCTTTCACACGGTGCGTTTTGATGCGTTTTTTGAATGCGTTTTTTGTGCAGGAAGGCACAGCAATTAATGATATACATTGTCGCACAATAAACACATCCAAAAAAACGCACCAAAAACACACCGTGTGAAAGCACCCTAAGGGCCGGTTCACATGGCTTATTCAAGCCGTAATTGCGGGACGGATTCAGCCCGCAATACGGCTTGAATAAGGGGCGGGGGCGCTGCGCGCCGGCCCCATAGACTTTCATTATCCACGGTGCGTATCCTGCCGGGATAATGAACATGTCAATTTCTCCCCGCCCGGCGTATTCGCTGAGCGGGGAGGAGAGACGGAATTCATAGTTCTCTATGAGCACTGTGGATTACCGTAATGGCTGGGACGGATTCCAGCCGTATAGCAGCGCAGTACAGCGCGCAATACGGCTGCAATCCGTCCCCAAAATAAGCCGTGTGAATGGCCCTTAAGAGGATCTTGTCCTACCCATCCATGAATAGGTACCTGATTATGGGTGTAACTAGAATTTATAGGGCCCCACAGCAAGATGAGATTGTCTTCCCTCCCCCAATAAGAGAAATAAGTAGTATAATACGTATAATATAGGCCACAGAGACACTAGTAGTTAGAAAGTGAAAACCACCAACTTCTAGGCTGGGTTCACACGTATTTCGGGGTATAGCCCGCAATATGCCATAGTGAGGGGACTAGAGGGGCACACCTCGCTGCCAATAGACATTCATTATAGTGCGCGTATACGCAGTATCACATGTTACTTATCTCCCCCGCGGCGATTAGCCGAGCGTGAGGGGACGTAATCCATAGTTCTCTTGAGAACTATGATTCGTAATGACTGGGGTATCAGCCGTAATTTGCGCACTCCAGCATGTAATTACGGACTGAAATACGTCCCATTTTAAGCCGTGTGAACATAGCTATACATAACTTCTGGGCCCCATAGCAGCTGCTATGACTATAGTTATGCCTATGGTCTGGTAGGATTTCAAATGTTAGCTCAATGCACACAGCAATGGATTTCGGTTGGTTTTTCAGTGGACTCTGACCGTACCCAGCGCTGTGTAGCCCTCAATAGAAAATTCGTGCTGTAGTCTTCACAGCACAGATTTTTTTTACTGAGGTTTTCCTAATCCAAAAACTGACCGGTGGAACATAGAACATGTTGTACATTCTGCCGGACCGATGTCGGATTCCCGCAGCCCTGATATCAGTTTTTGCGCAAAAAAACAGCGGTGCGGCGCGGTCCAGCAATGTGAAAACCCTGTCGGAATTTGGACGCCATTTTCACATGGCTGTGTAGCCTAGGCTAATTGCGGGGACGTATTTCGCCCTGCAATTACGGCGTGTGTACGGGGGAGGAGGGCGGAAGCCCGCCGGCCCAATAGACATGCATTATTCTCGGCGCGTATACGCCGTGGATAAATAACGTCACTTTCTCCCCGCTCGGCGTATTGTGCGTGCCGCAATTACGTAAATTCATAAAGAACTATGAATTACGCGTCGTCTCCCCCAGCGTACAATAGACTACGTTCGTCCCAGTCGTTATGGACGGGAAACAAGGAATCATGCAAAATGTGTCAAATTGTAAGTGGTGATCACGACATTGGACTGAACCCAGGACCACATCGCCAAAGTCACCACCAAGCGATGGGGAGACAGAACAAGCTGGTGCGAAACCTTTCAGGACAACTACAAGTTTTGACACGACCCCGGCGTGTGCCACAAAGTGCACTTAAAGTAAGCGCTGTCTATCCGCTGCTAGAGATTACAGGATGATTTCTGTATGATATACATTGGGATTACTGGATTACAGTGTGTGGACTCCTGCAGAAAGACTATAATGTCATTAGAGGCTAAAGTGCTGGATTACAAGGGGAAATGAAGTGCCAGCAGCCAATATTAGGCAGATTAGAGGAGCTGCTGCGGGCTGCAAGGGGTTAGCGCCTCCTCCCCCTCACACAGGCGCGGGCGCATTAACCCTTGGCCGGCCGGCGCAGCTGACGGCGCGCACATTCTCTACAAGCCCCAACATGTTGATGTTATGGTGGGCGTGGCCCGAGGCTTGAGTGGCGGCTCGGGCGGTGGGCGTGGCACCAGCTCGGAGGGCGTGGCTTCTCCAAGTTGGACGCTGGCTGCTCCAGTTATGCTGTTAGTGGAACTCTGAGAGCCGTGTGTGCGCGCAGCGTCCGTGCACCGTGCGGAGACTCCGGCTGCGCCTCACTGTATGGGACCAGGGACGCTGTCTGCTACACGAAGCCCATGTCATAGCTCTTAGCCGGGTAAGTGCTTTTATCTGCACTCCTCAGGTACCTGCAGAGCCCTGCGGCACCCTAGGGTGGCTGTCTCGTGATGCTGCACCCCATGAGTGGCTGCCCAGGGATGCTGCACCCCGAGGGTGGCTGCCCTGGGATGCTGCACCCCGAGGGTGGCTGCCCAGGGATGCTGCACCCCGAGGGTGGCTGCCCAGGGATGCTGCACCCCGTGTGTGGCTGCCCAGGGATGCTGCACCCCGAGTGGCTGCCCAGGGATGCTGCACACCCCGAGGTGTGGCTGCCCGGGATGCTGCACCCCGAGGGTGTGCCTGACTCCAGGGGGGGGGGATGCTGCACCCCTCGAGTGGCTGCCCAGGGATGCTGCACCCCATGAGTGGCTGCCCAGGGATGCTGCACCCCATGAGTGGCCGCCCAGGGATGCTGCACCCCATGAGTGGCTGCCCAGGGATGCTGCACCCCATGAGTGGCTGCCCAGGGATGCTGCACCCCAAAGTTTTGTTTCCATGCTGTGCCCATAATATTTGCCTTCTCTTTCTGCACCCCTTGAGCATTCAGCATTGCCATGCTGCACCCTTTAGAATCCAGTCTTCCAGTGCTGTGCCCCTTAAACTCTTGCTGCTCCCCTGTAATTCCAGTCTTCCTATGCTGCTCCCCATATTGTCTTTTTGCACCCCTTGCATTTCCCTAATCCCTCGTTGCACCAAATGGATCCCTCTCTCACTTTTCTACCCTGGGGGTTTGGGCACTGTCTCCCTAGACTCCTGTCTGTACCACTTCTCATACCCCTATCATCCCTGTATTGCTTATGGCTCCCCAGACATTTCTATAGCCCCTCCAGGACTCCTGAATCTCCTTGCTGCACCCCTACGGTTTCTATATTGCTTTGGGCGTCCAGGATTTGTTGGGCTTTCTGCTCCGTGCTGATTTCTGATTGTGCCGGCTACTCCTAGACTTAGCATAGTCCTGGGGTGCTCTGCCTGTGGACTCTGCTGTAGGCTGGGGCGCTCTTATGTTTTGCTGTTAGGATTTTGGGGTGTTTGGCTTTCAGTCTGTGAGTGCACAGGTTTGGTCCGATCAGGAGGGCTATAGGATGTTTGCAGTCTGGACTTGGGGTGGGGTATCCACAGTGTATGTCACTTATGCCATGCATCTATTATTTATACATAGCTATGTATGTGCGGGTCTACAGAATATGTCTATCACTATGCTGTGGTCCAGTGTCTCTGCCCTGACATGTTCTGAAGGGGTTTTCCGTTCTCATGACTTTGAAGTTGTCTGATCTATCCTGCCATTCTTGCAGTGCTGTACCCTCACCTTTCCTAAAACTGCCCTGGGTGCTATTGTTTGCACTGCAGGTTCTTCAGGATGCCCCTTGTTTAGTCTAATACAATCCTATTTGATGGCTATGGAGAGCTGCCAGCGGTACGGATGGTGTGATGCCCTCTTTACCAGCATGGTGTGATGCCAGCGGTGTGGATGGTGTAATGCCCTCTTTACCAGCATGGTGTGATGCCAGCAAACACGTGGAGAGCTGCCAGTGTTACGGATGGGGTAATGCCCTCTTTACCAGCATGGCGTGATGCCAGTGGTGTGGATAGTGTAATACCCTCTTTACCAGCATGGTGCGATGCCAGTGGTGTGGATGGTGTAATGCCCTCTTTACCAGCATGGCGCGATGCCAGGGGTGTGGATGGTGTAATGCCCGCTTTACCAGCATGGCGTGATGCCCGTGGTGTGGATGGGTAATGCCCTCTTTACCAGCATGGTGATGCCAGTGGTGTGGATGGTGTAATGCCCTCTTTACCAGCATGGCGTGATGCCAGTGGTGTGGATGGTTTAATGCCCTCTTTACCAGCATGGTGTGATGCCAGTGGTGTGGATGGTGTAATGCCCTCTTTACCAGCATGGCGTGATGCCAGTGGTGTGGATGGGGTAATGCCCTCTTTACCAGCATGGTGTGATGCCAGCAAACACGTGGAGAGTTGCCAGTGGTACGGATGGGGTAATGCCCTCTTTACCAGCATGGCGTGATGCCAGTGGGTGGAGGGGTAATGCCCTCTTTCCCGCTGGCGTGATGCCAGTGGTTGGGATGGGGAATGCCCTCTTTACCAGCATGGCGTGATGCCAGGTGGGGTGGTGTAATCCCTCCTCCCAGCATGGTGTGATGCCAGCAAACACGTGGAAGGTGCAGCAGACACCGGCAAGGAAGGGTTATGTTCGGTGATTCTCCTCAATGCAGGGATCTGGGTGACTGTCTCGCATGAGAGATCAGAATGTCCAGTGCTCTGGATCACACTGTAATACAGGCGCTATCATATGGCTGCACGGGAATCCTATCTCTATAGTGACTCTGCATCTAAACCCTGATCTGTTAGATGTCCAATGTGTCCTCTCCTACAGACACAGGGTGGAAAACAAGTGCATTGTCCTCTCTCCTGGGCAATGGGCGCCTGCTATTGTCATCCTGTTGTCAGGTTACTGGGAGGAAGGAGAAGCCCCGGGAATGTTTTTTTTTGTCTGGTTTCCTTAAGAGCGCCCGACACACGCTGGGTCATATAAGGATTTTTACACACCGGTCTGTAAGATTTGTTTACAAACAGTGCCAGTGAGTTGAGAGCAGTGCCTCCTAGCGTCCACTATGGGACCTCGCACCGCTGCTGCGGAGGGCAGAGAACGCCGAATCTCGCTGCCGATCAGCAGCTACTGGGATTATAGCAGAGAATGTGCCCTTTAGGAAGGTAAAAAAAAAAAAAAAAAACTCTCCTTTGGGTCCACAAGTCTCAATGCAGATAAACTATAGAGTAAAATATAAATTTTTATTAAAACTTAAAATTATTCTTAAATTTTTTACATTTTTATTTTTTTGTTCCAAAAGGTTACAACAGTAAAAATGGCGAGACCACTTCAAGACGGGAGTACCTCTGAGCCTGTGGGAAACATCCAGGCAGAAGCCAGCCGTACTTTCCCCCCTGACGTCAGTGCCTGCGAAGCCTCTTCTTCTACCATCTGTGAACAAAACTTGCCAGTGAGCCGTCCGACTGCCCCCACCTCCCACACCTTAGCGCCTGCGTGCCAGAGACGCCCCGCTCCCCGCGGAAACCACTTCCAGAACAGACTTGAAATGGTTAACAGTTGCGACCCTGAACCTTCCTCGACCACTTTTGAGCAGAGACATTGCTCGTACCCAGAATCCTTCAGCACAGGAGAAACCACTGCCTATGGTAGGTCCTCAAAATCTCAGATTTCTTGAGCTTTAATATAACCGGTGATTAGGATGGTGCTGCTAGTTCCAAAGATAAGGGTTATGGAGCAAAGCTGAGTTTGTGCACTGCTCTGGGGTAATTATCAGTCTGCTTGTCTGCAGTCTTGGGGTATAGCTATGGGGGGTTACAATTAAGAGCCCGTACAGAGGCTCGAAACGCGTAAACTATGCTGCATGTTTCTTCTTTTGTGTTTTAACACGCTTTTTACATGAGATATTAATAAATTTTGTGCGTTTTATACTCCCCAAGAAACGTTTGCATGGGTGCTAGATTTTTTTGGATAGCGTCAGGAGTTGGCATGTGCCAGCAGGATGCCAACAAGCGTACATGCCTTGGGTGGATCAGTAAACTGAGTTTTGCTTTAAGAAAGCCTTCTTGCAACTTTGCCTGCAGGCCTATGTAAAACCACTGATAATACGTCTATTATGCGCCAAGTGACAATTTCAGCTCTGCTACACCTGTACCCCAGTTTATAGGTGGCGTATAATTTGGATACAAGTTCTAGTGTGTAGACATGTCCTGACTTGCCTTGTCACCTATTTCCTTCAGTGTTTGAAATTTAAGAGGGCAGACGTGCAGGTACCTGTTCTGCTTCAAGGGACAGAATGCAAGCTCTTGAACCCAGCATACTCCCCTGATGACAGATATATCATTCAGCGTGCCACCTACTGCTTCCATATAGCTATCATGTGTGGAAAAGTATAGCAATGGGTATCTAAATTGGCATTGCCCAGTTGGCATCTCTGCTGCTTACTTGCATTAGTCGCTCGGTAAGCATGTGCTGCAGACTTTTTGGCCGTCGCTGTACCCTGGCATAGCAGAGTGTCTCACCTTGAAGGGCCCTCAGGGCAACTCTCATCTCTGAACTCGCAGTATAAGGCCATCTCTTTTCTCCTATTTGCCAACTGGGTTTTCATGCACATGTTCCTTATTCTTCCTGTTTACGAAGCTGCACGGCTGGCCGTGTGCCAGTTCTCCAGAGGCCAGTCATGACACCCTGGCATGAGGCCAGCATGTCTGGAAGTGTTGGCTTTAAGGATACACTGGCACCGTCATGTGCTGGAATGAAACCTACGGTATTACTTAAAAATCACCTGGCTCTTTAGGGCAGTGGTCTGCAAAGTGCGGCTCTCCAGCTGTTGGGAAACTACAACTCCCATTATACCTACTGATAAAGATGACAAAAATGCATCGTGGGAGTTGTAGTCTCCCAACAGCTGCACTTTGCTGACCACTGCTTTAGGGCCACTATTCCCAGCCTTGGTAATAGCAGGTGATGTTGTATAGGTTGCATCAGTGCTGACGGATGTATGACCGAGGGATGAGCTCTGTCTGGACTTTCCCTATATACAATGAAGTGTCTGCATGTAGCTATGAGGACATATGGTGTAACTGCGGTGAAGTCATTGATCTATAGCAGGGGTCTGCAACGTCGGCTCTCCAGCTGTTGGGAACTACAACTCCCATCATGCAATTATATTATGTATATCAGTGGGCATGATGGGAGCTGTAGTTTCCCAACATCAGGAGAGCTTGACTTTGCAGACCCATGATATAAAGGGCTTTTTATATGAATAGTGATACAATGATATCATTGACAAGTATATACTGTGATATTATGTATTCTTTTGATTGTATATGTTATTCCACTATATGGTCAGTTTGTGTTGGAGGATCTATCCACTCCTGTTTCTGAAAGCAGAGACCCCCTTTAATTTAGCTATTAAAAATTCAGGATCTGCATCTGTAATGAAAACTATGGTCCCTTCTCCTTGCCAGGTCTCAGGCATACAGCCTATGAACACTCCCGGGTAGGGATGGACACAGATGTTTCTAATCAGAATGAAACCCAAGAAGATCGCCCGTTGGCAGGAGAAGCACCCATAGAACGGGAGATCGCCATGCGTCTGCGCAGGATTGGGGACCAAATGAATGAACAGTATCTGCAAAGGGTAAGTGTCTTGTTGATGCCACCTCCGTCAGCTGACTTTAGGCAGTATGTACTAGCGCATCTCAAAAAATTAGAATATCACTGAAAAGATAATTGATATCAATAATTTAAGTCAAATAGAGAAACCCATAGATTGTACAGACTCATTACAGTATGAGCACTATACCAAAGAGTCCTGGAGAACCCCTTTAATTTTCAATGGTATTTAATTTTTTTAGATGCGTTAGTATTATGTTTATTATAGGCCATTGTGCTGTGGGCATTGAAGGGTTAATATTTGCAGGCATCGGGCTTTAGATCTTGGATCGGGGCTGTAGCACCTAATTGTTACCCTTCCACCGAACGCCTGCATCGTGATCCTGCTCTTCAGCACGAGCCGTGGCTCTGTGTCTTCCCTTTGTGCTGTGTTTTCAGTGTGTGCTCGGCTCAGCCCGTCGTTCCTCCTTTTTATACGTGTTACTATATTTAACCCATGACTCAGACGCCTGCCGGGATCCTGGCTCCTCCCGCCGCTGCCGCCATCTGTCTTATTTATTTCCTCCCGCAATGACTGAACCTGTAAATCCTCAGGACCTGGTTGAGTCTTGCACAAAGGGTTAAGTTGCAGACATAGCTTTAGGGCAGACTTTGCCCCTCCGTGGGGATTCGGCTAGTAAATTACAATTGCGCTGTTGTTTAGTGTATCGGTGCTTGCAATAGATGATATCATAGATGTGAAAATCTGAGGTGTCAAATTGGTAAGCTAACAAACATGCTGTAGTAATGGAGATGTTTATGGAGCAAAACAACATTGCAGCAACTGGTCCGATAACTTTCAAAAATGCCTTTAAAATCGGGATGTTTTTTAAAGGGGATTTCCAGAAGCTGATTATATATAGAGATAAGTTTCTGGAAATCCCC
This sequence comes from Phyllomedusa bahiana, assembly GCA_025379985.1. Taxonomy (NCBI): domain Eukaryota; kingdom Metazoa; phylum Chordata; class Amphibia; order Anura; family Hylidae; genus Phyllomedusa; species Phyllomedusa bahiana. The sequence continues at coordinate 70,778 of JAODAL010001859.1, forward strand.
TTTAAGAAACCTCCCGATTTTAAAAGCACTTTGGAAAGTTATTGGACCAGTTGCTGCAATGCTGTTTTGCCCTATAATGTCTGTTACTACATTTTTTGTTACATTGCCAATCAATCAGCACATCAGATATCATCTTAAAATAATCAATTATGATAGATTAGATATATATATATATATATATATTATATATTATATATATGTGTTTTATAACTATAAGTATAAATATATATATTTGTAAATGTAACTCTATAAGACTCAAAAACTAAGAGGATTATGGGTAATAGACACGTTAGACTAATTGCTGTGTGGTTAATAATAATTTTTGAAAATGCAGGAATATTCTTTTTAAAGGGGATCTCTAGAGCCTGATACATATGACAGAAATGAATAAGCACTAAATATATATAATCCAAATTAACTGGAAAGGGGGATTATGTGTAATAATTTCAACTTTACAGCACACCTGGTGCTCTGGAGAACCCCTTTAAAACTAAGGGCCACACGTATGAAAACTGTTTAGGTCTAAAACTCACTTTTTTGCCCATAGGTTACTGCCCATAGGATGCTGAGCTCTGTGATACATAGGGTTATATGATAGAGGGAGAGAAGCTGAGCACTGTGATATATAAGGTTATATGATTTGGAGCAGGTAAAGTAAATTCTTACCAGACTCCTTGAGTGACCATAGGAGTCCTGCTTACTCCGCCTACGTACAGTGATTTGCCCATAGGTTACTATAGGCAAAAAAGTGAGTTTTAGACCTAAACAGTTTCATACATGTGGCCCTACACAGTAATAATTTCCACAGCAATAATATCAATGTAATTTATTTGTCCTCTAGTAAAACATGTCACCACCTATGTCCAAATTAAGTGTCTAGCCGCCTATGATCGCATAGATGAATGACTGACATGTAAGACGTTAATAATAATATGCCTGTTTTTTTTTCTCTTTCAGAGGCAGATTGGACAGCGGCAGTGGTGGGGTCCTCTGCGATGGCATCTTACTCAAATCATCTCAGAGATTGTGGCTGCCTTTTACAATCCACTTGTGGACATTTTACCGCAGAACTAAGGCAGCTTGTGCCATGTGGACTACTGGTACAAAGAATTGGGTATTTCGCCAATGCCTACATTCAATCCTCTGCTGATTTGACTTCTGCGGGCCGGAAGTCGAGAGACTTGTAGAGTCTCTATGGACAGTACCATGCTGAAGTCCATTGGGCGTCAAGACAATGATTTAGAAGCATTTGAGTCCAAGACTCTTCCAGCGATATCGTCAAGCATCAGATATCGGTTTTGACCTGCGTGAGGCGTCACCGGAGTCAATAAGAACATGGTGGATTTGGTAAATGCCTTATCTTCCTATTGAGTTCACTGGCAGACTTTTTGTGCGGAAACAAAACGGGCTTTCTTCGGTTAAGACATTTAAAGATGGCCGTCACAAATGGGGGATATGGGGAATGTGGATTGAAGTGAAGGCGTTCTGAAGAGTTTCGGTTGAAATAAAACTATGGCACATTCTTAAACGTTTCTACTGAGTACATGGAAGAATTTTTAGCCGCTGTCGTTGGCACCAGGGGGTAATTCCAGTCTGGTCGTGCCCCTCTCCTAATGCACTCATGTTTGTGGCTGGAAAGGGTGAAATTTCTGAGCCATACTAAACTGCCCTTGTAGCCAAATTTTTGGAAATCTAGACAAGCCATACAGAAATCTTGCTGGCCCCCCTCTTTGCATGCTTTGATTGGCCCAAGAATCCTAATTTCATATACATAGAGCTCAGCATGTCGCCACTCTGTACTAACCTACGTCCTGATAGCACTTAAACTTCTTTCTCCGCCAAGTTTAATGCCTGACGTTTAGTCCCTGCCAAGCTTTGATATGGAAACTTTTTTTTTTTTATCCTTTCCTACGAAAGACCATTTTTTTTGCTACTCGTGGAAGAAGAGAAAATTAACTTCCAGGAAACAGAGTAAACTAAGAAAAAAAAAAAAAAAGAACAAAGTTCATTTATTTATTTTATTCCTTATTGTAATTTGTTTTTTCATTATTTGTAAGACGATTTTTTAAAATCTCAAAGTGAATGAGAATTTTGAGGTATTTTTTTTTTCCACTTTCTCCGTGAGGAAGGATACATTTTGCCTCAGCCCTTACTTAAAGGAAAGATTTCAAGTGCGTGTATATTGGGTGCTAATGAGTGAGGTCTAAGTAAGGTGAATCCTCTGCCTCACGTGCACTATAAATTTCTCTTTTGGACTTGTGTACCCGGGCATCTTAATATCGCTTTGTTTTCAGGTGACACCCTGAATCTTGCACATCAAAACTATCAGGTTGACCTTGACAACCAATCAGAACTGAGCTTTCACTTTCTGAGCTGCACTGGATTCCTTGAAACTGAGTTCTGGTTGGTTGCTATGGGCAACAGGGCCTCTTTTCACAGGTCAACTAGGACTTCAGGTCTTAAAGGCCTTCAGAACCTAATGAAATAAGTTAATTGAATTTTTTGACAACTCATTAAATTCATGAGAACTATAGCCACTGAAGACCTCGGACAAATTCTGTGTAACACCCAGGGCCAACACCAACCCATTGTGGGAACCTTTCAGGTGGTTTATGCTGCCCTATTTTAAAGCAGAATATGATAGAAGAGGAGAAGCTGAGCTCTGTGATATATAGGGTTATATAATAGAGGGAGAGAAGCTGAGCTCTGTGATATATAGGGTTATATGATAAAGGAGAGAAGCTGAGCTCTGTGATATATAGGGTTATATGACTTGGAGCAGGTAAAGCAAATTAAATAATGACCAGACTCATTTAGTTACAATAGGAGTCCTGCTTATACCGCCCACGTACAGTGATTAACCGTTTTCCCTGCATCAATGTGTACAGAGCAAACTGTCAATCACTGTATATGGGCGGGGTCAGCAGCAATTTTCATTTCACTTTCACAGATTTTCTCTGCTTTTGAGTCTGAATTTCTGATTAAAATCCTATAACTCTATATATCACAGAGCTCTGCTCCTCTCCCGCTATCACATCCTGCTATTAGATAGGGCAGCATAAACCACCCGACTGGTTCCCTTTAAGTTAACTTGTGCAAAAGAAAATGGAATTTGTTGCCCTTAGCAACCAAGCCTTCCATTGCACACAAAAAATTGAATCTGTGATCTGATTGGTTGCCACGGGCATTCCGGAAAGAGATTGTGATTAAAACAATGCTGTCACCCATAGCAACCAATGGCCTGAATTTAAAGGCAAAGATCGGATTGGTCCTTAAGCAATTAATTTTATTTCTATTTTTCCTCTTACATGACCTCAGTTATATTTCGGCCATAAGGGAAAGATATTGGTTTTAAAGCTGGTGCAACTTTAGTGGAGATTTCTGAAAACTATTGCCAGGGACAATGGGAAGATACTACCCATAGGACCTGACTGGGTCAAATTTAATTAAAAAATCTCCAATCTGACTGGCTGCCATGAGGAATTATCATGTTTTATTGGTCTCACTAGTAGTTTTCTGCTAATGACCTGTGAAAGTCTGGCTCTGCATAGGGGTCGATGATCCCTACTGACCTTAAAAAAAAAAAAGATATAAAGATGCCTATGTTCTTATCAAAAATTGCACTTCCTGGTTACTTCAAAGTCCTACTAAACTTGGGAGAAAAGTTTGTTGTCATTTTACGGACCTATCTCATCTACAGCCAAATTTAGGAATCGAAATGAAGGGCTAGTCCAAACCAGATCTATACAGCCATGATGGAGGTGAAGTTCTTTTTCTGCAGCTATAAGGTTTACTTTCCCATATATCACAGCAATATCTTCTACTTCCAGCCCCAACTTCCCAGATTCATTGTGGTCTCACTGTGCATGATATGGTGCCCCCTGTAAGCTAATGCCGGCTTCAGGTCCCATATTTCATCCCATGTACCAGTGGCAGAGTTTAATACAATTATTCTAAAGAAAATCACTTTAAGGTTAAGATAATTAAATTTTATTTTTATTTGTACAGTTTATGAAATGTTCACTATATTTTTGTTTACAGCAGAGATGCTGAGAGAAATGGAGACGAGTCTATTTATTTCTTGGTAGTCCACATGCATAACCCTTACAATAACCTGTCATATCTCACAGCAACTCCTTCCACTAATTCATAAAAGAAGAGCTGTATAAGTCCCCCGTCAGGGCAGAATCCAGGGGACTTCTCACTCAAGGGGCTGTTATATATGTAAATACTGTACATCTGTGAAATGTAAACATCTTTTCCTTTTTTTTTTCCGTTCTGTACATTTTGTGATTGCGTTCTTTTTGTACATGGATTTTGTATTTCTTTTCAATAAAATTTGGATCTGAATTATATTTATTGGCTCACAACTCTTGTTTGACACTTTTAAGCCAAGCATCCTCAAACTGCGGCCCTCCAGCTGTTGGGGAAACTACAACTCCCATCATACCCACTGTAATAGATTATATAAATTCATGATGGGAGTTGTAGTTTCCCAACAGCTGGAGGGCCGCAGTTTGAGGATGCCGGCTTTAAGCTAATAGGGCATGCATGGTCAGGCAGAAAGAACTGGGCAGCTGGAGAACTGCAATAGATCACGGACTGTAGAAATCAACTTAAAGGGATTGTCTAATCTTATTCACCCTCCACAGCCTCTTCTGGCTCATACTTCCAGTGCAAGCTGTGGGCAGGTCTACAGCAATGACTGACATTTTAGCTCTGCTGGCTCCTATTCTAAGCTGAACCTAATACAGGAACATTGCTAAACATTTCTCATGGGTTATGGAACACATTGTCCAATCATGATGTCTAATATAAATGTGAACTAGAAGATCTGTATCTCTCAGAGTTTCTAGTGAGAGGAAAACTTTCACGCTGCTAAGACACACTACGGAGTGACAATGTAAATAGCTTATGTGCTCTGCAGACCTGATAGGATGGCACAAGGCTTTAATTCACCAAAGAGTTAGGGCATGTCCCCACGGCAGGTTTTTCAGCCGATTTTACAAACTGTTTTCAGCTTTGAAAGCTGTCTGTAAACCGGCTGTCAAACTTTTACACGGACCTCTATGGAAAATCCGTGCAGCGGTCCCCACTGCTCAGATTTTTCACCGGACGGTTTTCGGGCAGACGATGAACCTGTCAATGCGAAGGTGGAGGGCTTTTCTCCGCAAAGCCGTGCCCCTGCGGTTGTGTGCACAGTCCCAAAATGGAGCAAATGTCAATCGGATAATCTGACCAGTATTTGCTCTGTGCCATGTAAATGGGCCCCTTAGGGTGCGTTTACACGACAAAGGCCACATACCGGTCGGATTTTCTGACTGGTATTTGTTTTGTTTTTTTTTTTTGGTTTTTTTTAGGGCACGCAGGGGGATTTGCAGATTCAAGCCGTCCGCTTTCGCACCAACATGTTCATGTTTCGCAAGGAAACCGGGCAGAAGACGACACACCGGTTCTAAATAGATATAGAGGAGTGTATAATACCACAGTAGTGTTATGTGCTAAAGTCTGTATGGCTGTTTCATACCAAACTTTGGCATATTCAAGTGTTGTCTCTCGTGCAGCCTGTGCCAAGTTTGGGTGTACAATTCTTCATACAGCTTTAGAACAGGGCTACGACATTTATTGGTGCAAGACAGGCAAAAAAAAAATAATAAAAAGCACAGGTGCATCATACATGTCGCCTTAAGAGCATGCTTTTTTTCAAGCTTTCTTTTTTGACAAAAATGTCAGTGGCTAGTGTTGGCTTGGGAATCAACAAGCAAAACGAAAAGAGCGATGTTTGTAGAGCTTTATTATTTTGTCAGCAACAAATGCAGCATGCACCAAGAAGAAGGTGCTGCTTTTTTTAAAAAAAAATTTCCACTTTGCAAATCTTATGACTTGATTTGTGATGGTAGAGATGCACCATAAAAAAAACATATCAAAAATATACAGTAAGTCTCCCACACACTTTTTTTTTTTTTTTTTTCAGAAAAACTACGAAAATGCATGAAAACAATCATGCAACCTACAAACAAAAATTATGAAGTTTATGAAGCCTTATTTTATTTTTTTATTGGGCCAAAAAAATTACTATGCAAAATTAAGGTGTGAGCAGACCCCACATTGTTTTGGAAAATCCCTACTTATTAGGAAGTACCTGTACTATAAGCAGATATGGGTGTCCCCCTCCTCGTACCCGGACAGTGACCCTTCTGTAGTGGATGGAGATCATCTGAAGAGTCGCTTGTGCAAACATTTGTTCCTAATCATTGCCTCGTGTAAACATGCCAGTCATCAAATGATAAAATCCTTGTTGTTTGTTTGCATATTTTTTGCAGGCAGAAAAAAAATGCTGGCAGCAAATCCTCTCATTTTAACCAGGGATGTGCTGCTGACAATGTCAAGTGGTTTAAACCTCACAATCACTAAAACATGAAGTAAACAGGCTCTTAGGGCGCATCCCCACGGCATAGGACAAATATTTGTCCTGTTTTGCGCCCGTCCCCACAGCCACGGGGGGGCGACTTTTCTCCGCGTTGAGCGGAGAAGAGCCCTCCACCCTCCCATTGAGAAGCACAGATTCCGTCCGAAAATCGTACGGAAGATGGTGCTTGCTCAATGTTTTGCCGCCGGGCCGAAAACCCTTGCCGTGGGGACATGCCCTTATTGACTTGATGTATCACCAATCATGCTCGTTTTGATCCGACCACAAGGGTGCTTTCCCACGGTGCGTTTTTGGTGCGTTTTTCAATGCGTTTTTTGTGCAGGAGGGCACAGCAATTAATTCTGTACATTGTAATTACCGCGAATTTACCGCGATTTTTGTGCAGCAATGTACAGCATTAATTGCTGTGTGCACAAAAAAAATGCATTGAAAAACGCATCAAAAACGCACCGTGTGAAAGCACCCTAAGAGGTCCTTCAAGTATTCACTTTTCCTGCAGCACCTCCAAAAGGAAAACAAAGCAATTACACAGAAGATAATCACTTGCCTGTGTTATGTAAAATAGGACAGGTCCTCCAGAGGAAGAGAGATTTTTTTTGTAATTCTTCTCTAAACTGGAAAACATCTTAAAGTGGTATTCCCATCTTTTAATGTCATAATAGATCTGTAGGTGATGGGGGTGAGGGTAGCAGTGCTGAACCAGTTGTGTGAGGATCATTTTAGTCATTAGCTATCCCCCACTGATCATTAAGTAGTCATCGCAGGTATGCCGCTGAATAGTGCCTCCAGTTGGACACATTAGTTAGTATGAAGTTGGAAGTTTAATGGTGGTATTCCGGGGTGTCGTTGATCCAGTACATTGCCCCATTGCACTTTTTCAGGGTTCTCTAAGAAGACACCACCTGTTCCCTAGATGGATTTTCTTAGTGTCCAACCTGTTGGCACCTGTGGCCTTCCACTATAGCCAGGGCCAAGGTTTATCACCATAGACTTGGATATAGCCACTGCTGATGGCAAATTGTGGGCAATGACAGATCCTTAGACTTCAGAGAAGTCAATGAAAATTGTTTTGACAATGTTATTTGGTAATTCAAATAGCAGTATAGTGGTCACATTTAACACCTGTAGGCTGCAATTCAACCAGCGGAGGAAAACCACCATGCATGGATTGGTCAGAGGCGTGGTGACACACATTTGGAGGTCCTGCATATATGCTGCTACCCTCCAGCAGCAGGACTGCCAGAGCGAGAGATTTCCATGGTGCTAACTAGAGATGGAGGACAGAGGGCTTTACTGAACAGGTTTTTAACCACCGCAATAAAAATCCAAAGGAATATGCAACATGTTGCATATTCCGCCAGAGTTTTGCAGCAAAAATTAAAACCGACCACCGTGACAAAAACCGTGGTCCTGAAATGGACAAAATGCCATTGGCTTTCCAATGGTTTTTGTCCTACGCTGTGTGGCCCTAGTCTAACAATCCACCAGTAGCCAGTGATGTTAGATTATATGCAATGTAATGGACAAGAAGAAGTTGCTTTTATGTTACCAGGTTGTAAGCCAGCATGGTGCAGCACACGTATCTGTATAAATGGCACCCTTATCTATATGCAATTCTAACACCAGCAACCACCCCCTCATACATAGAAGGCGTGTGTTTGGTTGTCATTAGTATTTTTGCATTTGTGCAGTCTCCCCATGTATTGTTCTATGGCTTTCTTGCATATTGGTGTGAATTGGTACTTATGCAATGTGCAGTTTTTTTATTATTCAGTTGTTCCCCTAGTGGAGGGGTGTGTGAGCTTCTGCTCATTAGTTATCTGCACCTGTTATATCTTTCCAAAGTAGCACAGGGGCTTGTGTTGCCTCCTACTGGGTTCAGTCTATAGTCCAGCCATTGAGCTGTAAGTATGGCCTTGTAGTTGTGTACCAGAGAGTCCCCTTATTACTGAGCCCCTGCACACCGTGGTATCTGTGCTCCTGCAGTTAGTGAGGATGCATCTTGGTATTAAATACATACAATGTGCTGGATACTTATTGTCCTGCTGCAGATGTTCATGTCTGAAAATACAAGCCTGAGTGGGTGGCATTTGCTGTAAAGCAGTAAAATTCCATAATAAACATCACAGGAAATGCCACAGCAGTAACCTCCAGGTGGGAGCTGCACCCACATGCCAGCTCGTTGTGCGCGCTTTAATAATTGTCCCCTTGCAGCTGTCCTGGGATTCCCATAGGACGCTTGTACTGAAATGGCCTCTCGGTTTGCTAGTCCCTATTGTTCCAGTGAGCGTGGCAGACGTAATATAACATAACAACACATTGTCCTCAATGACCCAGGAAGTCAGATTGCTTGTGCCGAGCTCCCTGACCCATCTCAGATGACAGGGTTGTCCATGACGTCAGCAGCCATATTACACTCTGTGATTGTTGAGCTGCTGTGCACACACGGCTTTGGCTTGTCACACCACAAGTAGAAAGCTTCAACAAACACACTATGTAAAGTGCAACGGTCTACTCGGAGAAATATTTGCATGGATACTGTTTTTGAGATCATGATCACTGAGATCATAGGCTGCCAACTCTCACATAATGTTTGTATATGATCTCTAACATCATATTACAGCAATTTTGTGCTCTCTATCTTCAGTGTATGGCTATACTCACACAGTGTATTGCGGTGCATCTCATACTTTCAACAACTGCTGTTGAAAGTATGTGTTTGCCAGTGCGTACTTTCAACAGCTCTACTACCCGGCCTCCTATCATTCATTTTCCCTGGTGTGTAATCATCCTAAAGAAGCGAAATGTCACTTTTCATGGGTGCACAGTACATGGCAGAGAAAACAGCAGGTTACAATAGCACTCAGTGATATAACCCTCTAAATGTCCCAATATTGGCAATAAAATGTTGATAGGTATACTAGCGGTGTGTGGCTGGTGTGTCATTACCACATTTCTTCCTATACCAAACAATGGGTCACCTTGCAATTACGTGCCGAAGTAAACCCCTCAAATTCGTTGTGTGAACATACCCTATAACATGTATGGTAGCCATACCAACTGTCCAGGTTTTGGCAAGGTATTCTCGTGACCTTGACTCTTAAAGGGGTTTTGCCACGAAGTAAAATTGACATTGGAAGCTTGCAAATGAAATAACAAACATTTTCGCCATTCGCTATTATTAAAAATTCTGCACCATTTTTGTTTTAGCTGCTTCTTTAGTGATCCATTGTTTACAGCTCGTCTCCATTGGATACGACCAGGGCTGAGAGCTCCTCAGTCCTGGTCACACATGCTCAGACATCACCTCTCCGCTCAGGCAGCTACTGAGTGTTCAGACCCCAGGTGCTGTCACTCTACTCCCGTCCTCTGTACTCCTTAGTAATTAGTCAAACAGTGCAAACAAATAAAAAAGGAACCTCAATGAGGTCTGTGCATTGATAAAGGTTTGGTTCCTGCAGGGATTTGAACCTAGCACCCTTGTGCCTGGAGGCAAAAACTTTACCTCTCAGCTACTCACAATGATTTACATAAACAGACCATTCTTTGACTACAGAGAGGAAAGAAATGGTGATGTCATCCTGCTGGGTTACATGATAGGCAATTCAAACAAATAACAAACGCCCCTTTCTGAGCACACAGAACTGAAGCGCTGGATACAGGAGGAATGAAATGAGATCATGGCAAAACCCCTTTAAATAAGATGTTGGAGTCGAAAACATGGAAGTTTTGGTTGTATTTCTTGATGGTTATAAAGGAAGGGTTTTAAGGGATTTTCTTGCTACTAAGATTAGCTGTCAATATGTAGGAACAGATAACTAAGGGCTTTATCTAAATACATTGGTCTTTTGATATTGCCCTGGTTGTGAGATAAGAGAGATTTTATATGCTCTTAACGCACACGGGTTTCTCTGGTTACATCCATATCTTTGCTTACTGATTAGACAGAGAGCAGGGAATGACATCGCTGTGGACAGAGCTCACTTTCTGAGAAAACATTATCTCTAACAAGATTAGCTTTTGTTTACACATAAGCAATTGTTTTCACTACTCAGAGCACTTGGAACTTTGTATACTGAAGATTAAATCTCCTGCATTTACGTCTTTGTAATGTTTCAGCTAGTTACAGAGGAGCTAAATATGCTAATCATTGATATAGAACCACCCACATCTGGACGAGGCAGAGTGAGTGTAATCTGGCTGTGACACAGTGAAATAGAATGATGAGAAAACCCCTCTAAATGTCCCAATATTGGCAACAAAATGTTGAAAGGTATACTAGCGGTATGTCATTATCGAATTTCCTCAAAAAATATATCACATGCATAGATGCAAACCATTTACCTACATAGAGAACAGTGGTGAGATCTAGAGCAATGCAACAACAAAGGGTAGAAAACAGTATAACAATAGAAGTCATGTGAGAGCATCATATAAAAGAGACCGCTATTATTAGATTATACCAAAGTCACGAAGGGGTTGGTCTGTACAGTGTTTAGGTAGGTGGTATGTATCACAGTAACATCCACATAATGCCAGAACCTAAAGTTGCCCAACAGAACATTGCCCAGCATAACACTGCCTCAGCCCGTGTGTCTTCTTTCAATAAGTGCATCCTGGTGCCATATCTTCCATATTTAATAGACGCACCCACCCGGACTTCCAAATGATATAAAATAAAATGTGATTCATCAGATCAGACCACCTTCTTCTATTGCCCCATGGTCCAGCTCTGATGCTCAGGTGCCTATGGTAGGTGCAGTCATCGGTAGAAAAGGGTCAACTTGGGCTCTCAGACTGGTCTGTGACTACTTCCCATCAAAAAGAAAGTTAGCATAGCCTGTGTACTTGGACAGCTTTCTATCATAGCCAGCAGGAACTTTCTTAGCAATATGTGCTACAGTAGCTCTTTTGTTGGATAAGATCAAACTAGCTTGCCTTTGCTTCCCACCCAAACCAAAGAGCCTTTAATGTCCATGATTCTTTCACCTGTTAAATTTCCTTGGAGCCAGGCCAGATAACTTGGCCCTTATCACAGTCATTCAGATCCTTACACTTGTCCATTTTCCTGCTCTCAACACTTTTTTTTTTTTTAACCATAAACTTTTTATTGGTCAGATATAAAGAAGTACAAAACAAAATACAGTATATGTCATTGTAAGACCAAATTTCAAAGATTAGTTGGATATACACTTGGAGGTTATATTATTCGTCATCGTTACTTACTAAATGGAAAAAAATTGAGTTTACCATATTTTGATATCAGATCAATCGTGAACAGTAGGGCAAATGTACTTACTTTTAGACTAAGTTTGCTCCGTTTCTGAAAAACATACATACTTTCTGTGTCGGAAAAAAAAAGTATAATTGACTGCAAATTTTGGCACATACATTCAAGAACAAGACACAGCAGTCACATTGAACTACATTTGCTTAATTGTTCACCTAGCATCTGACCTATTTTCCATCTGGATACCAGTTTTCAGGTATGGATACCTGCGATGAAGGTTGGGGCTGAAACATAGTATGAACCCAGCCTAAGACTGACTGCAAGAAGACTGGATAATATTAGTGGACAGACCTGTAGCAACCAATACCAGGCAGCAGCCAGCAAGGCAAATAACATCATGTAATGTATCAAAAGGAGCATAGAACGATATGAAGAGAACATAGAGCGACATGTCAGAAAAGTGGCGTATCCATGCCAGTTTTAGGCGCATTAAATCAGTGTAAAGTGCGCCAGAAAGTCCGATCCTTTCCAAAAACTGGCGTCAGGTATACCTTGCATAGATAACGTAATGCCCTAAAATGGCGCATTGCGCCTAAAAAGGTGAATCGCGCCAAAAAAGGCGCATTGCGCAACTCGCGGCGCATAGCATATCATTTGTAGTATATGTAATGCACCTATCGAGGGGCATTGCCCCACAGAAGCACATAACATATATAATGCACCTCAATAGGTGCACAGCGCGACGGGGGTGCTCAGCGCACCATATTTAGGTGCATTACACAGTGTCGTGCCAGGCGTATAATGCGCCTAGTTTTGGTGTACGACAGTTCATTTACATAAAAAATATGGCGTCAAAAGTGGTTTTGGTGCAAAATAGACCAAAAAATTGGCGTTGGCGTGTTGGGAAATGTCACCCATAGTTTCGTCTCTATACAAATCACTTGTCACTATTATATATAAATCTATACAATCAATACAAACATCTCCCTTGTGATCATTTTCTACCCTGGTTTGAAGTGTTAACATGGAGACATGAGTGTTACTTAGTCAACCCACACGTATAGCTGCTTGTGTGTAAAATTCATTCTGTTGTTTTCTATGGTGGCAAAACCATTATGATATTAGAACTTGGTCAGGAAACCACTAAGAATCTGACTAATAATGAACTCAGCACTTTTTAGTTTGATGGAAATTTATAGCGATAGTGTCATCATTTTCGGCAGGCACCGCTGGCCGGGGGCTTTTATACTCAATATGACATGACACAGATACACGTTGGATGTGGAAGTTATTATCAGTTAAAGGGGTTTTGCCACAAAGTAAAATTGACGTGGGAAACTTGCAAACTAAATAATAAACATTTTCGCCATTCATCATTATTAAAAATTCTGCACCGTTTGTCTTTTAGCTGCTCCTTTAGTGATCCATTGTTTACAGCTCATCGCAAGGGGATACGACCAGGGCTGAGAGCTCCTCAGTCCTGGCTGCACATGCTCAGACATCACTTTTCTCTCAGGTAGCTACTGCGTGTTCAAACCCCAGGTGCTGTCATTCTACTCCCGTCCTCTGTACTCCTTAGTAATTAGTCAAACAGTGCAAATAAATAAAAAAAAGAAACCTCAATGAGGTATGTACATTGAGAAAGAGGGGAAAAAAAAACAGGTTTGGTTCCTGCATGGATTTGAACATAGGACCCCTGTGCTGTGAGGTAAAAACTTTACCTCTGAGCTACTTACAGCTTTATACATAAACAGACCTTTCTTAGACTAGAGAGAGGAAAAGCATGGTCATGTCATCCTGCTGGTTCACATGATATGCAATTCAAACAAATCACACACGCCCCCTTCTGAGCACACAGAGCTGAAGAGCTGGATGCAGAAGGTATGAAATGAGATCGTGGCAAAACCCCTTTAAAGGAATTATACATAAAAATTGAGGTATGAGAGATCATGATTATCAAGCCCTCCTGGGCCAGGCACAGGTAAGTTCTTCTGAGCCACCGTTCTTCCTAGGGGCCAGTGAAGCACTGGCAAAGGAAATACGTTATGTCCTGGTATCCTATTATACAGAGTACTCACCCCAACCTTGTCCGTAGCCTGTCCCTGTTACGGAATACCCCTATATCGCCTAAATAATTTTACCGACATGTTTCTATACCTACCAAAATTTCTTCAGGGGAATATGGTTAGTAGCAGTATTCGAGCTCTGTAAATAAAACAAAAAAAAGAAAGAGGACCAGTGTTAGTCCCCAATAAACCTAAACAGAGGTGCAATAGCCTGTTTAAAGACAGTTGGCTATCATATAACAGAAAGTCAACTTATCATTTAAAGGGGTTTTGCCACGAAGTAAAATTGACGTGGGAAGCTTGCAAATTAAACATTTTCACCATTCATTATTATTAAAAAATCTGGACCGTTTTTGTTTTAGCTGCCCTTTTAGTGAGCCATTGTTTACAGCTCATCTCCAGAGGATACGACCTGGGCTGAGAGCTCCTCAGTCCTGGTCGCACATGCCCAGACATAACCTCTTCTTTCAGACAGCTACTGAGTGTTCAACCCCAGGTGCTGTCATTCTGCTCCTGTCCTCTGTACTCCTTAGTAATTAATCAAACAGTGCAAATAAATTAAAAAGAAACCTCAATCAGGTCTGTACATTGATAAAGAGAAAAAAAAAATCCACAGGTTTGGTTCCTGCAGGGATTTGAACCTAGGACCCTTGTGTCGGGAGGTAAAAAGCATTACCTCTAAGCTACAGTGTAGCTACTTGTACCTCTGTAAGTAAACAGACCTTTCTTTGACTAGAGAGAGGAAAGGCCTTGTGATGTCATCCTGCTGGGTCACATGATATGCAATTCAAACAAATCACACACGCCCCCTTCTGAGCACATAGAGCTGAAGAGCTGGATACAGGAGGTATGAAATGAGATCATGGCAAAACCCCTTTAAAGGAATCATACATAAAAATTGAGGTATGAGAGATCATGATTATCAAGCCCTCCTGGGCCAGGCACAGGTAAGTTCTTCTGAGCCGCCGTTCTTCCTAGGGGCCAGTGAAGCACAAGACAGGGCCAGTTTCGCTGTGGCTCTGCTAGGAGTGCAGAATTCCTGTTTTTCAGCGGCTGCTAATGCTGGGAACACAAGGGTCTAAACTCAGCGCCAGAGGACTACGACATGTCTTTCCTGTTTGTGACTATCCTCATGATGAAACCCCAGTTATCAGCAACAGTTTCCCTACACAAGGCGTACAATAAATCACATGGGCAGTGTATTCATAGTGACCACATCCCTGTTTCCTGGTCACTCTAAACCTAGAAATGAAGTATACAAATAAACAAGAGATAAACTTCCCCACACGATCTGTCAGTCAGCAAGATTTCTAGCAGGTTTCATAGGGAAATTGTGCAGAAAACTCAAGGTTTAATTTCCTTAAAGTGGTATTTTTATTTCATTGATTATTAGCTTTAAACCATGTAGTATAATGAACTCACACAGATTCACTATTAGCAACAGCAGAACTGATCTCCCAGTGGCCGCACACTTCTCCAGAGAAAATCACTCCATGGAAGATTTGCAGGTTATGGTCTTAATGGGACATTTTAAGACACAAAGGGAGAGGAGGGAATGGGAATATAAGTTAATGCAAAAATGTAAAACTCTGCAAAATGGACTGAATATTCATCGCAGCTTCATGTCACACTACACATGAACTATGAGGGCCACAAATCACACCTGATAACAAATAGATAAGAGAAATAATTACTGATCCCTTTTGTCACGACTCACAAGTTTCCAGACTGTTTATTTCTTGACCTGTTGTAAATGACTTCTCTACTTATATTGCATTTTGTTATTTTTAAAGATTCACAGTTTCTTTGAAGATCCATGTCTTTTGTGTATACAAAGTCTGTGAATTTTCAGTTTCTTGTATAACATCATGTCTGAAGAAAGGAGCTAGTACTCCCGAAAGCTCACCATCAAATATACTCAGTTAGCCTCTAAAAGGTATCGTCTGATTGCTTCACTCTTCTACTACTTTAAACATGTAGGCAGAGGATAATAAGGACTACTATCAAATACATTGCTGTTCTGATTTTGCTTCTGTGTTCAGGTTTAGGAGCAGTTCTTTGCATACAAGCT
Organism: Phyllomedusa bahiana; assembly: GCA_025379985.1. Lineage (NCBI taxonomy): Eukaryota > Metazoa > Chordata > Amphibia > Anura > Hylidae > Phyllomedusa > Phyllomedusa bahiana. The sequence continues at coordinate 86,575 of JAODAL010001859.1, forward strand.
TCCTGAGTGACCAGTCACCTCTCTCTTCTCTAACAGGCTGTAGCAGTGTCCTGGAAGGTGACGTCACTCCCTGCTGTGTTCCTTATGGGAGATTGTTTGAGAAAAAGAGGCGCCATTCTCTGCAGCCAATCATCTTAAAGACACAGAGTTATAAAAAGCAGAAGGAAATGACTGATCTTCTGGGACACAAAAAAAATTCTCCATGTATTTCAGTTTAGTTACAATAAGAGGCAAATTATGATCTTGAGAGGAGAACATTAGCAAAGGAATTGCGGAGATTTATTGCTTTTTTTCATTTCTGAACATATTTTTTCTATGGTTACTATTGTCAGAAAAGGAGATGGGAGGTATCAGTAGCAAAAAACCACAATTCTCCTAATGAATTATAGGTAGGAGACACCAAATCATCAAATATACAGATGATGACCACAAAATGAAATTAAGCTGCTACTGAATTTTATTTTGTGGTCATCATCTGGAGTAGCACCACATTCCATCATAATAGGATCCGTTATCATACTAAGGACCTGTATTCATCTTTATATCTAAGGGACGTAAGCAATATAATGTTGATGTCTCTATTTAGACATTTATAGGCATTCTATCTGTGCATGTCGTTCCCTGATGAACCCACACGATAGTTGGGAGGTACGTTACCATTGTGGATAACAGTGATTGTCTTGTGTTAGTGTATTTTTATTATATACTACTATTATTGCTTGGATATTAGTCCTTTTGTTTTGTAGGGATTGGTGGGGTGTTCCTGCGTGGGGGCGCCCCTTTTGGGGCGGGTGCTCCCTTTAACCTTATTGGTGTGTTCAAGTAGGTTTTTTATGGGACCTTTTTTGGTATTCCATTTTTAAAGTATAATAATAAAAGTAAAATTTTAGCATCCGGATCCATAGGCATTAATATTGTTCCTGGTAGTTATTGATTGAGGTATCAGTAGCCACACAAGTTAGATTGCGGTCAGTCAACAGCTATATCTTAGGGTATGTTCACACGGCGTGTTGGATCCGAAAACGCATTCAAAAGCGCTGCGTAAATCGCATCCAAACAGGTGCGTGTTTGGATGTGTTTTGGCTGCAGCAGGATCGCACCCTATAGTTTTAAAAAGGGCGTCTGCTGCGTCTTTCGGATCAAGAACGGACATGACAATTCTTGGAATGGATCCGAAAGAAACAAGTAAACGCGCGTCCGTGATCACTCGTCTGAACCCTGATGCGTGTTTTACGGTGAAAGCAATGGAAAACACACTGCACATTGTTAGATGCGTGTTTGGGTCCGAAACAAGGATCCAAACACGCATCTAAAATTGGATCCAACATGCCGTGTGAACACACCCTTACAGGGCTTGTTAAAATCCAAGATTCCGTTTAATTTTTTCTTCCAGGACAATGCTGAATGGTGGGCTACTCCAATTCACATTAGTTGGCCAAAAGTGGCATACAAGAAAAGCACACAATGTATCCCTGCTGCCTGTTCTCTTTATTACAAAATTATACATTTGTATGCCTCAGTTTTGGCTAACAGACTTATGTATGTGTTGTATACAGTGAAATGTTTTACAGCTGCAATGGCTCCTAATACCCATTCTGCTATCAAGTTTTGGACACAAGTTCACACGGCTTATTTTGGGGCGCATTTTGCCACGTATTTCGCGGCGTACTGCGCCTAATACGCGGGGAAATGCGCCCCATAATTACGGTAATCCATAGCTCTCATAGAGAACTATGGATTACGCCTCCTCTCCCCGCTGGTATAATACGATCATATTGTACGAGTGGGGAGATAATCGACATGTCACTTACTTGCGGCGAATATGTGCCGCGAGTAATGAATGTCTATGAGGCCGACGGGCTGAATACGCACGTATTAGCGTGACTCCCAAATCACCCGGCGTAATTGCGGCCGTACTGTACGCGCCACAATTACGCCGTGTGAACATACCCTAAGAGGAACGCTAAGGGGCTGTTCACACGGCACAGTGCAAATAGCGGTTGGAAATCCCGACCGGTATCTGTACTGTTTTCAGGCCATGCACACAGCTGCAGGGGGGCGGCTTTTCTCTGTGGTTAGCGGAGAAAAGCCTCCCCCTTCGCATAGACTTGTTCATATTCCGCCCGAAAACTGGGTGGAAGAATGAACATGTTCTATGTTTTTCGGAGCGCCGGCGGTCTAAAAAACTGTCCGGTGGAAAATTCGTGCAGTAGGGACCGCTGCACGGATTTTCCATAGAGGTCCTTGTAAAAGTTTGACAGCCGGTTTGCAGACGGCTTTCAAAACTGAAAACCGGCTGAAAAACAGTACAGTGGGGACAAGGCCTTAGGCTATGTCTCCACTGCATACATGTTCAGTTGTTTTTTCAGCGTTTTTCGTTTTTTGAAACTGCTGACAAAACAACTGAAAACAGATCCCATAGACTTTAATAGTAAAAACGTTCTGTAGTATCCGCAGAACTTTTTTTTTTTCCTGTTCCAGGTTGTTTTTTGGAACATGTTGCAAAAATCGACAGAGCAGGGCAAAACATTTACTATTGGAATCTAAATGTAAAGCAAATGTAAAGCACCGGGCGTTTTTTGATGCGTTTTTGGCGCATTTTATGCAGAAATCCACAGCAATTATAATGCTGTGCATTTCTGGAAAAAAAAAAGAGCCAAAAAAAGCACAAAAAAATGCAAAACACACCAAAAAATTGTTGTTTTTTGAGAAGTTTTTGGCAGTGGACAAAAAAACCTCAGTTTTATGAACAGTTTTAGGATTTGGTTTTCAGTGAGTTTTTTTGTCCACTGCCGTGTAGACCTAGTCTTAAACATTTCTAAGACATTCACGGTTTATCCACGGGGTAGATACAGGATCCTACCTCCTGGACTCACATCTACAGTGCAGCTCATTGTTATTAGCACCCATGGAGCTGAAGTACATAATGTGGAAGTCTGATCTATTAAAGTATAACACCATTTATCCCTTATGGTGAACACTGTACAAACAAAAAAATCCCACTTTCCACGGCACCAGAAAATTGGATTAAAAAGTGATGAAAAAGTTGCATGTACCTCAAAATAGTGACAATAAAAACTACACTGCTGCCTATAAAAAAGAGCCCTCACTCAGGTCCAGAAGTGAAAAAAAAGTTATTGGTTGCACAAAATGGCACTGGAGCATAAAGTTAAAAAAAAAACATTTTTTTTTTCATAACTATTTTTATTAAAATGTTTTCAATAAAAGGAAAATAAAAACTTGGTACAGCAAGAGCATGGATTGTATACAGGGAAATTCCAATGACAGCAGAATACAAATCAGCAACATTTATTATTTTGAAAGTACTAAAACATAAAGAAAATGCTGTACTGTATATTAAGTATCACCAGAATCACACTGACCTGGAAAATACATATAATACTGTATGTTATTTATCCTGAAGAGCAAACTCCATAAAAATAAAACCCCCAAAAATGTCACAATTCCGTTTTTTTCTTGGAAGGCGTGGAGGAAAAAAACGAACGTAACAAAAAAAAAGAAAAGAAAAAAAGGCTGCGGTGGGAAGGAGTTAATATATGTACATCCACTTTGATGTAATTGTACCCATGTTCCAGAATTCTAGCAAGAAATGTTGTGTATAGTTATCCAAAGTTTTACATTTAAATGAACTCCCATTTCCTGCCAAGACAATATGGCAGGAGAGGAGTATCTGTCACAGCCGCCAGCCTCAATAGGCGCCATTGGCGGTGTGCTTAGCACACAACTAGTACTGCTAGACAATATGAAAATTACCAGGCGAGGCATAATGTTCCCACTGCAGACAACCCGCCTACGTCTTTGCAACTAAACGAGGGAGCAGAATTAACCTGTCTTTTGAGAGAACAGTGAGTCAGACATATAAGACATAAGGATTGTTTAACCTTACATAGCCTGACTTCATTATATACGGTTGGGGGATTCTTAACATTTGGCATAAACAATGCCACCGCCATGTTGAGATGTGACGACACGTGCCGTAATAGGGCAGCATGGCGTCCAGATGGTGATGGATATGCTGTAAATAATGCTTGTAGAATAATGTCGTACCGTGTTAGCCATAAAAATCAGTAGATGGGCAAAGAAATCAAGTGTTACCGTCTAGAGGCTAACTGAGTATATTTGATGATCAGTGTTCGGGAAAATACTTTGGGAAAGTATTTTAAATACAAAATACTTATGACTGAAGTATTTTAAATACAAATACTAAACACTACTTCAAAAGTATTTTCCAAATACTAAAATACTTGAAAAATGTAAACAAAAAATGTAATAAAAACAAAAAATGGATCAGAGGTCCTTTAGCCCACTAGGATTAGCATCTACCCTGCAGATATGTCAGTAACCAGGATTCATTGTGTCCGACTCCTATAGAAGATGTCTGTCACATGGAGGAGAGGATGCTACAGTAAAGAGAAACATACAGGTACTTTCCTTTAGTTACTATGTGTATTAATGTCATGCATTTGGGGATATTAATTTAGTTTCAGTAACTCCATGTGCTTCACATTAATAGCAGTTAACCCCATCATGTCCCTCATATTAACCTCTGTGTGCCCTATATAAGGGTGCATCCCCACGGCATAGGACAAATACTGGCCGGTTTGTCCTGTTTTGCGCCCGTCCCTACGGCCGCAGGGGGGGGAAGGCTTTTCTCTGCGATGAGCGGAGAACAGCCCTCCCCCTTCACATTGAGAAGTACAGATTCCGTCCGAAAACTGGACGGAAGATTGTGTAAGCACAATGCTTTGCGGCCGGACCGCCGGCGGCAAAACCGCCCGATGGAAAACCCGTGCAGTGGGGACTGTTGCACGGGTTTTCCATAGAGTACAATTGTGCTTATTTTCGGCCGGTTTTTCAGGCGGTCTGAAAAACTGTAAACTGGCTGAAAAACCGGCCAAAAAAACATGCAGTGGGGACATGCCCTAAGGCCATGTTCACGCAGCTTATTCTGGGACGTAATTCAGTCCGTAATTACGCGCCGAAGTGCGCCAATTACGGGCTTAATCCGTCCCAGTAACTACGGTAATGCACAGTTCTCATAGATAACTATGAATTACGTCTCCTCTCCCTGCTCGGCGAATCCGCCGGGCGGGGAGATAATTGACATGTCACTTTCTAGCGGCGTATACGTGCCGCTAGCAATGAGTGTCTATGGGCCGGCGAAGTGCCGGCCCCCCCGCTCGCTCCCCCGCTCCCGCCCCTGGCCACATGGCGTAATTGCGGGGCGTAATTACGCCCTGCAAATACACCGTGTGAACCTAGCCTAAGGGTTACTAATATGTGAGACACATGGGGGTACTAATAAAGGACCTTAATTATGAAGATACCTAATTATTACCTCCATGTCTCTCACATATCAGTAACTCTAAGGCCATGTTCGCACGGCTTATTTGTCCGCGGATTGGCGCCGTACTACGCGCCGGATTTGCGCTGCAGTACAGCGCCAATCCGTCGGAGTAATTACGGTAATCCACTGCTCTCATAGAGAACAGTGGATTCCATCTCTCCTCCGCGCTCGGCGAATCCGCCGCAGGGGGAGAAAGTGACATGCACATTATTTACGGCGCGTACGCGGCGTAGATAATGACAGTCTATGGGGCCGGGGAGCGCTCCGGCCCCGCCCCCGTTCCGCCCCTTATTCACGCCGGATTTGCGAGCGCAATCCGGCTCACAAATCCGCCGTGAATAAGCCGTGTGAACGGGGCCTTATTTGAGGCACACAGGGGGTTAATGTGAGGGACATGATGGGGTTAACTGCTATTACTATGAGGCACATGTAGTTACTAAGCTGTAATGCACATGACCAGACTTTTTATCTGCAATGGTGGATTTCCCCCCCTCGGCTTATACTCGAGACAATACGTTTTCCCAGTTTTTTTGTGGTAAAATTAGGGGCCTCGGCTTATATCCGGGTCGGCTTATACTCGAGTATATACGGTAATTTTACGGAATGGATTACGCGATCGGGATGATTAAAAACTAAAAATAAATCACGCTTCACTACAAGGCGGACTTGCGTTGCTGGAACACGCTGGAATTTTCCCTCCTCTCGTCGCACCTCGCACGAGATATGAGAGTGATGACGTGACTCGCGTTGTTGTTTTTTATGTGCGGTGAGGCGGGTTATTTAAATTACAACATTTGTTTTGAATTTAGAAAGTAATTAAAATACTTCCTAAAAGTATTTTAATTACACATACAAAATACTGAATAAAAAAAGTATTTTGATTACAAAATACAAATACCTGACAAGTATTTTATATATTATTTTAATTACTTGTATTTTAAATACTCCCGAACACTGTTGATGGTAAACTTTGGAGAGTACTAGCTCTCTTCTTCAGACATGATGTTCTACAAGAAACTGAAAGTTCACAGACTTTTTATACACAACACAGGGGTCTTCAAATGAGCTTAAAGGGAATGTGTCATCAAAAATGACATTGTTTAACTCATATTTTTATGTTAAACAAATTTAAGGATTTTTTTGTTTTTTTTTACATTTTCATATCACTTTCAATATTTTTTAATAATTCTTAAAGGGAATGTTGCAATTTTTTTTTTTTTTACTTATTAAATCAAGACCCTGATCCATAGTCTTTTCCTCTCAGTCGTTTTTATTCCCTGATTGTAGATTTCTCTATTCGGCCGTCTATATATGACTGTGGGGAAGACATTCTTGCTTGTACTGCTTTAACAGCAGTTAGAGAGATATTTTACAGCAGCTTCATGCCCATAGGATTCTTTTTTTTTTTTTTTTTTTTAAACATGTGTTTTTTAATTCTTATAAGGAGAACCATACAGAAAAAAAAATGAAAAGATAAAATTAACATGCCCGCACGGTGCCAAAAGCGGGTGAGATATACAGAGCTTCAAAATAAAATAAAATTTTACACATACAGAGTCCTGTCATCTGTTGTCGTTAATACTATATACACTCACCGGCCACTTTATTAGGTACACCATGCTAGTAACGGGTTGGACCACCTTTTGCCTTCAGAACTGCCTCAATTCTTCGTGGCATAGATTCCACAAGGTGTTGCAACGATGCTCATTGGTACCAAGGGGCCCAAAGAGTGCCAAGAAAATATTCCCCACACCATGACACCACCACCACCAGCCTGAACCGTTGATACAAGGCAGGATGGATCCATGCTTTCATGTTGTTGACGCCAAATTCTGACCCTACCATCCGAATGTCGCAGCAGAAATCGAGACTCATCAGACCAGGCAACGTTTTTCCAATCTTCTACTGTCCAATTTCGATGAGCTTGGGCAAATTGGAGCCTCAGTTTCCTGTTCTTAGCTGAAAGGAGTGGCACCCGGTGTGGTCTTCTGCTGCTGTAGCCCATCTGCCTCAAAGTTCGCCGTACTGTGCGTTCAGAGATGCTCTTCTGCCTACCTTGGTTGTAACGGGTGGCTATTTGAGTCACTGTTGCCTTTCTATCAGCTCGAACCAGTCTGCCCATTCTCCTTTGACCTCTGGCATCAACAAGGCATTTCCGCCCACAGGACTGCCGCTCACTGGATGTTTTTTCTTTTTCGGACCATTCTCTGTAAACCCTAGAGATGGTTGTGCGTGAAATCCCAGGAGATCAGCAGTTTCTGAAATACTCAGACCAGCCCTTCTGGCACCAACAACCATGCCACGTTCAAAGGCACTCAAATCACCTTTCTTCCCCATACTGATGCTCGGTTTGAACTGCAGGAGATTGTCTTGACCATGTCTACATGCCTAAATGCACTGAGTTGCCGCCATGTGATTGGCTGATTAGAAATTAAGTGTTAACGAGCAGTTGGACAGGTGTACCTAATAAAGTGGCCGGTGAGTGTATACTCCATAGTGTGGGAGCAAGAACAAAAACTGGAGATTATGCCAGGTTCATGAAAAAGGAAACCGTAATTTCCAGTAAGACAGTGAGGAGCATCTATAGCCTGTAAGCTCCTACAGTATTGTGGAATCAAAGAAAAGCACCAAAGAGATATGATATAATACAATTCTAAAAATTGAGCAAACATCTAAACATTTTAAAGTTTAACCCTTTGTTCACCACGAGCCAGCACATTGCGCTTAACCAGATAATCATATGCTTTGCGAAATGAGTAAGGCTATTTGACCTTACGAGTAGATCTCCAGGGCCACGCGATCTATGATCCCATCATCAAGGAGAAGGGACTAGAAGCACATTCTCTGCTCTCCTCATATCTGCAGTTTCCCCAATGTCCCTCCCATCTCTCCCTCCAAATACCATTTGGTTAGTTTAAAGGGTGTCACCAAAAGTCGTATTTCTTCCTCATCTAAAAAGTTGCAGATAAAGTTATTCCACTTGGCAAATAATTTTTCCGTCTTTGAAGTCTTAGCTATTTCCACCTTAATTCTTTCCATAGCCAGATAGTTTTTAACTAGTGAAATGACCTCAGAAACGCCCGGTGTCCTGGGCTCTAGCCAGTTCCTAAGTAGGCACCTTTTTGCAGCTAAAAGGACTATATGAATAATCGCATGTTGATCCAATATTGATGATAGCTCATTAAAAAGCAGCACCTCTGGGGTCATGGTGACATAGAGATGTCCTTTAACCCGCAATAGCTGAGTCAACGACGCCAAAAAGGGGGGGACCTCAGGGCTTCCCTTAAACCATGCAGTAAGCGTTTTTTCTGAAGGGAGCTTTGGGGGGCATCCACCTTTCGATGGGGGACCCAAAGGGGGTGGAAGGGATTTTAAACCCAAAATTTTGCCTGGGGGAAAAACCCCGAAAATGTTTTTTCCCCCCACACTTCATTGATCTTGCCTTGCCACTTTAGCCCCACCCATCAAAAACCAGGGGGACGACCCCTTTTAGGCGGGGAATTTGCTTTATCCCAGGGGGAAAATAGTTTTTTTCTCCAAGCAGTAGGTTCCGGCTCGCGTAGCCGGGGAACAGCTCAAGGGAAGACCCCGGGTTTCACGGGGTTTTAAAAGTAAATCAAAGCCAAATTTAAAGGAATTCTTTCCCCCATTTTAAAAGCACTCTGTTTTTTAAAAAAAATTTAGAATTTGATAGTAATTTTAAAAAGAAAAATTTTTGGGGAAAGTGGAACCCGCTCCTGGAGTTCCCCAAATTTTAAGTACTTATTCCCGGGGCGCTATCAAAAGACAGAATTAAACTTTTTTTAAACCCCTTTCCCTGCCCGCCAATCCGCACCCAAAAGGTTTCTTAAAACAGTTTTGCCCCCATAAAACTTTATAGGAGGGGTTTTTCACTGTGAAGGGAGGGGAGAGGGGGAGTGGAAAAATCTCCTTTTGGGTAACGGGGTTTGGATTCGGGGTTATCTGACACAATGGGCCCTCCTTTCAATGTGACCCTTTCTTGTTACTTATAATGAGCCAAGAAAACGCGAAACGTTCTCTAAACAAAACCAGGAATTGCCCCAGAAAATTATTGGGCCCCAAGTGCCAAATTTAAAACTACAGGTTTAAGTTTTTAAATTAAAAAAATATTGAAAGGTTTCGGGTAAATAAAAAAAAACATAAAAAAAATTTCCCTAAAAAGGGGTTTTAACCCAAAAAAAATTAATTTAAAACAATAAGTCATTTTTTAAAGACACATTCCCCTTTAAGTCCTCCCAGTTTTTTCACTTTGGCCACTTTTCCCCTAATAATTGGCTGCACTTCCTTTTCCCTTTTAACAAAAAGGATTCTAAATTTTCTGAAAATTATAAAAGCACAAAAAGGGTCAAACTAAAAGGGGGGGGAGACAAAAAAAGGGGATGGAATAGTTTAACACAGGTCCACCCAAATCACAAGAAAAAAAAAGTTTACAGTTCCCCCCCTTTAAACCCCCCTGCCACTGATTTTTTCCCCAGGTAACAGAAATAAACTAAGAACCCCCTATAGAAGGGAATGGGATGATTTCCAGTTTTAAAAAGAAAAACCTGTCACAATTTTTTGCTCCCCTGGCTAAAGGAAAACGGGTAAAAACAGTTCAGACCCCTTTTTCCAGCAGGGTGCCCCCTTTAATTCTGTAAGATGGCGAATTTTTTCGTGAAATTTATGCCCCAAATTTTCCCATTTTTTCAGCCAGAAAAGTCCTTCAAGTGTCAGTTTTTTTCAAACCCGGCCAATGGGGAGGCTCCCCGCCCCACCCAACTATAAACCTATTACTTTGAAAAGGTAGAAAAAAGGTTAATAACTGCAGTGGGGGGGGCTAGTTTTTTGTGGGTGGGGGCTAACACCAACTCATGAATAAGTTTTGGGGGAAAAATGCTCTAAAACGCAGCATCTTAAAAATAAGGGGCACAGTTTTGGGAACAGCAGTCTGACACTAGCTTTTTGCGCCCCAGAAAGGGGAAAGGGAAATAAGTTTGGGGCCCAATTTCCCTTTTTAAGAATTTATTAAAAAAAAATTGAAAGTGATTTTAAAAAAAAACCCAAAAAAAACCCCCAAAAAATTTCCAAAAAAAATGTTTTTAACATAAAAAGGGGAACTTAAAGGAACCTTCACTGGGTTTTTGGTCCCCCCTTTTTGCTGAGGACAGCACAAAATCTCCCTCACCGTACAAGATATTATTCTGAGAAAAGATCTAGATGGAAACCAAACGAAATCAAAGAAAAGGGAGAGGGGGGGGAGAACAACACAACCCCCCGACAGAATTTTACAGCTTCTGTAAAAATCGGGCGGGCATCCTCGGGCCTTTAATTCTTGTCCATTTTACCTCCTAAAACCAAACCTCACAAGTGGGGGAAAATCCAACAGATTTTTTTTTCCAGGGTCCTCTCACCCCTCTTTTTTAGAGAAAATTGAAATGGACAAATAGACAATAATCTAAATAAAATGGGGGTTTGAAAAGATAAACAACCAATTTTTAAAATTACGGATAAAAATCCTAAAAAAGATTCAAAAGTCGCCCCCTTAGGGGAAGGGCCTTTAAATTTTGTACCAAATAGATCCTAATACCTTTAGTGGATTAAGGATATTCACTTGTTTGCCAAAAGGTTTAAAAAGGGAAAGAAATTTTTAAAAATTGAGAGAAATAGAGAAGGGTAGACTTTGGGGAATTGAAAGTGAGGATTTGGGGGGTCCATTCATGTGGGGCCAAATTAGGGATAATGAAAAATGATCTAGGGGTCCATTTACCTCTTGTCCCCCAAAAAGTACCAAACGCCACCCTTAAAATGGATGATAATTTTAAAATCTTTTTGCCCAAGGGTAGGGTTTTTGGTATAAGAAAAAGATCAAGGGGGGGAGGGGTTTGACAAACCCAAAAAATTATAATTTGCCGAAAAAAGAATTTTAGGCCCCAAAAAAAACTAGAGAAAGACCCACAACTTCGTGTTTAAAGTCATCTGACAAAGGGGGGAAACATTGTTTTTTTTGAATTATCTAGATTAAAAAAACATGTGTATGAAGACCCTAAATATACACAAGGATAGGATTACTCAGGATTGAACCCCAAAACGTTTAAAATTTTTGGGGTGAACCCCAAACCCAAAATTTTGGGATGGGGGGCCATTACCTTGAAACTTATTAAATTTTTAAATTTAAATTATCAATTCATTTTCCCAAAAATACCCACAATTTATCCACCTTCCTAGGCCTCCCAAGGTGCAAAAAAGGGGCTAGTCCCTTTAAAATGCAGACCTAACCATCTCCGGAAATTGGAAAATTTTAAACCCCAAAAACATCAGTTTTTTACTTAAATCAAAATTTGAATCTTTTGCCCTCTCTCCCATCCTATATCAAGGACACCCACAGCCTTGTTGTTGAAACTTGAGGATAGGGGTGGTAAAAGGGGAAACTTTTGGCTCTGCAAAAATTGATGTAGGGGCCCCTAAAACAGCTCCATCCCCCATGAAAAGGGGAAAAGGAAGCGTTAATATTATCTGGTATGAATGTTTTCCCATCTGGGGCCCACAAATGATCTATCCTTAATGCCCCCCTTTTTTTATTTTTATAGAAAATTTTTAAAAACCAAAAAACAAAATTTAATGATTTACAAAAAAAAAGACCTTCCCACCAGCCCCATTGGCCCGGCCCAAATGGGGGGAGTCCCCGTTGCCCCCCACATTCCCTTTTTTTGCCCCTTTTGCTGGTGGGAAAGTCCCGGGCCCTTTTTTTCTGAAAAATTTCCCCGACAATCGGGAAATATTTTTGTATTGGGCAATTTTTTAGACGTTTTAAAAAAATCCCCCTTTCTTTTGGGACTGAACACTGCCCTTATTCTGTCCCTTTTTGGGTGCCTCAAGAAAAAGATGTGGGCTTAAATTTCACCTATGAAACAGTTTCTTTTTAACTGTTTTATTTTTTGGTTTTTACGGGATTCCCAAAGGGGTGAAAAAGGCCCCCCTTGAACACCAGGTTTTACGGTAAAACTACCGCGGGAAAATTTTTTTTACTAAGGGGGGAAAGGTTTTCCCCCCCCAACCCCCAAACGGGGTTATACCTAAGGGGCCCAAATAAATAAGAAAACGTCGAAATTTTGCATGATTTTTAAACTTTTAAATCAAAAGAAAAACGCCCCAAAAAAGAAGTTTTATCCAACGGGGAAACCCCAAAAAGATTCCCTTTCGGGAAGCTTATAACTTTCCGGAAAAATTCCAAAAACCCTTTTTTTGGGGAAACGTGAGGTTGAGCCACCACAGGGATATTGGGCGAATTTAAATTGGAACATTTGACGAATCTTGGGGTCACAAACCCCGGGAATTACTTAATAACATTGGCCTCTTCTCAAGCATGATTCTGATACCTGAATTTAATTTGAACCCCCCCCTTTCCCAAACATTACTTTTTTGAAAAGGGAAAAGTATTGGGGACATCGGGGCACAGTCCTTTATTCCTCCTAATTTTCCCCAAACAAATTGGCTAACATCCCCCACGATTGGGGGGTACGTTTTGAATGGGGGGTGGATGCAAGCTGTCCATTTATTAAGGGCTCCAAAAGGGTTTTTAAAAGGGATTCCAAACAGGAAAGAATTTTTTTATATGCAGGATTATTAAGGGGAAACCTTCAAAACGGGTTATTTTCCGACGGCCCTTTTGGGGCCGAATCCGCGCCGGATTTTTTCGCTTTAAACGGGGCCAATCCTTCCGGGGTTTATTACGGAATCCACTGCTCTCATAAAAGAACAGTGGAACCGTCCCCTCCTCCCCCTCGGCAAATCCGCCCGGGGGGAGAAAGGGGCCCTGCACAAATATTTACGGCGCGGAACCGGGGCCGAAAACAATGGCCCTTATCTTTGGGGCCGGGAAACGGCCCCCCCCGCGCTCCCCCGGCCCCCCCCCGCATTCACGGCGGATTTGTGCCTTTAAAACGGCGCACCCAAAACCGTCGGGAATAACCGTGTGAACACGGCCTAATGAAAACAAAGGGGTAGTCACCAATGGGACGGTAATTGTCCCTTGAGTACATTGGCAAAACCAAACCCTGAATTTTAGATGTCGCATTCTGGAGCACTTTGGGGACATTTAAACAACACGTGACACCAAATGGGACCCACAAAGAACTCCATAATAAAAGGGAAAACCCTTAGAAATTTTCTTTTTTAAATTTTTTTGAGGGGGTTAAACCGTCATTTAGAGGGGGTGATTTTGATCGTAAATTACTCCAGCGTGAAGCAAAGTTGGATTATCATCTTAAACTCTTAAAACCCCCAAGGTTTAAAAAGACAATCTAAAAATTTATTCTTTTTTCAAAAATTGGTCCGGTATGATATCCCTTTTTAATTTTAATATATATCAAATTTTCCTTGATTTGTTTATGTTTCTATTTTTTATTTTACATATTTTTTGGTTTCTGACACATACTTTTTTCCATATATAGGTTCTAAAGCTTTTTTTTTTTTTTTTATATTTTTTTTATTTTTGCATGCAATTTCAATTTTATTCTCTTTTTTTGGTAACATAAATAGAAAACCCATAGCAGCTAATTTTTTGCTATAAAAATTTTTCGTAGAGGGTTTTCATATGGATATCATAAGGGAAATATAAATTTTATATCCCATCTTTTTCTTTATCCACCCTTGGGGCAATAAATTAAACCCCCCCTTTTTTCCAAAATAGCTTTTAAAACCTTCTGGAAAAAAATTGTTGAACATATATTGAATACACATTGTTAATTGTTTTCTATGTGTTCCTTCCCCGGCCCCCGGCAAAGGGGGAGTCCCTGACAACGTATACCTTTCTTTCTATCTGCTTGTTCTTGTCCCGCATCTGCCGATGGGGTATTTTTTTTCTTATGATCCCGCGCCTCGCGGATTCCCCTTAAAGCGCATATAGGAAATAGACGTCGGGTTTTTCTCCGGCCCCACCCGGGGACGGGTCGCCGTTACCCCCTCCCCTTTTGGGGGCTTTAAAAATCTCGGCCTCCAATCTTACTGCCCCCCGCATGCGCAGATAGCGGCTTTGGGTGCCGGTTTTTGCATGCTTTCTATGTATTTTGTTTATTGTTCCTTACTATGGGCAGGGAAATGTTTAAAAAGGTGTCAGACCAATCAAAGGGGAAAATAATTAAACTCCCCTGTGTGTATTGCTCACTTGTCCACCACTACTGTACCTTCGTGGATGTGGACGGGAGATCCTATTTTCTTTTTTGGGACTCGCCTTCTCCCCCAAATTTGACCATTAACCGGGGGTCGGATTGTGCCACATTGGCTATTTATCTTGCTTTAATATGCTTGTTATTTGTATTCTTACACTTCTTGCCCCCTGATAAACCTCACAAATTTTGGGGGGAAACGCGTCGGAAATTTGGTTGCATTTGGACACCAAAAAATGTTTTGTGTATGAAGTATAGCCAATAAATTTGGGTTTTTGGATATGATACAGGATATATATATACCGTAGGGAAAAGCTTGCACACCTGCATAATATATGGGTATTGATTAACCAGGTGTGCTACTTTTTCAAAAATAACACCCCCGGGCCCTTTATTGGGACCCTGTCCAACTCTCGTTAACACTTTTTTAATCCCAATCACATGGCGGCAATCAGGCTTTGGGGCTGTAACTGGTCAAGAAACTCCGCATTTAAAAACCGAGCATCAGTAGGGGGAAAAAAGGGGATTTGGGGCCTTTGAATGGGGCAGGGTTTTGTTGGTGCCAAAGGGGGTTGAGAATTTCAAAAAATGCTGATCTCCGGGGATTTTCACGCAAAACCACTCTGGGGTTTACAGGAATGGCCCCGAAAAAGAAAAACATCCAGTAGGGGCAGTGCTGGGGGCAAAAACCCTTTTTTGAGCAAGGTCAAAGGAAAGGGAGACTGGTTCGAGCTGATAGAAAGGGGAACAGTGACCAAATAGCCACCCCTTACAACCAAGGTAGGCAGAAGAGATCTTAAAAGCACATACGGCGAAAATTTTAGGCAGATGGGCTACACACAGAAGACCACACCGGGGGCCAAACCTTTCAGCTATAACAGGAAACTGGGCTCCAATTTGCCAACTCATCAAATTGGACAGTAGAAATTTGGGAAAAATTGCCTGGTTATGATCTCGATTTTTGCTGTAAAATTTTGGAGGTAGGGTCGAATTTGGGGTCAACAACATGAAACATGGACCATCCCGCCTTGTACAACGGTTAGGCTGGTGGGGTGGGTCTGGTGTGGGGGGAAAATTTTTTTTGGGACTCTTTGGGCCCCCTTGGGACCAAGAGCATCGTTTTCAACACCTGTTGAATCTATGCCACAAGAATTGAGGCATTTTGAAGGGAAAAGGGGTCCAACCCGTTTCTACATGGTACCTAATAAAGTGGGGCCGGGGAGTGTATATCTCATGGGGGTTTATATAATTATTGTTAAATATTTACTTTTTACTTTCATAGTCATAGCATAGTCCCAGGGGGTTTTGTTTAGGAGGTAGAGGGTTTGGGGACCCCTTATCGGGGCACTACCCATTTTTTCTTGTTTGGAGCATATATTTTTAGGGATAGAAATTTTTCATTAGTTAGGGATTTTGGGGAGCATTATGTAATTTAATTTTTTTAAAATTTTGGAATATAAATAAAAGCTAATTTTACCTTTCCCCAGGATTTTTACCCCTTTTGTGGTTTGGTTTTCAGCACAATAGTGTCAGACCTGCTGTCCCAGGCCCGTGCCCCTTATCTGTAAGACTGCATTTTTAGAGCATTACCCCTCAAATCTTATTCATTTGTATGGGGTTAGCCGCCCACCAAAAGGGTAGCTCCGCCCACTGACAGATATTCACATGTTTCTACCTATTCAAGGTAATAGGTTTGTGTGTTGAGGTGGGCGGGGGCTAGCCTCCGAGTGGCCGGTTTTGAAAAAATCTGACACTCTGATGGACTCTTTGAATGACTCTTCTGGCTGAAAACTGCAGATTTGCGCATTAAATACACGAAAACTACAGAAATCTTACAGAATAAGGGACACAGCACTGGAAACAGCAGGTCTGACACTAGCTTGTTCTGTCCTCAGCCAGGTGGTATAACCTATCTGACAGGTTCTCTTTAAACAATGACTAATTTTTT
Organism: Phyllomedusa bahiana; assembly: GCA_025379985.1. Lineage (NCBI taxonomy): Eukaryota > Metazoa > Chordata > Amphibia > Anura > Hylidae > Phyllomedusa > Phyllomedusa bahiana. The sequence continues at coordinate 103,055 of JAODAL010001859.1, forward strand.
GATGACACATTCCCTTTAAACTCTCTAAAGAATAAAAATCAATATAAGCAGAGAAGCTACAACAGGTCAGAAATAAACATCTGCAAACTTGTGGTGTGTGACATGAGGATCATTAGCTGTAGCTGTTATCTGTTTGCTATCAGGTGGTGATTTGTGACATCCACATTTCATACATGATGTGACATGAAGCTGGCATGGATATTAAGCCCATATTGCAGAGTTTGAAATTTATGTATTAGCTTATATTCCCATTCCTTTCTCTCTCTATATGTCATAAAATGTTCCATGAAAACCACAATCCGCAAATCTTCAATACAGTGGTCCTCTCTGGGGAAAAGTTTCGGGCCCCTGGAAGATCAGTTTCAGCTGTGTTTTTAAAAAGTGAATCTGTGCAAGTTCATGCGCTGGCTGAGTCTCGGCCCTGTTTCCCCCACAGAGAGGCCTGTGATGGGACATTGCACACACATAATGAAATACACCACAATAGAAGACCTGCAGGAAAATGTCCCCCAAATTCTGTGCCCTCTGCGGACAGTGGGACAGGTACACTGTCAGGGGTTGGATGTGCCTGCAGGTCCCTTTCAACCTTTCTGCAGGCAGGGTGAGCTGACATTTTCTGTTGTGGCCTTCAGGGCGCTCCGGGCAATAATACGCCGCAGGTTTGGTGGTTGCCGAAAGGAAAGGAGAGGGGGGACTGGGAATATTTGTTTGAGTCTGTTGTCCCGATTGGTCCCCGGCGCCGCCATCTGCCACCGATCAGTTAGGTCCCAAGTCAATACCGGTCACTAAGCTATCGACTTGGGACCTTGGCGATGGCACTGGGGACTAACTGTAAGTACGATCTCTGGATGCACATACCCGCCAGAGCTTCTGCAGAGCAGAGAGCCCAAGGGGTCACCGGAATACACAGCACAGGCGGCGTGAGAGTGTCTGCGCGGCCTGATGACGTCACGAAAGGTGAGTACTGTTAGTTTTTTGGTTTTTAATTAGCCTTCTCCACCTGCTGTGGGATATATAACCTGCCTATATACCCACTGGGGAACCTATAACCTGCCTATATACCCACTGGGGGACATATAACCTACATATATACCTGCTGGAGTGCCTAAAACCTGCCTATATAGATACTGGGGACCTTTAACCTAGTAGGGGACCTATAACCTGCCTATATACCTACTGGGATACCTATAACCTGCCTATATACCTACTGGGAGACCTATAACCTGCCTATATACCTACTGAGATACCTATAACCTGCCTATATACCTACTGGGGGACCTATAACCTGCCTATATACCTACTGGGAGACCTATAACCTGCCTATATACCTACTGGGGGACCTATAACCTGCCTATATACCTACTGGGGGACCTATAACCTGCCTATATACCTGCTGTGGGACCTATAACTTGTCTATATACCCACTGGGGGGCCTATAACCTGCCTATATACCTGCCGGCAGACCCATAACCTGCCTATATACCTACTGGGGGACATATCACCTGTCTATATACCTACCTACTGAGAGACATATAGACCTATATATCCATCTACTGGTGGACATATAACTTACTGGGGGACCCTATTACCTATACTGGGGGACATATAACTTACTGGAGTACTATATTACCTACACTGGGGGACATATAACTTACTGGGGGGCCCCATTACCTACACTGGTTGACATAACTTACTGGGGCACCCTATTACCTAACGGGGGGGCAATTACTTACTGTTTGTGATGCTAACGTCGAAAGGGGCCAGTTAAGGTCTCAAGTAAATTTGAGCTTAGAATCGACTTCATTGTCTGGTCCCTATTAGCTTTGGTTTGGATTCCGGGCAATTCTTCATAAATCCCAGTTTGGGGCTTATAGGTGACAACTAGGGGCCTTTGGGCTTAAACCCTAGTCTCTTGTTGTAAGAAGTCTGTCCCTGTTATGGCTGCGCTTTTGTTTATTTGGTTTTCTGCACTTTGGGTTTTTTCCAAAGGGGGAGAAATTGTTATGTGTGTGAATCCCCCACCAAAGGGAAAAGGGGGGCAGAGACCCCAGTCAGAAAAAAATGAATCCACCGATTCCTTATCAATAACAGCAGAACAGATCTCCCGTGGCCGCCCTTCTCCAGAAAAGACCACTAATTTGAATTTTTGGGGGTTGTGGTTTAATGGGACATTTTAAGATGCGGGGGAAAAAGGAATGGAGTATAAAAATCAAAATTCAAATTTTTTAATAAAGGCTTAATATCCATGCCACTTCATGTCACACATTTGAAAACTTGAAAAGGCCACAAGTCAATACTGAACAAACAGGAACAGAGGAGTTTAAAACATCTTGTATCCCCTGCAATTTTTAAAGATTTTTTTCAAACCTTGTAAAAACTTCATACCATAACGTCCAAAATATGTCACATATGTTAAGGATCCCCCCCCAAAAAAAAAAAAAAAAAAAAAAAAAAAAAAGAAAAAAAAAAAAAAAAAAAACCCAAAAAAAAAAAAAAAAAAAAGAAAGAAAACAAAAAAGACAAGAAGAAAAAAAAAAAAAAAAAAAAAGGGGGGAAAAAATTTTTTAAAGCATCTGCGTGCCTCTAACCGGAAAAGGGCAACTCTGTTCACTGCTGTTTAACCCTTTAGAAGCAGAGGCGATTGCAGCCGTGGGGTCTAAATGAATGAGAAAAGGGCCGCCACATTTTCCGCACTGCGTTGGGAAACCCCCCCGGCGAAACGCAGTTGCCAATACTTAAAAATGGCAGCTGGAACCTTTAAAGGGTTCCAAATATCATGTATTTTTTTTGCTTTTACTTCCGCCCCTCTTTGAAAAAAAATTTCTGATTGTTATACAAGGAAAAACCCCCTACAGACAAAATTTTGACCACAAGATTATCCAAGACTAAATCACAGGGTCAGGACAAAACACAAAAAATATAAAACATAAATTTTCCCTTTATATGCATTAACTAACTTTTTGGGCAAACAGGCACAAAGAATCCCCTAGCTTTAAGAGGGCCCTAGAATACAAATTTTCTCACCCTTTGGCCTACCCAAAAACCCTTTTGGCTAATCCCCCCACCCCCACCCCCCAGGGAAAATTTTCGGCACTAAACTTTTAAGATGTCTGCCAGATGACAGGTTCATCCGAATTCTACATAAAACCACCCCCTATTAAGCACATGGTGGACCATTTAAATCTAGCACTTTTACTCTTCGTGCCCGACACCCATAGATTTTAAGCTTTACGACAGGGCCCCCCTCACCTTGTGTCTCACTTTAAGTAGTTTTTTATTGTGTAAATGTCGTCTTTTTGTCTGTACCTACACCCCCAAATTCTAAAGTGCTGCGGAATATGTTGGCGCTATATAAATAAAGATTATTATTATCATAAACTCATGATTCTGTTGACTTATTCACTAGTGTTCGTGTGTTTCTTTTCTCCAGATGGTATTATGATGCAGCCAGTAGCTGAAAAGAAAGGGGCCACAGATAAGATGAAGCACTCTTTCCCTATAATTTCACTGGATCTGACTCCTAATAGATGCTGCAGAGTGATCGTCCCAAAAAGGGCGGCCCTGCCCAGGGTATACTGACCCTAGTGCATCCTACAATAACCCTGTGAGGAAGCACCCACCTCAAAATATCCCAAAAATTGATGAAAAAAATTGATGTATATTTTCTAAATAGTTTTTTCATCAATTTTTTTATATTTTGAGGTGGGTGCTTCCTCACAGGGTTGCTGTAGGGTGCACTAGGGTCAGTATACCCTAGGCAGGGCTGCCCTTTTTGGGGCGATCACTCTGCAGCATCTATTAGGAGTCAGATCCAGTGAAATTATAGGGAAAGAGTGCCTCATCTTATCTGTGGCCCCTTTCTTTTCAGCTACTGGCTGCATCATAATACCATCTGGAGAAAAGAAACACACGAACACTAGTGAATAAGTCAACAGAATCATGAGTTAATGCATATCACTGGCAATTTATGATTTATATTTTTGTGTGTTGTCCTGTCTGTTGTCTAGTAGTATTTGTGTAGTATTTGTGAGAATATTCACTTTTATGTATTTATAGTAAAAGTTAAATTTTAAACCAAATTGTATATACAGTGTAGAAGGTTGTACTGACTATTGCGCTCCCTCATGGTCAAATACCCTAGGGGGGTTTAATGTTAAAGTATATAAATAAAAAGTATTAAAAGTTCAAATCAGCCAATTTTGCCATTTAACAAATAAAAAAAAAAAAAGTTACACATAACTGGTATCCCTGCATTCATAAAAGTCTGATCTATTACGCTGCACACTGTAAAAGAAAAAAAATTCCAGACACAAAAGTTGCGTTTTTTTTGTGGTCATTTCACGGCACCTAAAAATTGGGATAAAAAGTGATAAAAAGTTGTGTTTATTTCAAAATGGTACCAATAAAAACTACACTTCACCACACAAAAAAGCGCCTTAACCCATTTCCAGCGCCCGAAAAAAGGTGAAGAAGTCCCGACTTCAATCTCGTCATAAAAAGCATTGGCTCAAGATCGCAAAAAAGTACGAAAAATGGAGGATTGGGAACGGGTGATTTGGAGCAATGAGATGAAAGTCAATAGACCGGGCTCTGATTGGGGCAAATGGGTTTGGAAAAAATAAAGGCAAAAATGGATTGAGAAATTGAAGAAACTGTTGAGTTCGGTGGAAGAAGCCTGAGGATATGGGGAGTGGTCACAGCCAAAGATGTTGGTGCTTGACCAGGAACGATGTTGATCTCAATGCTGAGCTATATGTGAGTGTCCTGCAACATGAGTTACTTCATACACTCGAGTACTATGGGTATATCTGTATCAGCCTCAGTTACAGGGGTAATGAAGGGAAACCGCTACAGAGTAGATCTGGGTCTGATAAGATCCAGCAGCATCTGTAACTGCTGAGCCCTGGCGGTCAGATGACAAGCTTCCTGCTAGTCTGTATATACAGTGTTTATTGGGCGCTGTATATACTCCGACTGAGAAGGCAGGGATGGTAATAGATTATCCCAGTCTTCTCAGTGGAGAGTCCAGCTATTGCTGACAGTCGGCTCTGCCCCCCCCTGCAGCTGTACCATTAGGTATCGTTCACACGGCTGAAATCCGTCCCTGTCATTACGGTAATCCACAGTTCTCAGAGAACTATGGATTCCGTCTTTCCTCCCCGCTCGGTGAATATGCCAAGAGGGGAGAAAGTGACATGTCAATTATTTACAGTGTGTATGCCCTGTGAACAATGCATGTCTATGGGGCCGGCGAGTAGCCGCCCCCTCCCTCCCCCACTGCACGGCAGCCGGCGTAATTGCGGAGCGAAATCCGTCCCCGCAATTACGCCGGCAATCAGCCGTGTGAACTGGCCCCTAGTGTTCCAGAACGTCCATGAAGAGGTTAACAGCCACCGCCACAGACTGTTAAAGTAGGTGGTCGGTTGGCGAGATGTTAATTGTAAACCTTGTTATTGTACACAAAGGACATATCAAAAAGATAAGTCTTGTTCTATTAGGGTCTAATTATTGAGCTGGAGTCCAAGTCCAAAACAGCATCCACTCGTTGACCAGTCTGGCCATGCATTGACTTTCATGGAGGCCATTTAATGAGCTCAATGGAATTATCTGGTCAAATATTAAAGGGTGTTCTGGTTAAAGATATATCAATGAATAAAATTGCTCCAAATAGTACACTAATACAATTCTGACTATACCTATCTTTAGAATTTATCCCAAAAAATTCACTAAAAACAAAAAAAGACATTCTTTACTAGACTAGCCTTAGGTGATGTCTCCACTGCACACAAAAACAAATTTTTTCAGCGTTTTTCGTTTTATAAAAACGACTGAAAACAGGTCCCATAGACTTCTACAGTAAAAATGTCCTGCTGTCACCACAGAACGTCTTTTTTTCTGCTCGTTTTATTTGCTGGTCGTTTTTTTAAACATGTTGCAAATAAACTACTGAGCAGGGCAGAAAATTTACTATGGGCGTCTTTGTAAAGCCCCGGACGTTTTTTGCCGCGTTTTTTTTTTTTTTTTTTTGCAGAAATACAAAGCAAATCTATTGCTGTGCATCTCTGCAAAAAACGCGCCCAAAACAGACCTTTTTTTCTGCAGCTTTTGACAGGCAGTGGACAAAAACTCAGTTTTACGAATGTTTTTAGGATTTGGTTTTCAGGTCGTTTTTTTTGTCCACTGCCATGAATACATAGCCTTACAACTATATAATGAACTATTACCAGTAGAAGGAAATATAAGTCCCAGTGCTACCTGGGAGAAATTTTTTACACATACAGTTCACTAGTGAACAATTACTCACACAACCATCCAGTAGGGGGGTTAACTGCCTAGTAAAAAAAAAAACAAAAAACCTGAACATTGGATAAGAACCAGTTCACACCAGTATGCTGAAAACACAAAGGAGACTGTAAAAGCGCAAAAATACTGATAAACAACCACTCACACGCCTACTATTTACTGGGGCTTATACTGCCTCCTACTGGGAATAGCTCATTGTTCAGCCATTAAGCTGTAAGTATGGCCTTGTGTGTCCTTTTCCCCATCAGCCAGTGTCGCATTCATACATCAGGTGAGCAGGTCCACGATTAATGGGATATGGCAGTAAAGTGCAAACAGATATGTGGTAGATAACTTGTACAGCAAAAGATATTGAACAATGCAAAATTTTAAAACCAAGTGAATCAAACTTTTAATAATTTTAGCATTTTGAGCAGATACCCATTACCGTTACTTTCATGATGAACACTCTACATTGCCATTTTCTTTTTAGGATTTTTATTGAAAATTAAAAAAGGATCAGTACAGCAAAAATACATTTAAACCAGCTTGCTATATAAAAAAAAAGAAAAAAATGCATTTCACTTGTCCGGTGAGAATACATCTGTTCGGCGTCATAAGCAGATCTTTATTGTTCTAGGCGGTCACCCAGAGACTGACCAATCAGGAACAGTGAGTTACTAGATCCACAAAGTGCAGATCTGTCGGTCCAAATGTCACAAATCTGCTAACCATCCAATACAAAACCATGATGAGCACTGTGGATCCTTCATCACTTGGCGCCCAGACAGTCCACAATGCCGCTGCTCTTGAGTCCATCAAAGAAGAAGAAATTATTATGAGGGGAATCTCGTTGGGAAAGGGCCTATAAATGGGGGGAAAACATATAGAACATGGTTATATGACCCATCTGTCGTGCTACAGAATCAAGCGTATGTATGCTGTGTGGTCAGGGCCTACCTTGACTACCTCTTGTCCGAGAACACCTCCTACAACTGCACAGACAGGAGCCATTTCTGAAAAACAATAGCTGTGGAGAAGAGCAGAAGCTTACAAATCATACAAAAAACACAAAGGAAAAAATACCACCACCCAACAAAGCTGGTACTACGCTGCTCAACTGGAAACCACCGGGTCCGAAGTCTGAAATTAGAATTGTGCTTCCTTACTTGTTGTCTAAATGGAGCTCATTATATAAAAAATATAGGATGTATTAGGATGAACAAAAAACAGAATTTGTGTTTCAGCATAACCAGACAGATTTGTTATTCAGATATTTGGGAAAGTCTGGTCACAAAGCCCTGGGTGGGAACTTTAAGTGGTTTTTAAATATTTTTAGTAAAAACACCTACTGCCGTGGACTAAATTCTACAAAGGCAGTCCCTGGGTCACGAACAGGATAGGGACTGCAGGTTTGTTCTTAAGTTGAGTTTGGATGTTGGAACAGGTAGATTTATTAAATGTAACTCCAGCACCAAAGTTTTTTTTTTTTAATTTTTGGCTAGTACAGGGAAGGGTTTTTACATCTGTTTTGCTGTCTGTGCCCCTGTAAAGTAGATTTCACCTCATGTGTTGCTGTGGCTGGAACTTGTCGTTCCACAGCAACTATCTGCTGTGGAACACGGTATTACAAGCGCCAGCATCCCCATAAGTCTCTGTTTGTAACTAGAGGACAGATGTCAGTCAGAACGATGTAAGTCGAGGAATGCCTGTACATAATAAAAAAAAAAAAAAAAAAAAAAAAAAAAAAACAAACCCACACATCTGTAGTCACATCTTCCACCACGGACATTCCAATGCCGCCAGAGGTCACTCTGTTCAGAGGCCAGTGATTGGCTCATGGACATGAGCAAGAATGTTTCATAACTTATGGGGGGCCAGTAGTGGGCACTGGAGTTGCGGGGACGGAAGAGGCGAGTACAGGTTCATTTTTTATATTAATGCAGTCCCAAGCAGCACAGTTTTCAAAAACCTGGGAAAAACCCAGGTATCACACACAGTATATAGTAAACTGCATTTTTTTTGTTTAACATAAAAAAAGGTTTGAGTTGCCATTTTGTAAAGCGCAAAAATAAAGGACATAAAGGTAAAATTTGGATGAAACTTACATCAGGCTAATAAAAATGCAAAAGTTACCCTTTCCCACCTACTTGAGGTCTACAACAGTGCACAGTCGCACAAAAACAACTGGGTGTACCATCCCCCCAACTGAGCCATCTTTGTGCTCTTCTCCTATTCAGACCTTTGTCTTTTTGCTGTTGTGTGCAATTGTGAAGAAGTTACTATGTTCCTGTGGAGATTATACATGCACGACTAGACACAATTACTGGTATTTGAGTTGGGAGGGACTCTGTGCCAGCACCTCATGTGGCCCAGTGCTTACAGCTGAGAAGAGGAGACCTTACGCAATGCTATATGGTATCATCCCGCAATATTACAGTGTGTAATACTGAACGGCTGATCAGTACATTTTTAAAGGAATATATATATATATATATATATATTATATATATATATTATATATATATATATATTATATATATTTTTTTTTATTTTTTATTTTTTTTTTTTTCACTTTTTTTTATTCCACTATATACATGAATTCGTGGATTGTCTATGTGACTTCCTCTCTAGGAGCTCTGATAGTGGCAGTGAGGGTTACTTGACAGTTCTCTTTCAGATACACTAAGGTAGGGTTCTCGCATTGCATTTTTTTTTTCGCCTTTTTCAACTGGATCAGAAATGCAAACAAAAAATGCATGCTCTTTTTTTTACTAATGTTGATGGTACTGTAACCAGCCGATTTGGAACAGGGTAAAATTGGGGCTTGTTTTTGTTAACAACATCATCAAGAGAACCTAGCCTAAGGGTACTTTCACACGGTGCGGTTTGGTTGTGTTTTTTCACTTGCACATCAATTAAACTGCCTTTATTACCAGCAAGCTTCTTTCAGTTATCTAAATGGTTTGGAAAGGTGTTAAAAGTCAGTGATCAATTACTGTGTTTAGAAGGCACAATAATTGATTACGCATTTGTAACACCTTTCCAAACAGTTTAGATAACTAAGGCCATGTTTCACATGTTGTATTTGTGCACCAAAATTACGGTAATTCATAGCTCTCAGAGAACTATGAATTACGCGTCGTCTCCCCTGGCGAACAATAAGATTGTATTGTACGCCAGGGGAGAGAGGTGACATGTCAATTGTTCGCGGTACAGTACTTGCCCCAATATGCTGTGTGAACATACCCTAAAAGAAGCTTGCCAGTAATAAGGACAGTTTAATTGCTGTGCAGTACAGCAAGTGAAAAAAGGCACCAAAACCGCACCATGTAGACGCACCCTAAGAGCGATAAGTGTACTCAGCTGAAACAATAAGTGTGAAGAAACGGCCTTCCCAGTGTGGAAAAAAAAATGAACCCCCTTTTCTTTCATGTATTGCTCTGGTTATTGCCCTGTTGATCTAGTCTAATCTTTTCTTTCCATGTCTAGAGAACAATAAAGTGATGTACCTCTATTTCAGGCGTCCTCAAACGGCGGCCCTCCAGCTGTTGGAAAATTACAACTCCCATCATTACCACTGTTACAGATTATATAAATGCATGATGGGAGTTGTAGTTTCCCAACAGCTGGAGGGCCGCAGTTTGAGGATGCCTGCTCTAATTTGTAATGAGACTACATAGAGATAAGCAGCACCTGCTGTAAGACTAGACTAGTATTCTCTGCCATTCAAGAGTTATATCTTTACTAATCACTGATGTTTTTTTTATGTATTTTTTAAGCGTACAGGACAGCTGAAATGGAAAAAAAAAAACATACTGTCAAAAATTCTTAAAGGGGTTGTCTCGCTACAATGATTGGGTTTTAATTAAAAGATCTTTAAAAAACAAGCAGCTTTGCAATATATGTTCATGCCAAATGCCCTACTGATTTTGAGTTATCACTGTTAGAGTAGTGCATCAGCTTCTAAAATCTCTATAGCAGCTGACCTGTTGATCTTTATCTCACTGGCTGTCAGGTCTGTATGACTCATCAGCCTCTGAATACAGGTCAGAGCAGAGAGCCCCTCCTGCACAGAATGCTTCTGTAGTGGAGGGAGAGGGAGGGCTCTGGCTTCTGTGTGGATTAACACTGTGTGTGCCTGCTCCCTCCTGCTCTCTACACAGATTGAGGAGAGCAGAGGTGAGGCTGATCAATAGATGTGAGAGCAGTGACCCTGTGTGTTACTATAATCATGATGTGTCTGTGGAGCTGTGACTATACTAATAGAACAGATCAGGGGGGCATGTGAACGGTTCATGCTCTGCTGTACTAGTGACACATCCTGAGTATAGTAACACTTCACAGCTGCCCTGTGTCTGTTCTGACAGGGTTTGTTTGTTACTGGAGATGTGGAGATTTGTATGCTAAGCAGGGGGTATAGAAACACACTCACATCCCCCTGCTCTGCTATTAGCAAATCACAGCTTCACAGACCTCTGGCTCCACACTCATAGATCAGCCCTCTCTCTGCTGTCGCTGTGGAGCTGACAATACAGCTGATCTAGCAGCAAGAGCCTGCAGCAGACCTAGGCAGGCACACACAGGGTTAACCCTGGCAGCAAACCCCCTCGCCCTACCCCTGCTGTATAGAAGTTATGGAGGAGAGCTTTCTGTGTGCTGAGGGGAGGGGGGAAGAGGGAGGAGAAGAGGCAGACAAGAAGCACGCCCCTGAATTCAAAAATCCTTTGCCTTTGAAGCAGGCTGAAAGGTTGTAATGAGACAACTCCTTTAATTTTTTTTTTTTGTAACAAAAGTACAGTACTCCTTTTGGAAGTGCCGCTTTTACATACAGGTTTCAGCATTGCAAAAGCATAAAATCATTGTATTTTAAATAATTTGTATAATTAACTCTCAGGCAAGGACACATCTCAGAGCTATATTTAGGGAGCAGCACTTGTCTGGTGTGGTGACGAGGTTGTGAACTTTTACTTTCTTGCTCTATGTCTGTGTAGGTGAATAGCGAGGAAGAAAACTCTTCTGTGATCTCCAGTGACCATGAGGTGGGAAATACATGAGTTTCTTCACGTTATCAAATAGTCTCCAAAAAATTGGAATCTAGCAGGAAGGGAGGTCAGGCATGACATTTTAAATTGTGATTTCTCACCTCTTACTACAGTGTCACCCGCTGCAGAGGGTCTCACAAGGAAACCTTATATGTTTTATGTCCATCGGATTAGGGATGACTGCCCAAGTAGGATGTTTTGGATCCCTTATTGGAGTTAGTAGAGCACTGTATATATAAGGTTCCCCTGCTAATAGGTGGTGTTCCACCAGACTTGATAATAGAAAAGGAGTTATTCCTTCACAATTAGAAAGGGATAATCTGAGAGGTAAGAAATCAGGTTTTTAAATAGTGTGTATAGAGGATAAGTGTTATACATAATAAAAGTAAAGTTTTAGTGTTTTATAGATTGAAAACGGATAGTATAAGTTTGCCTATGGCAAAATAAATTGTTAATTATATCCCTCTTAGCGAATCAGAGATGATGCAGGCCCACGTTCTGCTAAATAAATAAATAAATAAATATATATATATATATATATTGTGTGTGTGTGTGTGTGCGTGCATGTATGTGTGTGCGTGATGTATGTGTGTGGTGTGTATGTGTGGTGTGTATGTGGTGCGTGCAGGTATGTGCGTGCGTGCAGGTATGTGCGTGCGTGCAGGTATGTGCGTGCGTGCGTGAATGTATGTGCGTGCGTGCATGTATGTGTGGGGTGTGTGCGTGATGTGTGGGCGTGTGCGTGCGGCATGTGCGTCGTGCATGTATGTGTGTCATGTAGTGGTGCGTGATATATGTGGTGGTGATGTATGTGGTGTTTGGGTATGTGGTGGTGATGTATGTGCGTGGTGCATGTATGTGGTTGCGTGCTTGGGTTATGTGCGTGGTGCATGTATGTGCGTGCTGTGTGTATTGTGTGTGCATGTGTGCTGCGTGCATGTGTGGGTGGTGCATGTGTGGCGTTGTGCGTGATGTGTGTGGGTGGTGCATGTGTGCGTGCGTGATGTGTGCGCGTGGTGCATGTGTGCGCGTGGTGTATGTGTGTGCGTGCGTGCATGTTTGGGTGCGTGCATGTGTGCGCGTCGTGATGTTGTGCGGTGCGTGCATGTGTGCGTGCGTGCATGTGTGGCCCTGTGTGTGCATGTGTGGCGTGGTGCATGTGTGCGGTGGTGCATGTGTGCGCGTGCGTGCATGTGTGCGCGTGCGTGCATGTGTGCATGCGCGCGCATGTATGTGTGTGTATGTATGTGTGTGTGTATGTGTATGTATGTATGTATGTATGTATGTATGTATGTATGTGCGTGTATATACAATGGCCCAGTCAATGCCTAGACCTAAATCCCATAGAAAATCTGTGGCCTTTGCCAGCCAATCTAACTGAACTAGAGCTATTTTTCAAAGAAAAATGGGCAAAAACTCCAGCTTCTAGATGTGCAAAGCTGGTAGAGACATCGCCCAACAGACTGAACCTGGTCCTACAAAGTATTGACTCAGGGGGCTGAATACATATGCACCCCATACTTCAGTTTTTTCATTTGCAAATGTGTAGAAAAGTTTCAGAAATGCTTGCTGCTTTGTGTTGCTCTATCACATAACATATCAATAAAATATATTTAAGATGGTGGCTGTAACGTTTAAAGGTAAAGAACTTTTCGAGATGTAGGACTATTTTTGCAACCCACAGTATGCGTGTGTATACGTGCGCCTGCGTGTGTGTGTATACGTGCGCCTGCGTGTGTGTGTATACGTGCGCCTGAGTGTGTGTGTATACGTGCGCCTGCGTGTGTGTGTATACGTGCGCCTGCGTGTGTGTGTATACGTGCGCCTGAGTGTGTGTGTATACGTGCGCCTGAGTGTGTGTATACGTGCGCCTGAGTGTGTGTATACGTGCGCCTGAGTGTGTGTATACGTGCGCCTGAGTGTGTGTATACGTGCGCCTGAGTGTGTGTATACGTGTGCATCTTGAAATCTAACAGTTTTTACTCTGGCCACCAAGCTTGACACTTCCTGTTCTGTAGAGATCATTTCTCAGCAGTCTCCTCAGGATTACAATGAAAGGTGACACCACTGTGTAAATATCACAACTTTTCACTATTCACAATAAGTGACAGTCACAGCTCGCCCTTTTCCACCTCTTCCCAGGTCTCAGAGTGTACACACAACACGCTCTCATGGAAATCAATGGGTCAGCTCCCATTAAAGGGATCCAGTGGTCTATTTAGCTGCAGTAAAGCATATCTAAAAATGTTTTTTAAAGCAGTTTGGGCATAGTGGTCGCCCTCATATTTACATACAGAGATTACAACAAATTAAAAAAAAAAAAAAGACAAAGAATAAAAAACAGTAAAATGATGAAAACATGTATCTGGTTTAAATTGGCAAAACATGTTTTTTTTTTTTTTTTTAAAAAGTGTATTTGAGCAAGTGCAATATTTATCTCCCCTGTGGCGGCGCTGCAGGGAAATTGAATACTTGCTGTCGGGTTCCTCCTCCGATGACAGCCGATCACTGGAGGTCCCGCCAACAATCCTCGCAGTAGTTCTTTGACACCTTATGATGCAGAACTTTTCACATTTGAGCTTTTGTTGATTCCGCTCTCTCTTCTGAGAGCTGGGACTATTTATTTTTCCATCTACATAGTTGTATGAGGGCTGTATTTTTTTTTTTTTCAGGGACAAGAAACTTTTTTAACAGTGTCATTGATCATACAATATAGTGGACTTTTTTTTGTGGAGCTAAGTGTCGATTTTATTAGTACCATTCTGGAATACATACGACTCGAAATGACCCCAAAAATCTGCAGTTTTGGCATTTTTTTCCCCTTACATTGTTCAGTGTATGGGGTAAGGGATACTATATTTTAATGAATTGCAAACGCAGCTGTACCAATTATGTGTAACTTTTTCATTTCATAAATGGCAAAAGGGGGGTGATCTGAACATTTCATTTTTTGTACTTTTAAAACTTTTTTGTTAGTTTACAAATACACGCAGTTCACCTAGGGTAGTTTACCACTAGGGGGCGTGATCACTTGTACACCGTTTTTCATTCATTATACTATGCAGAAACATTTACCAAGATGGCGCTACGGTACCATGGCTGCTACGGAAGCCTTTAGAGCACAGGTGTCAAACTGTGGCCCTCCAGCTGTTGGGAAACTACAACTCCCATCATGCCCACTGTTATAGATTATACAAATGCATGATGGGAGTTGTAGTTTCCCAACAGCTGGAGGGCCGCAGTTTGACACCCCTGCTTTAGAGCAACCGCTCAACAAGATTGCAGGGGTGCTCATTGGGGCGCATAGTTTCTCATCCATTTAGACACCATGGTGTCTAAAGGATTTAACAGCAGAGATCAGCGCCGTCTCTGATCCCTCCTGTTGGTGACAGCTGTCTGCTGTATCAAACAGCTGGCACCCATTATGTATGGAGTTGGCTCAGCCAGTGAGCCTGCTCCATACCCCTTCCCGCTGTGTATAAAGAGGAAGAGATCCCAGGGAACTCGAGAGCAACTGTGGCGGGGGATAGGTAGATGAGTATCACATGTATTTTTTTTTCTTCGTGGATAACCTCATTTCATATCTCCTGCATCCAGCTCTTCAGCTCTGTGTGCTCAGAAGGGGGCGTGTGTGATTTGTTTGAATTGCATATCATGTGACCCAGCAGGATGACATCACCAGGCCTTTCATCTCTTCAGTCAAAGAAAGGTCTGTTTAGGTGTAGAACTGTAAGTAGCTACAATGTAGCTCAGAGGTAAAACTTTTGCCTCCAGTCATAAGGGTCCTAGGTTCAAATCCCTGCAGGAACCAAACCTGTGGATTTTATTTCTCTTTCTCAATGCACATACCTGATTGAGGTTTCTTTTTTTAATTTATTTGCACTGTTTGACTAATTACTAAGGAGTACAGAGGACGGGAGTAGAATGACAGCACCTGGGGTTTGAACACTCAGTAGCTGCCTGAGAGGAGAGGTGATGTCTGAGCATGTGCGACCAGGAGTGAGAAGCTCTCAGCCCTGGTCGTATCCCCTGGAGACGAGCTGTAAACAATGGATCACTAAAGGAGCAGCTAAGACAAAAACTGTGCAGAATTTTTAATAATGATGAATGGTGAAAATGTTTATTATTTAATTTATAAACTTCCCACGTCAATTCTACTTTGTGGCAAAACCCCTTTAATTGGAAGCTATCACATATGTGACAGATTCCAATTAAAGAACTACTACGAGGAGTGTTGGTGGGACCTCCAATGGTCATCTGCAATCATTTAAGGATCCAGACAACAAGTGTTGGATTTCCCTGCAGTGCCAGAACAGGCGGAAAAAAAGCATTACCCTCATGCTCATTGATGAAAATGGGCTGTAAGAGCGCTGCTGGTCCTCTTCATAGCTGCTTCTCTCTCTAGCTAATTTAGGAGGGTTCCAACAGGAGAACTAATCATACTACAGATCTAGATTTCTTTGACCTAAAAAGTAAATTACTGCAAATTTGTGGTCACGGTCGAGGGGGTTTCATACACCTATGGCTGCATCTGGTCTGTTTAGGCATACAGAAGATTAGTTTAGAACTTGGTCGTGTGTTACCTTGCAAAGTCTTCTGGAAGCAGATCCGGGTTGACACCCAAAGAGTCCAGCAGGTCATTGCGGATCTGAACCAACACTTCACAGTCCTCTTGGAAACTACTCGGCTGAGGGTCTCTTCCTTTGTCAGTGCGGAACTTCATAATAACTGTGGAGACAATATGGAAGGGAAGACGCCTTTATATGACGAAGCAGGATCTCAAATTATAGAGGACAATCCACTTGAACCTTCCCTTAAAGGGGTTGTCTCATCTCAAAGTTTCATAGGATGCATGAATGAAATAATGCTGCTTTGCTCTGTCACTTCCTGGTCAAGCTGTCTGTAATTAGCATATGAGCTCCGTGTATTCAGACTTCTCTGTTTATCAGTCTAGAGTAGCTAAATTACCTTCTCTGAGGTCCAGAGAAGCTGCTTAGCTAATGTAAACAGTAGAGTAATTAGTTTTTTGTCAGAAAGATGCCGGTCCGTGACATCACTCCCTGCTATCAGATGGAACAAACAGCAGGAGGGGGAGAAGGAGTACACAGGTCGGTCACTGGGGGAACCAGGCAGAGCACAGAAGGTGATAAAATCATTTGTAGCTCCTTAACAAAAAAAGATGAACAACGCAATATGTTTGGAAAACATCTTTATTTACTGTTCTCTACATTTTGAAAGCTAATCTTTGTAGTAAGACAACCCCTTTAAGGTTTGGCATAGACATGAACAGCAAGCGATCTCCCCTGACTTCCCCATTAATGTGAATGTCTAGATCAAACTTATGCACATCTTATTTCACTAGAGAAGAGATCAGTGGCTGCCACATGCCGCCGACACTGTGACAAGAACAGTAATAAGGAACTGCAGTACAATCCTGACATTACTGTGACTCATGACCGACCGCAAAGATCTCCAACGGATGGAAAAAGCTGTTGGCAACGGGCATAGACTGCAAGAACCCGGTCACAGAACAAATCTTCATCCGCACTGCACTGTCCAGCCTTGTGCTTCAGACACATCCCATTAGTTTTGATCTGAGACAAGTGCCACTTAAAGGGG